>OX453064.1:2541013-2906933 GCA_949699795.1 Spicauda simplicius
ACCTATGTATTTTTAACCGACTTCCCAAAGGAAAGAGGTTATCTATTCGTCACGTATATATATTTTTTTTCAACACAATATTTTGACAACTATTTTGACGCAAATTCCAAAAAAGGGTTAAATGAAATAAACATACAGTTGGCTATATTTATATATTACCTAATAATTTTAGTGAAAAATTATATCAAAAACTTTTTCCCTTTCCTATTGCTTTTCAACACGGTTACATATAGAAAAACAACGGGAACGCTGGTCCGTTTGTAAAACACGCTTTTTATTTTAGCGTTTTTCATTCGTAAAAGTACACTCACAGAAAGACTGGTGACAATTGTTTTTTCTGTGTATATAGTGACATGCGTGGGAAAAGTTGGTTTGCTAGACATAAAAATTAGGAGCCATACGTTGAAGCCAGACATAATATGTGAGCAGATTGAAATGGTTATAAAAAATTACGATTAAAAGGTTACGCTGTCATATCCTTTAGTATTTGTAGTTTTACCTTTTTCAGTAGGTATATTAGTTATTGCCTTCATAGTCTTTCGAGGTGCGTTGAGGTTTTGTGTCATCTCCACACACAATGATATACGACCCGCGTGGTGCAGCGGTTATACCGGTCTGACGCGCAATGGGTCCCGGGTTCGATTCCCGACCCGACAGGTATCTGGATGATAAGTTTAGATTCCTGTACTGGGTCTGGGTGTTTCTGTATTCGTCTTGGGACCAGAATTGAGCTATGCTGTCTTCTGCTTGTAAGACTTAAAGGGGGTTGCGGGCGGCAAGAGTGGAAGGTTTACCCGTCCAACCAGTGATCCCGAGAGGGACGACGATATGTGTGGTCGCAAATCGTAAATAAGTGACTGTCTGGAAAAGTGGTACAGGTTATCTTGGCACTTCACTACAGGGGCTATGCGTTCAGAGGACTCTGGTTGCGTGCCGTTGGGTACAGTGGTACCTTGTAAAAGTTCCCCCATCAAAAGAAAAATAGGTAGAACCGTATACCAACCTATTATAAAATGTGTTATTTTTGTGGAAAGATATTATTTCTAGAAATACGGACTGTATTCATTATACTCGTAAGTCTTTGATAAAAAGTTCTGCTATTCCCGGTAAAGATTACCGGGAATAACAGAAGTTTCGTGTTGTGTTGTCTGAAAAATAATGATCATAATTCGATTATAGCGAAGAACACCAGATAAAAATAGTATATTTTTTTAAAAACCGCAATAATTACCATGTATAAATTTAAAATATTTCAGTTTAATATTATGTACACACATCTCGATATGATAACCTTTTTAAATTGGTTAATAAAAATATAATTAACGTAGCAGGCACATGAGTAAATGAGTATTAAAAATCAAGCAAATAACCCAATTTCCTTTTATGACTGGAAATCAGATTAATTATATCCAACATGAAAATGAATAAACAGTGAAATTTTTGAATAAACATGCAGCTCGCTGTGTCCATACAAATTGAATTAGGGCGATTCGTTTACTGCTAAAAGCCGGCGCTTCTGTTTATCTGTTTGTACTCTATTTTTGAGATTCATTTTTGTTAATATTTACTGTTTTCTAAAGTTTAACATCCTGTTGTAGCAAATAGTGTATCATACAGGGTATAATAAAGAAAAGCTGTTCTTATAAGTAGTTAACGAAAATACAGTCCATCTGATAACAAGCAGTCACGTGGACAGCTATAATTAATTCCAGGTTCCTACCTATTCTAACCTACCTAAGTTCCATCCACTTCAACTGGACCCGTGGCGGTCCTCCACGGTTAGGTTTGCACGCTCGTTTCTGCCACGGACGTGCAAGATGTGGAACGAGCTTCCTCCTGGGGTATTCCCGGGGCGTTATGACATGGGGCTCTTCAAAAAAGGTGCGAAAAGAACTCTCCTTCAAAGCCGGCGATGCATTGGCAACTCCTCTGGTGTTGCAAATGTCCATAGGCGGCGGTGAATACTTTCCATTAGGTAGTCCGTTTGCATTATCGTTAGGTTTAAGTATAAAAAAAATAAAACATCTCGTTCCCACCGAATTTCGCCCAGCGCATTGCTAAGCCTGATTCCTAACTTGGATAACCATCCATAAGTACATTTCCCTTATCACTTTTTCCAAACCAGAGCACACCACATTCTTCAAACCAGAACATTGTACCTTAACGGTAGAAATTAGTGTGGTGATGGTGATTTAGGAGCCGATAAACAAAGGTTCTATCGACTTTCAATAAGAACCTTCTAGTCTTGCAAGTAGTTATGCGATAGAACAATCGACTTGTCCTGTAGATATTATATCTCAGTTCCTTAAAATATTTACACAAAAGTAGCCTAATGTTAAAGTCAGTGTACAAAGAAAAGCTTTTTACATATTCCTCAACAAAAGGATTTCTATACAATTTATACAATATTCAGTCTGTCTCTCAATAAGGCTTATACTGAAATACAATATACTGAAACAGCGCTAGTGCTATTTTACTTAGCTTTCAGTTAGCGATATAAGTTTATACATGCTTAGTATAGTGAACTCCATCCCTACATACTGTTTTAATCTACGAGACAACTGCGAGGTGTGGTCTAAGTTGTAAGATACAAGCGAATTTATACTTAAATTCAAATATAAGTATATTCTAACGAGATGGCAAAGTTGTTATTGCTGATAGGCCTAGGAGTAATGAATTATAAATATCTTAGATAACTTGCTTGTGATAAATCTGCGTCTGTAAATCTTTCATACATTGATGATGCATATAATATTCAGTTTATCGAGGATAAAACGTTTGTTTCATGTTTAATTAGCCACTGCAGAAATACGAACGTGCAGATAAATAGATAAAACTATTATGTGGTCTTAAAAATATTTTATTTTAATAAATAAGAAAAGTCATATAGTCATATAGAAATATTTTTAATTTTTTTTTACGACTACATAGTATGAACTACGTTATCTACGCTCTATTTCATAGTAGTCAATGGGTTGTCAGCAGTAACAGCAAATTTAAAGAAAAAAACTATACGTCTGAAACGCTAGTTTCTGTCACTAACACCACACCAGCCCAGACTGGAGACTTGCGAGAGTAGGCGATAAATCTTCCCATTGTCAGCGGCAGATGGCGCCCGTGTCCAGGTTTTTACCGCCATAACTCGGCTACAAAGAACCGCTTTTTTCCCACCACCTGACTTAACCAACTTAGTTTAGTTACGGTCGAGAAAGTGTTATGACTTAGGTTTATCACGAACTGTGAAGGTAGCCTAAAGTCACACGTAATGTTAATCTAGATTCTGCAGTTTTGCTCAAGTTGGAAATATCTTCATTATGTCGTAGATTTTATAACAAAGGATTAAGTAGGAAATTGTTTTTTGTTGTTGTCTTTTTTATTTATCAATCACACATGCTACTCTCGAGGACAATGTTGTATTCCCAGTAGGGAAACAGTTAGTGACCGTCTGAGTTAAGCGCAAATTTGTGGCAATTTGAAATTTCAGTTAGCTGCAAACTCAGATCAAACTAGCAAACTTTGGTCACACCATTTTAAATATGGTAGGTACGGAAGGGTGTACTAGACCGATACATCGCAAATTCAGTCGGCCGCTAAAATTTTTCCTACTGAGGACAAAGTGTAAGATGGTCGCCTCATACAAAAGCGTGCCGGCCACCACACCCTTCCATCGTAATACAAGAATTGTTTCATGCTAGAAATAAGTTTAGCGTTGGTATCCCTCCGTTGGGACTACACTGGTTCTACCTATGGTAGGTGTAGTCAACTTCAGATAAGATTCCTATCTGAGGGCGGTTACAAACGCATTGCTCCTTCGGTATACGTGTTCACAAGCCTCTTACAAGTATCTTACTGGATCTTTTAAAACCACCCGTTATAATGTTGCTATCTTAAGAAAATACTATCAATTTAGATGGTGCTTCCAGAGAATGAAGCATTTTAACTTACTTGGGGTACCCACTATTGGGGCTATTCTTGACCCACTGCTCAGCGTGGGTCTTCAGACATAGTCCACCGCACTGGCCAAGTGCGAATTGGTAGACTTTACACACCTTCGAGAACTTTTTTTAATAACTCTTCGGTGTGTAGATTTCCTCACGGTTTTTTTCCTTCACCGAAAAGCAGTGATAATTTATTTCTAATACGCACGTAAATCAGTGGTACGTGGCTGGGTTTGAACTTCGGACCTCCCGATTGGGAGGGCAAGTTTCAACCATTAGACTATTACTGCTCTACACAGAAGGCGAGGTACAGTGGCCGCACAGAGGCCGCACAGAACCTAATAGATTATGTCAAATCTTTAATGCCAGCTAGAAGTGGCATTAATTAAGCATCAAAAAAAGCAGGAAGCTCTAGCTATATTTGATTGCTTTCTTTCTAAATCAAAAATTTATTCATTACTTATTTAATATGAACATGTACTATTGATTAGTTCTACTCTCGAATTAATTAAACAACCTGTTCTATTTTTATATTCTTCCACAAAACTTACATCATTATTCAAGTAATAAAAATTCCCAACACAAATTATACTGAGGTAATTAAGAAGCGTATCAACGGGTGGTCTAATTAGTCAAGTATGGTCGTCCTGTTCTTGCATACCTTTTCAGAAAGAGAGAGCAAGCAGGGAACGTTCCCAAAGGTCCTTCGGTAGCGATAGTCGTTAATTAATTGAGAACCATATTTGTTTTGATTTCGAAGGATGCTATAAAAAATCCCATGATACCTCATGAATAATTTTAATTTGTTGAACCTGGAATTTCCTTTTGGCTTTATATACTGATAGCGAGATTTCTACTTTTTCATTTAATAAGGATTTAAAATGCTTCAATAGAATAAAATTCGTTATCAATCATTACATAGTATAAAATAAAGTTGCTTCCCGCTGCTTGTCCCTATGTATGCTTAAATCTTTAAAACTACGCTATGGATTTTAATGCAGTTTTTAAATAGATAGAATGATTCAAGAGGAAGGTTTGTATGAATAATAAATGCATAATATAGTGGACGAACACTGATAACTTTATATTCTTGACTTGTAAGGTGGAACTAAGTTCGCTGGGTCAACTAGTTTTTAATAATTAAATACGTTATCTATAAACATCACAAAAAATATTAATTGTACATTTATAAAAATATTATATAGATCGAAATATTTAAACCCAGATCATTAAGATTAACTGATAATAATTTATCCAAACCAATCGTAAATCAAGAAATTAGTCACATAATTATTTTAATAGCAACCCGTAATAGTGTAATAACGTCAGTTATCGAACTGACGTTATTACACTTATTTTATAATTGAACTCGCTCACTAGTATTTTATATAAATACCTCAATTGATTATAATTCTACCCTTTTTCAAAATCTATTTCAAAATAATATTTACTAGCTATCCATCAAAAGTTGTACAATAAATCACGTAATTACATGTGTTATAGCATATTTTGTAAAAAGTATAATACGAAGGCAAAGCTTTTAGCGAGGTCCATTTATCAGGCACATTCATCATAGGGGTTTTTTGGGCACCGTTTTGGGTCCCATACTTTATATTATGCTATGTGAGACGCGTTTTAAAATGATAAACGATGCACATGAATTAATTCTGGCTCATTTTGTGGGATTAAATAATATTAAGGGTCGTTTGTTTAAAAGATGTGAGAACGATAATATTACAATGATGTGTGACAATTCATACGACCGGAATTGGAATTTTAAAGTGGTTAAATTTAAATTTTTGATACGATTTATTTAAAAATTATTTTAATTAACGTGACTGCCAATAATTGTTATTAATTTTACAAAGCTGTTTTACAGAATTCCAGTAGGACATATATGATTATACCGTATTTTCATGTCTTATTTTGTAGATATATATAGATATATATTTCTGTATGGTCCTTTAACGATGCACCGACCTAATGCAATCGATTAGAGATTGGTTACAAATATCTATGGACTTTAGTGTCTACTGACCATTATATGAACTGTACGCTTGCAAATTGATTTACTACTAAGAAGGGTAATCGATGCATGTCGGCCACATAACATCAGTTACATACATATGTATGCCACAGCTATAACTGTCAACTAATTGTATCATTATATGCATTAGAAGTTTACACTCAAATGATTTTAGTCAGTTCTTCCAATGTTCAGATAAAATGAAAAGATCATGGGGTTAATAGTAATTAACAATCACGAATTGTATTCAACTATAAATTTTATTAATTTTAAGATCAACACTGCATGTGGTATAGTAATGGGTTTGGATAGCTTAAACAATAATAATGACTTAATTTGTTAATAAGGGTTTCCATTAAATAATAATGTTAGTTATCACAGCAGTCCGCTAGTAATTATCTGATAAAGACATAAATAACCATTGAACATATTTTGTAAGATAATATAATGTCATCATCAGATAATTATATAGCTAATCAAACTAATGTATTAATAAATACAACATTTAATGATTGAGATCGGGAATCGTGGAACCAAAGAAAATATAAAGAAAACAATGGAGACAAGAATAAGCTGGAATGATGGTAGTTAATGGCCGTCGGGAATATGGATGTTTTAAACAATACAACAATAATAAAAAGTATAAGAATGACAGTTTTTGCCATTACAGTAATTGACTACATAAAGATTGAAATGGGATAGAGCCATGGTCAGTCAATCTGATTATATGAGGTTTATTGATGGTGCAAATATCACTTCTCGTCATCATGAACAAAAAAAGGAGAGTAACGTAATATAACGCTACTTTGCATGAAACTTTCAGAGTTTTTAAGTTACAGAAACAGTTTTATCTAACAAAAGGATAGGAAAACTTGGGGCTCTAACTACACTGTGGTTAAAGGTCTTCTGATATATTTTTGTAGATAAATACTAAAACCAATGATTTCTTCCAATTTGGGTTCTGTTTTTATAAACTCCTAGCAACGACAACCAATGGAAGTGTCTTATAGACGTAGCGCTGGCGAAGCCAGTCATCTGACAACAAGGTGTTTTCATGAACCAAAAAGATAACAAGGTTTTTTATAATTTCTACCTTTGAAAAACTTAAAGATTTGATTATTATTAGTTACAAGTAGCAAAATAATTTCAAAAATCGTTATTTAATATTATTTTTTTATACATACACATGATTATGACGTATTTTGTTTTTCTGTGTAATTTTCTAAATAATAAAAAAGAAAATTAGAAATTACAGCTTCAAAATCGTTGACAGTAATTATCAGAAATTTTAAGACGTACGGTGTGATTATTAATTGTACACGTATTTGTTATGATATTATAATGTTAATTTTAAGTGAATGAACTGATCGTCACAATTTCCTACAGTCTAAAATAATATAATAACCATAAAACTGTATTTGAATGTTAAATTAATGAATTTTGAGTTGTGCGGTTATTCGTGCTAATGGCGCCATTTGATATAATATTTGCAAAATATCAGTGCAATATAAATTATAAACGCCCCCGGGTGGGCTCGAACCACCAACCTTTCGGTTAACAGCCGAACGCGCTAGCCGATTGCGCCACGGAGGCAATGGGTGTTGAGTTGAAAATACCGTATAGTATTGACTGTGATCACAAATAGAAAACTACTTCTAAGATAACGAATATCTTCCGTCACGTCTTAATGAGTACATATACATATGTTGAATTGTAACATATGTGGAAATGTAATTTAATATCATACTTAAAATTTTTGATATAAATGGTTACATATTTTTGACCCGTGTGTGTTTGTGGCGGTGCGGTTAGCATACCGGTCCGACGCGCAGTGGGTCCTAGGTTTGATTCCCGGCCAGACAGGTATCTGAATGATGAGTTTAGATTCTTGTTCTGGATCTGGTTGTTTGCGTATTCGTCTTTGTTTGTCCATGGCACCCACGGCACAGGAGAAATCCTAGTGTGGGGCTATGAGTGCAGAATGTTTTTTTTTACATATCCTTATTTCGACCGGGGTTACCACCACAACATCTATTTCTAAGGTTGAAGAAGTTGACGGGTGCGATTACCGGCTCACTTTTATACGAGGCGAGCATCTAGTTCTCGGGAATAGCAACGCATCAGTGATTGACTCCATATAGGACACCTGTTCTATACGAAGTTGATTACAGATGTCCATAGGCGGTTTTTATAACTTTTTAATCTCGAACTCTCGGGTTCGAGATTACCTAACGATGTTTTTCTTGAATTAAGCAATGACGATTAATTTGTAATACGTAGGTACATCATTTAACAAAATTACCGCTATGTGCCTGGGATTTAAATCTCTGGGATTTTCTTGTATATGTGTAATAAATGTTGACGCTTTATTTGTATTATTGTGCAAAAAACATTAACATATTCAAACTATGGGAACACACAAAGGGTAATTCATTTATTCTATTGTAGTGTCCATTTAACAAGACTATCTTGTGAATTAGCACTAATAGCCGGTCGCAAACATTTCTTATGAATGCTCTTATCAGCGTATGACTAATCGTGCTGCATTAAAATTCTACCATCAAATAGGTATTACATTGAAACTCCAATGCCTTAAGCGAGGTTTTATGGAGGATGGAGTGATTTATTCTGATTTATCTGGAACTCCCACCGCGTTTGATTCATTGCTACATGGTTAGAGGCTAAATGCGTCATAGGATCTCTGTGGACTACCAGGGGATGGAAGGGGGACCCTGGTTCTAGGAGCCACAAAATGTATAGACATCTATGATCGTCTTCTGTGGAAACTTATAGAAGTTTCCATAAAAGACGATCATAGATGCTTTGCCGTTCATTAGCTTGCCACTCAAGAAGGCTACTTTATATTGCAAGTCCATCGAAACGTAAAACTTTTCTTATCTGTACAAAATACATTGCTAGGAGATAAGTTTTGTAATTTCTGTCTTAAGCTCCACAAAAAGAATAATGGAATAATTATTGATCGAAAAAATATATATAGGTACGAATAATTATTGATATCTCATTTTTTAAAGAAAGATTTTTTTTTTAATTAATGAAGTAGCAAACGAGCATGCAGTCCACCTGATGGTAAGTGGTCACTGCCGCTCATGGACATCTGTAATCAACTTCATACAGAACATGGGTTCTATCTGAAGTCAATAACAGATGCGTTGCTACTCCCGAGGACTATGATGGTCGCCTCATATAAAAGTGTGCCGGCAACCACACCCTTCCATCAAATCGCTAGAAATGCTTCACGCTAGAAATAGGTGTGGCGGTGGGACTTTCCCGGTCGAACTACACTGGTCCTACCACCTTCAAAATATAATTTGAATTCCAATTTTTTAATTAAATTAAATTTTATAAGATTAAATTAAAATGTGTATAGTGCAGTAACGGCTTCATAGTGCTAATTTTACTACTAAAACTTTTATCTTATAAAACTAAAAATCAAAAAGGTCCAACGGTTACAGTAGTTAAAGTATTCCCGCCGGGAAGAACACTATCTTGATCTGCACCGTCTGGAAACCAGCTACAATTGAAAAGTTTTGCAATAAAAGTCATCGCGGTTCCAATTGGAAAATTTCATACTTTGCCCCCGAAGATTCAGTCGCATGAAGGAAATTTCCCATATAGTGGCTATATTATTATTTTATAGCAGTAGTAAGTGAACAGTATTGCTTGCCACCGATAGAAAGGGGCGATTGTCGCCCATATGCATTTAAAATCAACAATGATAAGTACAAAGAAAGCCAAACATAGCCTAATGGTTGAAACTTGCCCACTCAATCGGGAGGTCCGAGGTTCAAAGCCAGCCATGCACCACTGATTCATGTGCGTATTAGAAATTAATTATCACCGCTTTTCGGTGAAGAACATCGGTAGGAAACCCAGGAGTCCTTGAAAAAACAGTTCTCAGAGGTGTGTGAAGTCCAACAATTCGCACTTGGCCAGCGCGGTGGACTATGGCCTAAAACCCTCTTATTCTGAGAGAAAACTCATGCCCAAGCGTGGGACAATAATGGGTTGACGAGGAATGATAAGTGCCCGTGAAGAGGGTGTGACGTCGACCACATTCGGTGCTGCCCCTGTGGAGTATGCTGCATTTTCTTGGATTAGTATACCTTGTGAGCAAGGAGGTAAGCAACGCCACTTAAACAATGTCTTTGCAGTTGTTATTATGCAGGTAAATGCGTGGAGGAGGCCTCTGAACGAGAAGTCGAAACACATTGTACTAACCTTCAAATGTATAGACATTTAACATAAACACTTTCTACACTCATAGCCTCACATTAAGATTTTCTCCTGTGTCGTGGGCGCCAATAATATAAATTAAAAATATTTTGCAAAATATTTTACTTTACAAATATTTTACCTCAGGCATCAGACGGTCACTGTCATAAAAAAATTAACACTACACGCCTTATGAATTTAAAATGAAAATCTCTACAAAGTATCTTTAGAAAGTGAAAAGTTATTCATATCAATCAAATAACTTTTTAAACCAAGTAATCTAATCCCACAAAGTAAATCAAAATGCGGGCGGGCAAAATATAATAGGTTAATTTACGCAACAATATTTTGTATCAGGCTCACAAAGTCCGCGATAACAATGGCTGTCTTGAATAGCTTTAATATTCGATTAAAACCAGGTGACAAAAACTTGAAGGATAATTTAAGTAGATACATTTTATATAAACATATTTAAAAAAAACAATATTTTCGCTTATTTTAGTCTTCACTACATAGTACAAAACAAAGTCGCTTCCCTCTGTCTGTGCCTCAGTATGTTTAGATCTTTGAAACTACGCTACGGATTTTAATGCAGTTTTTTAATAGATAGAGTGATTCAAAAGGAAGGTTTTTACGTATAATACATGCATATTGTGAAAGAAAACCGATAGTTTTAGATTTTTGACTTTTAGGCGGAACGAAGTTCGCCGGATCAACTAGTGTTACTTATAAGGTCTACGTCGTCTACTAATTTGCATTTAGCCAGCGGGGTAGACTATAGCCTAAAACTCTCTCATTCTGAGAGAAGACCCATGTCCAGCAGTGGGACAATAATGGGTTGACGACGACGACTTAAAAGGTAAGGGAGACAATCTCTCATATTTTAAATCAATATGACATTAATTGAAAATTGTAGAATATAATGTGCACATAACTTTAATTTTTACGCTTGTTGTAATGTTTCTTGGTTAACCCCTCTGATCCAATTTACATAAAATATATACGAATATATTAAATATCGATGATACATTAATCTTCTTTGTAATATAAAGGAGTTGTAATAGTGAAATTTTAAATGCGCTACTTTTTTGTTTACGTATGTAAGATTTTTTATTGTATCACATGGTGAGTTATTATATTTTTTATTTAATTTATTGTTTTTATTTTATATTAACACGTACATTACACTTACCTGCCAAGAACTTCTCATCTGATCAACTGGAAAATTAAAAAAATATTAGAATACCCTTTTTCTATATAATCATAAAAATCGTTTATACCCATTAATATCAACCGTCACTATTCGACTACCACAAACGCAGCGATCTCAAAGCATGATACTAAAATTCCAAATATTGTCAATCCGATAGAAATCTGAGCCTAAATAAATAGCACCACAATACCGTTTACACTTGGAATCCATTTTTTATCACGCTCAATAAAGCAAAGCCGATCCTTCGTCCAAGGAACCGATAATCATTTGGGGATGACTGGCCACTCGTGGCGCCTTTGATCGTCGCGTCACCTGTCATATCGGATCGCGTTGAACGACCGATATATTTTATTTTCTTTTATATTTATTGTTGCCTTTATTTATTTTTCGACGCGGAATGGCCCTAATTGACCGGGATAGGCGTCCATTGTCTGAGGCTATTCTGAATATTTGTGGTTTTTGGCGATTCAGTGTTGATTGGTACGATAGGGATTTTTAAATTGCGATATATGAAACTAGCTGACCCGGCGATCTTCGTTTGGCCTAAAAGTCAAAAATCTGAAATTATTAACCTTCCTCCACGTCATTATGCATGTATTATACATAAAAACCTTCCTCTTGAATCACTCTATCTATTAAAAAAACTGCATTAAGATCCGTAGCGTAGTTTTAAAGATCTAAGCGTACATAGGGACAGACAGCGAAGCGACTTTGTTTTATACTATATAGTGATGGAACGATTTTTCATAAATATTATATTAAGTAATCGACACATGATTGGGTAATTTATCAGAATCCGAAACTTTTTGAACCCTTTGTAAATTTCATTAAAATTGAATGTGATGAAATTGATAATAAACGCATTTTATTGATATTAACTTTGAAAGCATATTACTATCTTTATCCATAACTACTAGAATGTAGCAAAAGAGCACTTAAAATGTCATTTCATTTATCAAAAATATGTTAATATTTTAACCTTAACAAAGACATCAAGATTGATAACTTGGATAAAAAACCTCCCCTTAACAAAAAGGAAAGTGTCACGCGCCACAGATTACAAAACTATTTATCATTTAGCAAAATCATCTAGGAATAATGTATTAAGTATTTAAATATGGCGGCGCGTCGGCCCTGTCACATTAATTTGATTACATAATTCTGTTTGGATTATGAAAGTCACGGGGGTTGTTTTCGTGAAGAGGGGTGGATTTTGTTTGTAATTTTTGGTTTCGTATGTGTATCCTTGTTTTTTATTTGACGTAACAATATCTTTGGACATATTTCTTTTGGAATGATATATTTTAACTCTATTTATAATATATTGATAAAATATATTAAATTAAAGTAAAATATAACAAATTTGAAATGATATAATAAATTATTATATATTTTTATATTGTAATATATTTGGAATGATTATATTTATTTTTTGTCTTCTGATCTTTCAATAAAGATACATTTTGAAAACGACCTCACCTTGTTTTCGACTGCTGAACGAATTATCACGTATCTGTTTAGTTTTTTTCCTTCTAAAATTTTACATTGGGTTGAAAACAACATTTGTTCGTATTATTCATATTATTATATCGTTCACATTATTTCGTATGTGTGTGTAATACATGCATACTAATCACAGTTTGGTAAGCTTTATTATTTCGTTACAGAGGCGAAGTCTATAATTTTTGGTCCGTGCTCCAATGGGAAGATTCCGAGATCTTTTAAATTTCCTATCTTATTTGACAAAGAATTGAGAATAAGTGCAGTTCCGTGTCTCGACTTCTTTATGCGTACTTCTGTTATTATAGTTTCTGAGACACCGTTTTCTCTTTTTCCTTATTATTTTATTCATATTTCCCGTAGGTTTGGAAAAAAAATAAGTATGATATTTAGTTACGAATATTAGCTAATGTTTTAATTGAATGTATAGTTCTGATGTTATATGAATAATTACATGTGTTTGGAACACCACGAAAGTCCACCAATTCGCACTTGGCCAGCGCGGTGGACTATGGCATAAACTCTCTCATTCTGAGAGAAGACCCGTGCCCAGCAGTGGGACAATAATGAGTTAACGAGTGTTTCGAATACAATGGCATCGACCTCACATATGTGTATGCCACTTAACTAGATAATGTGGTGTGGAACTAAGGAAAATTGTACATAAACGTTACGTTGGTAGAAGTCTTAGTGGATTATATCGGGTATCATCAACGCCATACTTATTTTTGTTTAATAACAGCAACGTTGCGTTCTAGTCCTAAGAGTATGATAAGGGAGACATACAGTCCTCAGAGTTAAAAAAAACACACACGCTTTCTACATTCATAGCCCCACAGGATTTTCTTCTGTGTCTTAGGTACCATGGACACACACAAGACGCATACACAAACACCAAGACCCATAACAGGAATCTATACTTCTAATTCTGATACCTGTCTGGCGGGAATCGAACCCGGGACCCATTGCGTGTCAGACCGTTAGCAATGCATCTGTGACTAACGTTCGATGAAACTCTGATCTAATATGGGGTTCACAACCGATGTCCATAGGCGGCAGTGGCCACTGATCAACATGTGTACTGCAAGCTAGTTTGTTTCTATATTGTAAAAAAAAATTCTGCATTTCTGATCGACTGCATTTCCAATACGCACATAAATCAGTGGTGCGTACCTGGGTTTGAACCTCGGACCTTCCGATTGAGAGGGCAAGTTTCAAACATTAGGCTATCACTGCTCGCTGTTTTTAGATACTGGCATAGATTATTATTCATACAAGGACATGAATAAATAACCTATGCAAGTAAATTAATAAATTGAACATTTTCTTGTAGTAAATATCATGAGTCATTAGTATGTACTCTTTGTAAGTAAAAAGTAAAAATCTCCTTAGAACAGGGGTCGAGATAGCTGATTAAATGATTCTGCTTCATCATTACGTTTTCATTAGTGATCTACTAGCGGTAGTCACGATGAAGACTAATTCTACTAACCTAGATATTTTCGGTTTAATCTTGGATATTTATCAGTGGAATAGGGTTCAGGAGTTTTTTTTGATGAAGTATGTACCTATATTTGCTATAGAAATATAGTAACATGTTTATTAAAATGTTCTATAAATGATGAAATTCTATTAATTTTTTTTTAAATGTCTATTATTATTATTAAAACACTCAGACATAACATAATCAATCAATGATTTTTCAAATATCTCCTTACATTTTTGAAAATTCATGTAATTTATTTAAAATCAATTCAAAACGGTAAACAATAACCTGTTATCGGAAGTAAGTACTGAAAAATAGTTATAATATATTAGTAAATAAAAACATCTAATTAAGTTTCTAATTATAGGGTTAAAATTAAAAAGTTAATGCCAAAAAACTTTAAATGCCTTGTGAGTTGTGATGCTAAGCACCTCATAATAGTAAAATAATGATATAAATCCACTTAGTAGGATATTAAATTCATTTACAACAATAAAAATGTTTTTGCATATAAATAGATCCTTTACAATGGTAGATATTAAGTACATTTTAATTTGTATTCGATTACTTTCTACGAAGTAGATGTGATATCTATTTATTACCAATTGAATGATCATACTTAATTATTTAATCACCCCGAATCGGTACTTGATATGATCAAATAACATCCCGACCGAAACCACCCAAAGAGTACCTAATTGACCGCATGAGTGGACAAATTCTTGGGCTCCATAGGTTTTATTTGGGGATCTCTGTCATTTTTTGTGCCAGTAAATTGTATGACCAACGAAAATCAATCAAGGGAAAGGATGGTATTATATACATTTGACATTGCAATGATTATTTTATACATAACAATAGATACAGGCAGTTTAAAATGTTATACATGTACTTACTAATGTTATATATACGATAGTTTGTGAGGATGATGGAAGTTGCTGACGTGACCTAATCTGATCCTTAGTTTATGTGTGACAAAACTAAGGATCAGATTTGAATGAGACAGACAATACAGATATCTTAGGTATTACCTTAATTAAGATAAAATTCTAACCTAAACTAACTTAAACGTTGTAACCGAGCCCTCCGCGTGTAAAACCGCAAATGCAAGTACCATTTAAGTATAGAAAATTGTTTAATAATAGCACAGTCAATGAAATCTAAAAAAATGGGAATCTTGGTTTTCAACTTCATGGCTATTTTCTGTGCTTTGATTTGAAGGGTATGGTAGTTATTATAGTTTGGATTACTTTTAAGTTACATCTTTTTTATAGATCTTTTATTGTCGCCACTGGTCATGGGCGTAGTTTTAAAACTAAAAGACATGCAATTTTGTTTGTAATAAATATTTAAATCTTCTATCACCTAAATAATGACGCAAGGAAGCACAGTTTGATAAATGATGCAAAATGTTAATACAGTCATTCATATCAACCCTATCTAGGGGTGCGCATTAAAGGGGAAACATCATCAGTCTCAGACGCGTAAACGATACGATAAGATAAATAGAAAAATGATTTTATATCATCTTTATTTAGATTAGCGAAATAACCATTAAAAACATTTGTTTTGTCCCTTTGCTCACTTCACAAACTCACACACTAACATGTAACAAATATTTTTCTTATGCAAATAAATAGTAATTTAAACCACATATTCACAAAATTTAAAGTAGATAAAAGTTAAGCCAAAATAGAATTACAAAAATATTTAGTATTGAGATAACACACGGTGGGTTTATGTGTTTAATCGTGCTTTCGTGTGTGTTTGTGTGACTTGCTTGCGTGTAAAACGAAACCACCAATCTTATAAGGCGCATAATAAATATTATCGTATCTCTTAACTTTTTTCTTTTATATTATTTTACATAATATTTTATAATATTGTGCATAATAATAATTAACTTTTTGATTTCTTGCGTACGTCACTGATTTTAAATAATTTAAAATCAAAACATTTTTATTACGCCTGATTTAATAACCTTGTTCATTATTTAAATATTATAACAATAATTGTGTTTCTTAAACCTTGTTTAAAAAAAACTTCCTCTAAACTCAATTGGTTGATTTTAAACTTTCCGTCAGGGTTGGCGTCTTCAGCCAATAGCAGAGCTTTATTTTGTATGCTCATACGCTCTGTCCAATCAGAGGCCAGTATAGACCATACCGTGGTGCGAAAACAATATGGCGGTGTCAGTCCTGTCAAAACGACCGTCGCAAACCGGCTCGTACAAATCGTATGAATGAAATATAATTATCATCATAATTTTCGTGTTAATTGTGAAGATATTATTATTTGTGTAGTGATTGTGATGACTAAACATAGTTCTGCATTTGAATCGCTGGTATGTGTAAACGCGTGATGTGCCCTGCGTGAAGTAGTATCCTCGCTAGTATTCTGGAAGAAGGAGGCGCCCCGGGCTGTCCGCACGTGCCTAATCGTAAGTAGAAACCGTTTTCCGGCAGCATGTAAGGTAGCTCCAAAATGTTGGCTGACTGTCTATGCTCCAACTGAATTTCTGTAACGCGTTTTTATATGCGGAAATCCAGGAAAAGGTGAAACATTATATGTATATACAAATTAGTGATCATCAAAAAATGGTGATGTAATTCGACTAGGAATCTATTAAGTCTATTTAGACCTATTAAGTCTATCACTGCCTAATAAAGGGAATCTTAAGCACTACTGTATTCTGGTTTGAAGAGTAGAAAGATATACATATTTATCCTAGGCGGTACAACGTAGTAGTAGGCTTAATTGTTCCTATGACATGTTGGAGTAAAACCCATTACTGTCCCACTCAACCAATCAATAGTCTTTATTTGCATATAAATAAGGTACATAGCGATCTTATATATTAATTACACATCCTCTTATTCTACCTTGAAGGCATTTTAAAGAACTCTCGGGTATATTAGGTTTCTTCACGATGTTTTCCTTCACCGAAAAGCAGTGATAATTCATTTCTAATACGCACATAAATCAGTGGTGCGTGCCTGGGTTTGAAGTGTTTGAACCTCGGACCTCCCGATAGAGAGAGCAAGTTTCAACCATTAGGCCATCACTGCTCTAGACGAACGCTGTGAGACTTTACAGGAGCTTATGTTCCCATTGTTTCCTAGTTCATGTAACTAGATCGAAAAACAGAATTCGTCAAAAAGATTTGCATTGTATTATCGTATCAAATCGTAGTTATATGATCTCCTATCAACCGGAAGTACTAAATAATTATACCCGCAGAGTAATAAAAACCAACTGTAAAGAAAATAATTCCTGAATCAATTAAAAATAAAACCGGCTAAGTGCGAGTTGACCTCGCGCACGATAGGTTCCGTACCATCACTTCATAGTATAAAACAAAGTCGCTTCCCTCTGTCTGCCCCTACGTATGCTTACATCTTTAAAACTACGCTACGAATTTTAATGCAGTTTTTTAATAGATAGAGTGATTTAAGAGGAAGGTTTTTGTGTGCGATAAATGTATATGTAATGTAGTGGAAAAACACTGATAATTTTAGATTTTTGAATTTTAAGTGGAACGAAGTTCATCGGGTCACCCATGAAATATTTCAAATAATTGTGTTTGTTGTGTTCTGCTTTTATCTCTACTTGTATTAATTAGTTGTTATAGCGGCAATAAAGATATATCATCTTTAAAAAAAAATAGCTATCACGGTTCATGAGATACAGCCTGGTGACAGACGATCGGACAGCGATGATTTACTAATAGGGTTCCGTTTTTACCCTTTTTTATAATAATGAAGTTGCAAACGAGCATGCAGTCCACCTGATGGTAAGTAGTCACTGCTACCCATGAACATTTGTAAGCAAATTCATATAGAACAAAGGTTTTACCTAAAGTCAATCACAGATGCGTTGCTACTCCTGACTAGGATGGTTGCCTCATATAAGAGTGCGCCGGCAACCACACCCTTCCATCGAAACGTAAGCAATGCTTTACGCTGGAAATAGGTGTGGAGGTGGTACTTCCTGGTCAAACTACACTTGTTCTACCAACGTTGTGTACGGAACCCTAAAACATGGTTGATTATAGGAGTCCATGGGCAACAGTAGCCACTTACCATCAGCATGCTCATCTAATGCTTCTGTTTGTATAATATAAACAGTTTGACTTCCTTGCTTCCTTTGGGTTTAAATCATATTATATCGGACGCATTGTGAGACTTGATTTATGGTGAATGGAGGGGAACACGGTGTCTTTACACCCTATTAATATGAAAATGCCAACGCTTGCTCAGAAACGGAAATGGCTGTCTTAATTAGCTTATGGTGAGCGAAAGGAAACAAATACATGAATGTGCATATTAAGAAAAATGTGATTCGTGTGTTTTAAATATTAGTTTAATGAATATACTCTTTCAGTATTTCCTCTTTATCGGAATCGCGATTTTTATACCTACTTATAGCCCCACACTAGGATTTTTTCCTGTGCATGTATCATGGATACACACAACACTAATACACAAACACATTCAGACACACAAACCTCATCATTCAGATACCTGTCTGACCGGGAATTGAACCCGGGACCCATTGCGCGTCAGACCGGTATGCCGCCACGCGGGTGGTAAATCATCCTCATCATATTTGTCCCATTGCTAAGCATTCGTAATGCGAAGCATTACACGGGCTGAGCGTGTTTTAGTGTCTTTACATAACTTATTTTATCTTGAACTAGTTGACCGGGCGAATTTTGTTCCGCCTAAAAGTCAAAAATCTAAAATTATCAGTGTTCCTCATCAGGTGGACTACATGCTCGATTGCTACTTCAGTCAGATAAAAAAAATAAAAAGAAAAATAAATATTGTGCATGTACATAAAACCCTTCCTCTTGAATTGCTCTCTCTATTTAAAAAAACTGCGGTAAAGTCCGTAGCGTACTTTTAAAGATCTAAACATACATACATAGGGACAGACAACGCAAAGCGACTTTTTGTTTTATATTATGTGGTGAAATCTTAAAAATAAAATTCTGGCATACCTTTAAGGCCGATAGAACCCTTTATGATTTAACTCCGAGGGCACCACTACCATCCACCATCTGTCAGCAGATTCATATAGAATATGGGTTCTATCTGAATTCAGACACAGATGCGTTGCTGCTCCCGAGGGCTACGATGGTCGCCTCATATAAAAGTGTGTCGGCAACAACATTCTTCCATCGAAACGTAAGAACTGCTTAACACTAGAAATAGGTGTGGCGGTGGTACTTCCACGACCGAACTACATTGGTTCTACCACCTTCAAATTTATTACTTTATTCAATATTATAAAAAAAACAAGCAAACAAACAACATATCCACAATTAAACAAGCACAATATAAATAATAATCCCTTTTACAAACTGTCCTCAACAGTATAGAGAATAATAAATATTGCTATTCAGAATGATAATATCACGTCAAATAGAATAAAGTCCGGGGCACACTGAGCCCTCGCTTTCAACGGGACTTATAGAGAATCAAGTGCTTAAGTCACACTGTGGAGACATTTACGTAAACGGGATAGAAAGAAATACGTTGTTTGGTCATAGAGTAAGCTGTACAGGGGGTCAACCTCACGCTTTTTGAATAGTTATAGATACCCATTTTTTATAAATTGATAATAGCAAATGAGAATGCAGTCTACCTGATGGTAAGTCGTTTCTGACACTTTTTGATATCTGTAACCAAGTTTTCAGACTCGCTTCTGAGGTGGGCCATAGATGCGTTGCTACCTGAAGATCTAAGTTAACACTTTTCAGATAAGTAGTCACCCTTAGAACATCGTTTATAGTTTACTAGTCGACCCGGCGAACATCGTTCTGCCTAAAAGTCAAATGTGTTTTTGTACTATATTATACATGTATTGTACATTAAACCCTTCCTCCTGAATCTCTATGTATTAAAAAAACTGCATTAAAAACCCGTAGCGTAGTTTTAAAGATCTAAGCATACATAGGGACAAACAGCGGGAAGCGACTTTGTTTTATACTATGTAGTGATACCAAAGTACAGCAGCGTTTAACAATGATGTTAAAAAGCAGAAAAGGGGTCACGCTTCGGAGTTGTACGATAAAGAGTTCCGTCACCTTCATATCGATTCGATTTGGTTATATTTTTATGGCAGTATTGTGTGTTATCGGTTGAATGGTAAGATGTAATTTTTACCCAAACAAAATAATGTTTATAGAAACAAAATATGATTGCCATGAGCATTTACAGAAATAACAGCGCTTAAGGATTTTCTAAGACTGCTAGCATTAAGTATATATCCTTACGGAGTTTTCATCACAAACCGGGTGACCGCATTAGATAAATACAGCTTATCTCCTTAATAATATCTATCTACTTATTTGTGTATAAAATTATTACTACGATATATATCTAATATATAAAATTCTCGTGTCACAGTTTTTGTCGCCAAACTCCTCCGAAACGACTTGACCGATTTTTACCAAATTTTATATGATTATTCAGTAGGTCTGAGAATCGGCCAACATCTACTTTTCATACCCCTTAAGGGTTGTCCACCCTTAACATTTTTTTTTATATGGTAAAACAATGTTTGTCGGGACAGCTAGTTAAATATAACAAGATAACTGTATTACTGTAACTTAGTCATACATTGTAATGATTGAATAATTGAATGGACGATGATATAAAATTATCACTTTCTTTTATTTAAAATATCGTAAGTAATACCTATAAGTGCAGGTAAATTTTACTAACAAAAATGTAAGTATTTTTGTATACTTTAATATTATTTTTAAGAGACACAACCCTGATTATGCCCCTGAAGTGGTAATTATGTATCATTTAATTTTTGTACGAGTACGTTTTAGCAACTAATAGATAATCGTTTATTCTAATAATTTTTCTATATATAAGAATAAATAATAGAACGACAGTGTTAAATTCTCCTTTTATGTAAATTATACAGAAATAATGATCAAAGTACACAAAATGTTTTAGTCTTTGATCAGCGACTGATGTAAATATTATTACGCGTTGCACGGGATTAATAAGGCATGTGTTTGACCACCTGCAATTGGAGAGAAAATAATTGTTAGGGTTTTTTGTAATGAGAGTAATATTTTTTTTTAACAGATTCGTCTTCCAAATATTATGCTTGCTTAAATTAGAATTTACATGTCATAGAACATAGAACTAGACGACCCGCGTGGCGCAGCGGTTACCGTACCGGTCTGACACGCAGTGGGTCCCGGGTTCGATTCCCGGCCAGACAGGTATCTGAATGATGAGTTTAGATTCTTGTTCTGGGTCTGGGTGTTTGTGTATTCGTCTTTGTTTGTGTCCATGGCACCAACGACACAAGAGAAAATCATACTGTGGGGCTATGAGTGTAAAAAGCGTTATGTACGTTAAAGCGTTAAGTGTAGGTGAAACGGGGAAGTACCACCTCCACACCTATTTCTAGCGTGCACCATTTCTGGCGTTTCGATGGAAGGGTGAGGTTCCCGGCACACTTTTATATGAGGCGCCCATTTTAGCCATCGGGAGTAGCAACGCATTTGTGATTGGTTTTAGAAACAATATTTGTTTTTTTTATAAAATTGCTTACAAATTTCCCTAAATGAACGGCAGTTACCACTTACCATCTGGTTACTTGAAATTATGTTTCTATACCTATCCTAACACTATCGTGCAGTCAACAAATTGTACATATTTCAGTGTTTCAACGCACATCTGGTGTCTATAAATGTAAATGAACGCTTATATTTATATCTGTTACCGGTACGACATGCAATGCTAGATTAATCATTTAAGGTTCTCTTCAAAGTCCAATTATAGTTTCTCGTCAACCCATTATTGTTAATTATAACTGCTGGCCACGGGTCATCTCTCAGAATGACAGAGTTTAGGCCATAGTCCACCACGTTGGCCAAGTGCGAATTGGTGGACTTCACACACCGCAAAGAACTTTTTTTTAAGAACTCTCGGGTGTAGGTTTCCTCACGATGTTTTCTTTCACCGAAAAGCAGTGATAATTAATTTCTAATACGCACATAATTTTAGAAAAATCTGTGGTGCGTGCCTGGGTTTGAACCTCGGACCTCCCGATCGAGAGGGCAAGTTCCAACCATTAGGCTATCACTGCTCTGCTAGCTTATCGCTTACTAACTCATGGTATGACAAAACTGTTACTGAAAGCTTTGAAATTAAGGAATATTTGCCTAATATTGTGTATTGTTTGTAATATTCATGCAGGTATTAAGGTTGTCGAGGGTGCATATTTGGGGAGCTTTGTTATGGAAGCTATAATCATATAACTTAGGGTAGGATTCTCTTGGCTTCACTTGATTGATGAGATTAAGGTATTTATACTGTTTCTTATCTTGGTAGAAGTAGGATAATGGTGCCGCTACACTCGAATCAAATAACCCTGCAACCAACATAGAATCTTTGAGCCATTTAAACATAGTGACTGACAAGTAATATGCAATTAATTAGTGAGCCTAAAAACATAAAATTAAGAACATAATGTAGATGCGTCTATGAAATTATTATGAAACTTAGTATCTTCTCTATCTTAGTAATATACAGTTTTGATTTTGACTGCATTGTGGTTGCTATCTGGTGGTACTGTCCACACAGCTTGTCTGGACAATACAGGCAATTTGGAGGTGTTTCAACGTAGTCCTATGAGCTATCACACTACTGTAATCAATCTTAAAATAAACTCTTATTTTAATTTTTTTATACTTAAACCTAACGATAAGGCAGACGGGCTACCAGATGGAAAGTAGTCACCATCGCCTATGGACATTTGCAACTCCAGAGGAGTCGCCAATGCATCGCCGGCTAATCTTCTTTTGGGGTTAATTACAGATGCCCATAGACGGCAGTGACATCAATCCCTACTAATATTATAAATGTGAAAGTAACTCTGTCTGTCTGTCTGTCTGTCTGTTTGCTACTTATTCACGCCTAAACAACTGAACGGATCTTTATGAAATTGGGTACACAGACAATGTTGACATCGAGAAAGGACATAGGCTGCTTTTTATCGAAAAAAATGGGTTGAAAGCGTTAAAATCGGGCATTAATGTTTGTATGGGAGTTCGTTTTCGACAAAGTCTCATATTGACAAGTCCGTCAAGGGTTACGATAGACTTACTTGAAACCTTATCTAAATAATAGAACATAAAAAAACATTGATTTCGAGTCGACAACATATATCCGTAAAATTCGGATTGTCGTGGATTTTGATAAATTCTAATACAAATGACATGACAATAGCCATAATGGCCGCCCGGACGCCAACATGTCATGTCACCAATATGGCTACGGATGAATTCTGAATTCATTAAAAAAAAATACGTATAAATTTGTAACTATCAAATAACTTAAAAATAGATGTGATTTAAATTGATTTTAATTTACCCATAGTTTATGAATTTATAAAACAAAAATGTATTTATAATACGAAAGATACAATTACGAAGAATTTCCGATAAATTACATAATAAGTATGCAACGGCGGTATGATGGCGCTTCATACTATTATAGTAAAAAAGATAATCGAAACCAATAATTCAAAGGCGATAAAATGTTTTATCATTGTTTTAAAATAAAATTATCGACTCTATTTGTCACTCCATGTTCAACTGTTTATTTTACTTAATTGCCAACAGCAAATAAAAAATTGATATACTAAGAACTTTATTGTTCCAATCATCGCAATTTTCGATCTCTTCCTTTTATTATTTTACAACATTACACCCTATCCAAACAAGGAAGGAAGTGGACTGTCTAACTATAATGTTAGTCAACAATATGTTTCATATAATAAAATACAGTAAGTTCGAAAAACCCACGTAATTCAATTATGTTTCAAAAATAAACTACTACAATATTTAAAACATTCGCACATTGTTACTTAAATAGTTTCATAACTATTATTGCTTAAATAAAGTTATGTTATTGACCATACCCGTACATTTTTAGCGAAAATAAATATTATGGACAAATACAATTGATAGTTTTTTATGCAAAATACTAACATTATAAAGTCGATCAGTATCTAAATAAGATATAACAATTATATCATGAATTATTATTATAAAGTAGCTTTTCCAACTTTTGTGATAAATAGTTGCATTAATGAATATTGAAGCACGGTTGATGAACACTTGGCTCTAATAACAAACGAGCAAGGTCAACATTATTGTTCTTTTTATATTTATGATATGTTCATTATAAATAATGTTATAGAAAACATGCACTTAATCAACATATTTTAAATTAATTTTAGAATAACAAAGTGTGTCAAAATAAGCCAAAATAGATGATGTTCTTAACTCATAAGTATGTGAAATTCGCATCTGTTATTAAAATCGTGATAGCCGTGTGGTGCAAAGTCGGGCGGATTAGAAATGCGAGGTCTGGGGTTCGAATCCAGTTGTCTTATGTACATTATTATTATTATTATTATTATTATTATCTGTAGTTTTCATAAATACTAATTTTAGTATTATTTTTTTTATAACCAGCTCATTTTTAAATATTATTTAGTATCGGAAATGCAAAGCTTTCGCCCGCCTGGGAATCAATGTGTCACAAAGTTTATATGAAATTAATAGAGGTTTAACCTCTGTCAGGTAAAAGTACAAAATAATTTGGATTTACCTTGCCGACAAATTCAAATTTTAATGTAATGAACCACAAACAAGGCTTAATAAAGATAAACTAAAAATATACCTGAGCGCCGCTTAAATATTAGTAGAACCAAAATTAGTTTACGTATCATTGATACTGTCATTAGATTTTTAGTTTTAGTTAAAGGCATTAGGAGGCACGGGTAAAACGTTTTTAATAAATTTACTATTAGCGAAAAATATAAGATCTGATAGAAAAATAGCTATTGCCGTGGCGTCGTCCAGCGTTGCGCCCACACTTTTAAAAAGCGGTCATAATGCCTGCCTATTCGCCTTTGAGCGTCCACTCAAGATTTGTAGCAACGATTTCTCTAACATTTTTAATATTTCAAATCAAAGGAATACTGGAAATTCAATGCGGGATTGTTATTTGACTACTTATTTGGGATGAAGATTCTGTAGATACCTACAGCCATCGAGATCGAAGACATTATCCAACAAAATTTTTGGATTCCTTCGACCCGCCTCCCGGTACTCCTCCACACAAACTTTTTTTAATAAAAATACGCTTTCTACACTCAATAAAATAGAAAATTTCTACAATTTCAATTTCTACAATAGCCCCACACTAGGATTTTTTCCTGTGTCGTGGGTACCATGGACACACAAGACGTATATAGAAACACCCAGACCCAGAACATGAATCTATTCAGATTCCTGTCTGGCCGGGAATCGAACCGGGTGTGGTAGCTGCTCCGCAACGCGGGTCGTCAAGGTTGTCAAATTAATGTTAAAAGTAGGTTCACCTATATGTAATCTTACTCAGAAATTTAAAAGGACCAAAATTACTTAAAATAGTATTTTTCAATTCATAAAAGTTAAAATCCATCTTTAAAATCGATGCGCTTTGGTTTAAATGTGGAGGCGTTATTTGAAAAGATGTATTCCGATATTGTTAATGTGACCACTAAGACTGTAAATTGGTTCAAAAAAGGGGTTTACGATATTCTGATTCGTCTTATTTTCATAACATTTTACATAACAATATGCACCTACCCACAAATACACACTTAAAATTCGTTTTTTTCACTCTGTGTTTGTCCGGGTAATCCTTGACCGGCTAAACCGATTTTTACGGGTTTTTACTATAGAAAATGTTATGGAACAACATGTAGACTACTTTTATCGTAGAATTCCCACTGAGTGGAGATTTGCGCGGGAAAAACTTTGCGATACATTGATTTGCACGCGGGCGTAGCCGCGGATACAGCTAGTATTAAATAAATTATTCAATGAATCTGACTCATTCCGGCTCACGACGACCCGCGTGACGCGGCGGTTACCATGCCGGTCTGACGCGCAATGGATTCCGGGTTCGATTCCCAGCCAAACAGGTATCTGAATGATGAGTTTAGATTCATGTTCTGGGTCTTGGTGTTTGTGTATTCGTCTTGTGTGTGACCATGGTACCCACAACACAGGAGAAAATCCTCCTAGTAAGGGGCTACGAGTGTAGAAAGCGTGTGTATTCATCAATTCATGAAACTGTTCATCAGTCTACTGCTAGACATAAGCCTCGCTTAATCTGCGCCACTTTAACCGGCCATGAGTCATCTGAATCCAGCGGTTACCCGCAGTCTTCTTCAGGTCTACTTGGGGCCCATTTTGCTCAGACGTGGTCCCCATTCGAGGACCCTTCTAGCCCACCGGATCTGTCTAGATCTGTTTTATCCCTTCAGCTTACTAATTCTGAGAGTTATGTAGGTAACTTGGGTCCATAGCTCGCTGAGCAAATTTGAGCTTCGTATGAGGCTCATATTAAAAAATCCACGTCTCGGCGCCGTATGTCATCACAGACAACACACTGCTCGAACATCTTAAACTTCAGACTCTGAGGTATATTGAATACGTCTTACTAAATTATAAATTATTTCTTATTTTTAATACTAAATACGTACTATACATTATTACAAAATTTCATATTTTAAAAACTAAATTACAAACGTTGAATAAGATTATATAAAGCGTAATTGTAAAATTTGTTTTAAACTCGCTAAATGCGAGAGTGAAAACTGTTAGCAAAGTTAATTTTTTACTAAACGACTTTGTAACTGCAGTCTTTTTCTGTTTATTTGTCTGTACAACGGAAATAGATTAAAATGGCCCCGAGCTGAAAAGGAGCGAAGTTGTGAAGGCACGCAGATTAAAAACAGTGAAAAAACTTGATTTTTTTATTCAGAACAAAGTACACAATCTCGGCGCAACGCCTTTCAATGTTCCAGGGTTGTCAAATGTGT
Source organism: Spicauda simplicius (assembly GCA_949699795.1). Taxonomy (NCBI): domain Eukaryota; kingdom Metazoa; phylum Arthropoda; class Insecta; order Lepidoptera; family Hesperiidae; genus Spicauda; species Spicauda simplicius. The sequence continues at coordinate 2,568,328 of OX453064.1, forward strand.
CACGGAATAATGGACTGGAATACAAATGGAGAGGGTACTTTGAGGACGGTTAAACTATTTCTGTGTTTAAAGTTACCCATTAATTGTAAAGATGTGGTTTGGTTCACATCACATAATAAGAACTAAAGGTATCGTATTCGAAAATCGTATCGTATCGGCAAATTGAATTAAATAATTAAACTAGTTGACTCGGCGAACTTCGTTCCGCCCTAAAGTAAAAAATCTAAAATTATTAGTGTTTCTCCACTATATTATACATGTATTATACATAAAAATCTTCCTCTTTAATCGATCTATCTATTAAAAAACTGCAATAAAATGTGTAGCGTAGTTTTAAAGATCTAAGCTTACATAGGGACAGACAGCGAGGGGCGACTTTGTTTTATACTATGTAGTGAAGTCCTGAAAATAACATAGTCTATCATCTAGCTGATCATAATTACTAACACAAATGTTACAACCATTTTATACTGACGACCTTTAAAGTATGCTTCATTATGCTAACACAGTTTTGCAATTTTCACAATATGCATATTTGCATTTGGTCCGCTTTATTCATATCATGAGATAGAAGTTGTGGATATTATGTAGTCTCTTGTATGACCACCTGAATCACGTGTATCACCTGAATCTTATATTTCACAAGGTTGTAGCACTAGTACGCTTTGACTGGGGAAGTCACCGTCACACCTATGTCTAGCGTAAAGCAGTTCATTCGTTTCGTCGAAAGGTGGAAATTCCGGCTTAGTTTTGCATATTTCGCACAAGTGCCAATGCATCTTTAAAATCAAAATAAAGTTGTTAGTCTTTAAAACCTTATTTTAAGACAACTTTTATTTTTGTATAGAATGATATACCTATCTTTTTCGAATGCTGAATATGTCATTGTAAAGATAGATTATTATAGTAAATAAATAATAATTATTATTATCTTTAATTGACTTGAGGTAACCCTGCTAGGTCAGTTCCGATACTTGGGGTCCTTCCAGACTCAGAGGAGCTTAGACAAAAGTGGGTACAACATGCTAACTACAAATTGGTATAATCTACATAGCATTGAGAACTTTTTCAACGAATTTTCTGTCATGTAAGATACACGATTAGTGAAAATTAATTTTATAATGCACACAAAACTCTGAAAAATCAGAATCGCGTACCTTTTATCGAATTTTAGACATCTGTTTGGTTTCTTTTGTTGCGAAATAATTGACTGTCTGGTCACCTGACAGCCCTGGCTAAACGCTCAGTGGTGCGTTTTAAGATAGTTCATTAGACATTGTACCGAGGGGTCTTTTAATATTTAGAGCTCTTTTAGGGTTTTATCGCCTGGGATATTTGTCTTTGATAAATCAGTGATCACAAATTATAAATTTATAGATTGGAATCCGATAATACGATGGTATAATTCGTATTATTTTCCTATATTTAGAATTACCTGAACCCTGCGTGCTAACGCTATCATAAAAAAACTACACCAAGAAACCTTCGCGAGCTCATGAATAACAAATTTGCTAAAGATCATCACATGATCAAAATAATAGTTTACGATTCTATAGAGGCCATACAGACAACGTTTCATTTTTATATATAACTAGCTGTACCCTGCGCGCGTTGCTACGCCATCACAAAAAAACACACCAGAAATCTTCGCGAGCGCATGAATGACAACTTTTCTAAATATCATCACATGATCTAATGAATAGTTTACGATTCTATAGAGGACATACAGACAAACATTCATTTTTATTAGGAAGAAGATGATACACATCGCGCAACGGTCAGCAGGTTACCACACAAAGGGCTCCTGACTAGGTATAACTTACGGGTAATTTACTTTATTTTGTACTAGCTGTACCCGCGGCTACGCCCGCGAGCAAATCAATGTATCGCAAAGTTTTTCCCGCGCATATCTCCACTCAGTGGGAATTCTACGATAAAAGTAGTCTACATGTTGTTCCATAACATTTTCTATAGTAAAAAAACCCGTAAAAATCAGTTTAGCCGGTCAAGGATTACCCGGACAATCACAGAGTGAAAAAACGAATTTTAAGTGTGTATTTGTGGGTAGGTGCATATTGTTATGTAAAATGTTATGAAAATAAGACGAATCAGAATATCGTAAACCCCTTTTTTGAACCAATTTACAGTCTTAGTGGTCACATTAACAATATCGGAATACATCTTTTCAAATAACGCCTCCACATTTAAACCAAAGCGCATCGATTTTAAAGATGGATTTTAACTTTTATGAATTGAAAAATACTATTTTAAGTAATTTTGGTCCTTTTAAATTTCTGAGTAAGATTACATATAGGTGAACCTACTTTTTACATTAATTTCACAACCTTGACGACCCGCGTTGCGGAGCAGCTACCACACCCGGTTCGATTCCCGGCCAGACAGGAATCTGAATAGATTCATGTTCTGGGTCTGGGTGTTTCTATATACGTCTTGTGTGTCCATGGTACCCACGACACAGGAAAAAGTCCTAATGTGGGGCCTATTGTAGAAATTGAAATTGTTGAAATTTTCTATTTTATTAAGTGTAGAAAGCGTATTTTAAAAAAAAAAAATAGTTTGTGTGGAAGAGTACCGGGAGGCGGGTTGAAGGAATCCAAATATTTTGTTGGATAATGTCTTCGATCTCGATGGCTGTATCTACAGAATCTTCATCCCAAATAGTCAAATAACAATCCCGCATTGAATTTCCAGTATTCCTTTGATTTGAAATATTAAAAATGTTAGAGAAATCGTTGCTACAAATCTTGAGTGGACGCTCAAAGGCGAATAGGCAGGCATTATGACCGCTTTTTAAAAGTGTGGGCGCAACGCTGGACGACGCCACGGCAATAGCTATTTTTCTATCAGATCTTATATTTTTCGCTAATAGTAAATTTATTAAAAACGTTTTACCCGTGCCTCCTAGTGCATCTAACTAAAACTAAAAATCTAATGACAGTATCAATGATACGTAAACTAATTTTGGTTCTACTAACATTTAAGCGGCGCTCAGGTATGTTTATAGTTTGTCTTTATTAAGCCTTGTTTGTGGTTCATTACATTAAAATTTGAATTTGTCGGCAAGGTAAATCCAAAATATTTTGTACTTTTACCTGACAGAGGTTAAACATCTATTAATTTCATATAAACTTTGTGACACATTGATTCCCAGGCGGGCGAAAGCTTTGCATTTCCGATACTAAATAATATTTAAAAATGAGCTGGTTATTAAAAAAATAATACTAAAATTAGTATTTATGAAAACTAAAGATTATAATAATAATAATAATAATGTACATAAGACAACTGGATTCGAACCCCAGGCCTCCCGTTTCTAATCCGCCCTACTTGGCACCACACGGCTATCACGATTTTAATAACAGATGCGAAATTCACATACTTATGAGTTAAGAACATCATCTATTTTGGCTTATTTTGACACACTTTGTTATTTTAAAATTAATTTAAAATATGTTGTTATTTAAATGCATGTTTTCTATAACATTATTTATTACTGAACATATCATAAATATAAAAAGAACAATAATGTTGACCTTGCTCGTTTGTTATTAGAGCCAAGTGTTCATCAACCATGCTTCAATATTCATAAATGCAATTATTTATCACAAAAGTTGCAAAAGCTTCTTTATAATAATAATTCATGATATAATTGTTATATCTTATTTAGATACTGATCGACTTATTAATGTTAGTATTTTGCTTAAAAGACTATCAATTGTATTTTGTCCTTAATATTTATTTTCGCAAAAATGTACGGGTGTGGTCAATAACATAACTTTATTTATGCAATAATAGTTAAGAAACTATTTATGTAACATGAACATGGAGTGACAAATGGAGTCGATAATTTTATTTTGAAACAATGTTAAAACATTTTATCGCCTTTGAATTATTGGATTCGAATAAGTATTTTACTATAATAATATGACGCGCTATCTGTTATCAATTGGGAATCCCTGTACTCTAAGAGCGATTTTACATTAGGTCGCAAGCTGCGCGGCCGCAGCGCGTCAACGGATGCTTTTTTATTATTGAAATATTTCATAAATTCATAAATTAAATTAAAATCAATTTGAATTACATCTATTTTTATGATAATTGGTAGTTACAAATTTATACGTATTATTTTTGAATTAATTTAGAATGACATCCGGGCGGCCATTATGGCTACTGTCATGTCACACTACTGTCATGTCACACATATTTACATTTGAATTTAACAAAATACGCGACAATCCAAATTTTACGGATATATGTTGTCGACTCGAAATCAATGTTTTTTTATGTTTTATTATTTAGATAAGGTTTCAAGTAAGTCTATCGTACCCCTTGACGGACTTGTCAATATGGGACTTTGTCAAAAACGAACTTCCATACAAACATTTATGCTCGATTTTAACACTTTTGTGGCGACCTCCCGCTACTCATCAAGAGATGGCGCTACTAGTATTCTGAAACACGCTATCGAAGCATTTTCAATACCCCGCATATATACAAGTTCCGAACATCAACTGTCGGAGCACGGCCGCTCCCCAGGCATGATCACCTAGCCTGGCGGGAGATCTCCCTTTGCCAAAGTGGTGACCCCAGACAAGGACACGTCCCTTCACGATGGTGGCGACGTCACACCCTGGATGGACCGCAGCATCTCAACATCAGATTAGCAGCTCATCAGGTGCATCGCAGCACATTCGGAAACGCTTCCTGTGCCTGGTCCAGCTGCTCTCCGCGACATCACGGACGGCTTGAGCAGACATTGCTCGCCTCCACACTTCGCTCCACCTTCACATCCCGACTCACCGTGGATAGAGGGCATCTCAAGGCCTCACTTTGCCCTCACATCTCGACTCACCGCAGATAGAGGGCGAACTACTGGTGCTTGAATGCGAAGACTTGCGGACCTATCGACCTCCGGTCTGAGCAGGGGGTGATGTGGCGACCTCCCGCTACTCATCAAGAGATGGCGCTACTAGTATTCTGAAACACGCTATCGAAGCATTTTCAATACCCCGCATATATACAAGTTCCGAACATCAACTGTCGGAGCACGGCCGCTCCCCAGGCATGATCACCTAGCCTGGCGGGAGATCTCCCTTTGCCAAACTTTCAACCCATTTTTTTCGATAAAAAGTAGCCTATGTCCTTTCTCGAGGTCAACACTATCTGCGTGCCCAATTTCATAAAGATCGGTTCAGTTGTTTAGGCGTGAATAAGTAGCAGACAGACAGACAGACAGACAGACAGACAGAGTTACTTTCACATTTATAATATTAGTAGGGATTGAAGTGGTCATCCAGACGTAATTATATGGGTCCATGATACAAAATCAGTCGGTGTGCCGTATGATGTTGGTCTCGAGTCCACACCCTCTGTTCTCGTGAATATCGTGCAGATGACTAGGGGCGAAATGCAGAATAGGAGGCGTACCTGTATAACACCATCACCAACGGGGACTAGCACTAGAAGCGCGGAACATTTTGGCACCCCTAGAAGCGCGGATGTTTTAGGTAAAAAAACGGCGGTACGACTATACGCATAATAAAATATTAAGTACAGCAGGAAGAACATCGAAATGGGCCAAATTTTGGACGCCCGCACTTGTACTGTTAAATCTTACACTCTGATATATCTCGGGACATACAAGAATAAACGCAAAATTTTGATTTCCTTCCTGAACCGCTTGTGAGTCGTCAATAAAAAAACTCGTCTATTTACGACACATAGATTGTGTTGAGTACAACTTTAACGTATTAATCATTTTAATCTTATAAATGTTACATGTAAATGCGAATTGGAGAGCATGTATGATTTTTGTTATTACTCAGAATTCTCTGAAATTCGGCACACACATAGTTTATTACCTATCTTAGCGCATAGCATACTTTACCGTGGTAGACGTGTCCGACGCGAGTGAAGCCGCGGGCATAACCTAGGTAACGTTTACTTTGTTGATGCAACTTATTTATAAAACAAAGCACCACAGGGCGGACATAAATCCGCGGTCAGATGCAAATGAAGGAACGTGTCGTGAGAATGGGATCGCGCGAAGCTCCCACAGCGAACCCTTCGGCGCCAGGACCTGTGACCCTAAGTTACTGTCCTGTTACGGTTGGGCCAAAACGGTTGGAATTAAAGTATTTGAAGTTATTTAGGTAATATACGCGCAATACTTTTAATAGCATAGCTTTTATCGCGGGCTTTGAGCGCGGCGACCGATTCAAGAGATCCTGTAACGAAAAAACCTAACACCGCCCACTCCGCCTACCATGTAGCCTGGCCGAGCGTTCGTTTAACGTGTATGTATATGGTACGACAGTACGAAGCTCGTACGGATCGAGACGAGGTGCTCGGAAATCGGACGAATATGTAAGCGAATTTAAAGAGTATCAAAGAAAAAAAACTTGGATAAACAGATAATTATAATTGCATAAATTTATAAAAATGCTATGCAATAGCTTAACCGCAGCAATCCCCGAATGCCGCATGTTTTTTTTATAAGATTAAAGTAGCAAACGACCACACAGTCCACCTGACGGTATGTGGCACTACCACCCATGGACATCTGTAAGCAACTTAATATAGAATAAGATTGCTATCTGAAGTCAATCACAGATGCGTTGCTATTTCCGAATACTAAGATGGTCGCCTCATATAAAAGTGTGCTGGCAACCACACCCTTCCATTGAAACGCAAGGAATACTTCCCGCCAGAAATAGGTGTGGCGTCGAAGTACACTAGTTCTACCACCTAGAAAATACTGTTTTTAAGAACAGAGTTGTTTGGTGGTAGTTCAGTGAATCAGACTTTAACTAAAACAGCGTATAAACTCTTACGATTCTATCATATCTTAAGTAACTATAAAGGTCATTTGTTGTTTCAAAAGTCAGAGAAAAGAAATAAGCTATTCCTTGAACAATTTTGCACCATATGGAATTTGTTCAAATTGAATTTATGTTCCAAGAATACAGTGGAAAGGGGAGATATAAATTCGCGAAAGAAATTAAGCAGAAAAACGCCTTCGCCTAAGCTCGACGAAGAACAAAATGGAATAAGAAACGAGCGTTCTCGGATCATCGTGAAGTATGTGTCTCACTATCGCCGAATGCGCGAGAAAATATAAGCGAGCGCTTTCCGATTGGAAAGTTTTTTTTATTTAATTACATTTTGTATAATTTTGAATGTTTGCTAGGATTTCATAGATAAAGATATATTACAATAATGATTATTTACAATACAACAAACTCTTAACGTTTACGTTGACTTTTTAAAAATTGGCAAGCAATTGCAAGAACTTTGGCTAAAATACTTATATCCGTTTTTAACTGGAGGCACCAATATTATTTTGTAAACTATGCTATCGTAAAAAGTATCTTCCCTTTTAATTATTTGACCATTAACTTGCACAAAATCCACGACAGTTCATCGTATCATAGTGAAGCAACACGTTAAAAGCCAAGCGCGTTCGGATCACAATAATTCACGTACAGCGAAACGTCAATATAGTGAAAAATAAGCTACGACAAAACCAACTCTACGACAACCAAAGTAAGACCAATTTTGTCGGTGACGACTGTATCCGAAAGTTTCCCGGCTTCATATTCAGTATTTGTCTCACATCCCGCCAGTTCTGTAAGTACCAGAGATGTTATGAATCTGTAACCGTTACCGAAACTACCGGATATCCGAAGTAAAATTCTATCCGTTACCGTAACCGAATCCGATTAAAAAGTTTCGAATAATTTGGATGCACTTTAAATAATTTGCTAAAATCACACATAATACTTTTCTATTCCCTAAATATCTTATTTATACGGGGAGTAGAACTCCTTGTGGTTCGATTCTGGAAACACCACCGCTACACATATTTCTGCCTAAAAATAGCAGTATTGTACGTTGCTGGGTTTAAAGGGTTTGGTAAAGAGACATACTTACCCGAGGCATTCCAACTTAACATCAGGGGTAAAATTGCATTTGTGGCTTTACTTAGGTGATCTTATTTGTGTCTGAATGCAGATGTCCATGGCAGTGGCTTACCGTCTGGTGGACTGCACGCTCGTTTGCTACTTCTATATTATTCAAAAGATTCTTCAAGATAAAAAGATTATTAAAAAGTTTTATTCAATATATATCTGTAACCGAAACTATCCGTAACTAAGGAAATCTGAAAAATTTTATCCGATGCCGTATCAGAATCGGTAAAGATTTTCACATATTCGAATCCTATCCAGATCCGAAATTTTATATCCGTAACATCCCTAGTAAGTACTGCAATTTAACCTAGTATTTTATTTCTATTCTCTGTTACGCCATTTTTTCTTCACTTGTCACCTTATTGAATAGTAAATACTAGTCTTTAGGGTCTATTTTTGGTTGTACAGTTGGATCGGTTCAGAGGGTTTGTGCGGAAGTCTTGTTCAAATAATTTCGTAAGAAGTTCGAGGAAGGGCTTTCCTTGCCCTTAGGGCGCAAACTTATCGGTGAGGCTCGAGAGGCGACAATAGTTACAAGTACAATATATGCGTCGTAAGAGGGATTTTGAAAAGCTGCGTTGAGATATAGAAATACTTTGAAGACAAGGTTTTTATTTTTATTGATGTTATGATTTATTATTATATTATTATGCGTTTAAGACCGAATAACTCTATAGTAATAAGATAATATGATGGTTACAATTGCCTTCATTAAGCAGCACTTGTTTAATAATAACTGTTTATTTTTTATCGTTGGGATCAGACTTTACATTTTGGAAAGAAATGCTAATTTAATCTAAAAGAAAAATAAATACCTAATAGGTTTACAAATTATAATAATAACTTAATAATACAGGAAGAATTTTCGTACGCAATCATTGAAAAATCCTCATACGCCTGGCATTTCTTCAAATTTTTCTCAGAAACATTTTAAAAAATCTAACATAACTCATAATTGACAAACGTGGTGGACTCTAACCTCTTACCTAATGCTATAAATTTACATTTTATTATTTGTATCAAAAGACTTATAATATAAAAAATATGAATTTAAATCAGAATTTCTAATTGAACGTTAAGACCCAAATCGCTAAATACTTGGAACTGATGGGAAACTGCTATTACAGTGTAATTAGGATCGATGTTTAAAACTGTTTCGTAGTCCCAAATCTAGATCTCATGTCGCCCTAAATTTGTCGAACTAACTTAAAACACTTTGATAAGAAAAATTGAGCTCGTAAAATCTTAATATAAATGAATATTTAAATTTGACCAACACTTTATATGACTTTGTTAATGTGAAAAAAGTAGTTGAAGTAAATTTTTCTTTAAATTGCTTTATAGAAACTCATTAAAATAATTATCCTTGTTTTAAATCATTTTTTTAAGACAGACAGATTAAGAGCAAGTTCTCATGACAAGCGTTCAACGCGCGTACAACGCGCTAAATTTTTGTATAGTGTTCACATGACACACGTTTGTAAGGCGTTAAAGGCGCGTTACCGTGTTCGCCGAGGTTCATTGGAGTTCTTACATTTGAAGATGGACGTAGAAACAGTTTTAATGGTGATTTTATATCGATGGCATGAAATGAATATAAATATGAGGACGAGATCTTCCCAACCCCGTCTCTTTAAATTCCTATCTGAATAATCGTTACTTGTCATTTCCCATATCGCAGGACGTTTCTCTATTTCGTTTATAAATAAATCTGTATTAAAAGCGTCGGATTCCATTTCCGATGATTTTTGGACGAACTATTGGACCCTTAAATACGTTTATTAACGTCAAAAACGCGCGCTCAACTGAACGGAAACATAGAAAACAAATGATCTCAAAGCGCGCATTGACGCGCGCTAACAAGATTCAAGCGCTAGCGCTGCGTTTAACGCGCGCTGCATAAAAACGCGCGTTAGTATGTGTACGGCCTGAATAAAATGTTTGTAGTTGTAAGCGCGCGTCATTAAAACGCGCGTTGAGCGCTTGTCATGAGAACTTGCTCTAACTGGAAAACAAGATTAGTTCGTATTTGCTGTTTGGGTATGAAATCGCAAAAGATTAGGTAGTGGTGTTTGTATTTATTGTTTCGTAATAATATATAATTTGAAATCAAAAATTGTAAATGTATAAATTATTATGGTTTGCATGTAGGGATTTAAGTTTAAAAAAAAACACGCTTTCTACGCTCATAGCCCCACACTAGGATTTTCTCCTGTATCGTGGGTACCACGGACACACACAAGACGAATACGCAAACACCCAGACCCAAAACATGAATCTAAACTCATCATTCAGATACCTGTCTGGCCGGGAATCGAACCCGGGATTCCTTGCGCGTCAGACCGGTATGGTAACCGCTCTGCCAAGTTCAATCCAAAGGTTAATTTATAGGCATTAAACGTATCAAATACTAGGCGCGACAGATTGAAACATTTGTCCATACAATATGTTACGTGTATATGTGTCTGACAAGGTTAGGTATTAAGATATTTCGTGTTCCGTAACGTACCTAAGGGAGTACGACAATTCTAATATTGAGTAGCTAATATGCATGCAGCCCAACTACTATTTTGTACTACTAATTGCAGGTTCCGTGATAGCCTAATGGTTGAAACTTGCCTCTCAATCGGGAGGTTCGGTGTTCAAACCCAGGCACGCACCACTGATTTATGTGCGTATTAGAAATTAATAATCACTGCTTTTCGGTGAAGGAAAACATCGTGAGGAAAACCTACATATCCGAGAGTTCTTTTGAAAAAAAGTTCTCGGAGGTGTGTGTGAAGCCCACCAATTCGCACTTGGACAGCGCGGTGGACTATGGCCTAAAACTCTCTCATTCTGAGAGAAGACCCGTGCCCTGCAGTGCGACAATATTAATGGGTTGACGAGCATTGCAGTTGAACTGCACGCAATACTTCAATGTTACCTACATTGAAGTATTGTGTGCTATTCCAAACCAAAGTTAAATGAGCGAAATGATTAGATTAGGTAAGCCTTAGATGATTGTGGTGCTTGTGGTTGAGCGAATTATTAAACCCTACAACTAAGCCGATGGATAAGACAATTAGTGCACTCGTTTGGAAAACGCGGAAGGTCACACAATCTATTTACCTAATTTACACACTTTCTATTTATAATTATTTTTCTTTCCACGTTAAGTATCTAGATATAAATTGATGTAGGTAATTAATGTAACACAGAAGAATTTTGGCTCTGAAGCGATAGGTAGATAAATGATGAAAAATATATGTTTTACTTTATTGTATTGTGCCGTATTGTACTCAAAGATACGACAATATGATGGACGACCCGCGTGGCGGAGCGGTTACCATACTGGTCTGACGCGCAATGGGTCCCGGGTTCGATTCCCGGCCAGACAGGTATCTGAAAGATGAGTTTAAATTCATGTTCTGGGTCTGGGAGTTTATGTATTCGTCTTGTGTGAGTCCATGGTACCCACGACACAGGAGAAAATCCTAGTGTGGGGCTATGAGTGTATAATGCGTGAATGCGTGAAAGATCTGTAAAGTCTACATATCTAGCATGGTTGTATGTTGAGATGGTAATATTGTTCGTTTGTGAGTATGAAGGGAACACACGAGTAATTCACACCAAACTTGATATCATACTGATTTATTATATATAAAATATTGTAAATGAAACCTATTGCCTGTCATATTGTTGGTATTTGGAACGCGTGAGTACAAAGTGCATTCACAGATTTATGCCACCACAGTACTATGACCATTCATTCTGCGAAGTGTCAAACAGCAAAAAAACTAAAGGGTTCATGACAGTACTGTGAAACTGAGAAAAGTCAACCAACCGTCAAACACGTACGTGTAATCGAGGGTTTCTTCAGCAATCTTCACAACTGCCAGAGAGCGTTAGTAACTAAATCCCTTCGGCCATCGGACTGTCTGGATAAGGTGACATGTTCGCTCTTACGCGCAGTGAATTCTAAATGTGGGTGTGAACTTAGCCTTAGCTATGAAATATAAGAAAGAACTTGTCACCTTGAAATAACGTGAAGTTACCCTTTTAACAGTGACGTGAAGATCTAACCTTACGAAATCCAAGGATTTTTTAAGGTCAGATCTTAAATTTACATATCCACCTAGACGAAATGTTTGATATATTCGCAATCTTGAGATCTAAATTTGAATGCTCTGTCCGTCTAGTTATTCGTCTATATAAATAGTTGATTTATGGTAAATGATCTGATGTTACAATATATAAATGCTACACCCATAAACATTATAAAATTAAAACTTCGCGTATTTCTACATCGCATATATTTGCAAAAAAATCTTTCAATAAGAATTAGTAATTATTGATATTTCAAAAATTTTGATGAACCCACGGGACATAATTAAAGCATCAATGCACGATAGAAATTATGATATTGAAGACGCATTTAACCCAGGAAAAGATCTGCTATCTATAAAACATAAGCAATTCGTCTACTCATACGTAAATACATAATAATTTTAACTGACGCATATAATATGGTCTTTGTATTATTGGTCTGCAATTGATAATTAAAAGCATATAAACTAAATCATGAATATAAGACAGTATAATTATAGATATAGATAGCCTAATGGTTGGAACTTGCCCTCTCAATTGGGAGGGCCGAGGTTCAAACCCAGGAACCTGTGCGTATTAGAAATTAATTATCACTGCTTTTCGGTGAAAGAAAATATCAGGAGGAAACTTACACACCCGAAAGTTCCTAAAAAAAGTTCTCGGAGGTGTGTGAAGTCCACCGAATCGCACTTGGCCAGCGCGGTGGACTATGGCCTAAAACTCACTCATTCCGAGAGAAAACCCGTGCCTAGCAGTGGGACAGCAATAGATTGATGATATATAAACTAAATTATAGTCATAACACTTCGACTTACCCTTAACTTCAATTTAACTTAATTTCCAACCACAAATCCACCATACCACGAATTTTGCCACAACTGATCTCAAATCAAGGTCCCCTAATAAGGTCTTCAGATACGCATTGCGCCCTTTTACCGCGACAATCCATTTCACCGGGACGGATATGGCCGAATTTGCGGCGCTCCCTGTTTCAGCCTTGGTTTTGCTTTTGTCCCAATTCGGGACTAATGGCAAACTGAGAGTCATAATCAGGGCTAAAACAAGGATTTTTCGTACTGTTGCACCATTTGTCAAGGGACAGACTTGAGTGATTATAGAAGGGTTCGGTTTTATCGTTGTGACGTACAGAACTTTGAAAATTATGTTTTTATTATCATACATCCATCACCATCTTTCTAAATCATCGTTGACTTCTTCTAAATCATCGTCCGTAACATTCAGATTCGAAATCATAATAATATTATAAATAGGAACATTTGTGAGGACGTATTTGTGTTTGTTACGCTTGCATTCAAAACTACATGCCGGATTGCGATGAAGTTTGGCACACAGATAGTTTATGACCTTGATCAATACATAGAATACTCATTCACGTTGTTGTAGCGGGGAAAATCGGTTAATAATCTTGTTCAATTACAATTTTTCATACAAGCATGTATCATAATAGGCTGAAAGAAATGCGAAACCTGTTATTTTAAGATACTGTTTAAATTGTATCTTGTAGCTTGATTTATGCCGCATTGCTTCTGTTTGGATAACGTTTAATTTTAAACTTAATAAGGTCAGTTAGCAGATGGACACGGTAGATACAAAGCTCGTCCGACATCCCACGCTCGCCGTCTCCGGTGACACACCTCTCATCTAGATATCTCCCTATAGGATTACGTGGATGTTTCACTGAATTGGAAGTGTCTTTATTTTAGTTGGGGATATCTCAAAACAGGTCACTTTTATTTCTTTTGTGTTTTTGTGCGGAGTTTTAAGCGCCAGTTACTACACAGTTTGCACTTTGCACGGTTATTCGTTCACAATTCAAAAAATCCACCAATTTTAAGTTTAGAGATAGTTTTATAAGGAAAGGTCCTTGAATTAAATACTTGGATCTTTAACAACACTATAATGACCATGAAATATAGAAATATTTTTTAACTTTAACTTCATTAATTAAAACGTAAATAACAAAAACTATTTTACATGGCTGTCTTGTAAGGTTAGCCTTTTATATTTTGTTACTATTCAATCTAAGCAGCGAGTTGTGATCTTTGTAGTATTACCTTTATTGCGATTTGTTAATATTGGTTGCATTATTAATAAAATAATTAGTTTTATAGAGTGATTATTTTTTCTTTTCGTACTGAATCTAAAACTGTAGTTAATTCACTCAACATTACCGAATTACTTACCACACGTAACCAACATTACCACATTACCATAATTATCATTCATCATACGTAAAATTTTCAAAATAGTCAAATGAGTTCCGTTAAATTCTAGTAACATAATATTTACCAGTGTAGCAGCCACTTAAGATTATACATTCTAAACGTGTCACTCCAAGTTACAAGTTGGTTACACGTGATCATCTTCCGCCTGATTTGGAGCGTTGATTATGAAGAAATGTTACCCTTCCTCCGAAACACCTACGTATGACGATGGTAAGACACTTCGTAATTTATCTTAAATGTCATTGTCATTCACTTATTAGGTTAGTTGAAGTTACAAGTTGGGTTTAATTAGGCATGAACAGATTATTTTGATGCCATTCGTACTAGTTTCGGAAGGGTGAAGCAATTCAAATAATTAAATATTTTTTTATATTTAACAAAAGTAATTCGAAATATTTTCAAATTGTAGATAAGAAATGACATTAGGTTAAAAGTAAAATAATGCTATAAAGTTTAGCTATAAAATCAACTTCGGCAGGCAAGTCAATTTTTTTATATTCAAAAGAAGTAATTCGAAATATTTTCAAATAGTAGATAATAATAGACATTAGAATAAAAGTAAAATGATAATATACAGAGTAGCTATAAAATAACATTACAAAGACAATAATATCACAGAATAATGTTAGAAGTATAGATTGTCTCTTCGCAATTTATGACAAGTGGCGTGATAAAATAAATGACACGTATATCTCAGTCCCGGCTGTTAACTATTTGTCGCTTCGATATTTCAAATACACATGGCCTAATCTTAAATTGTTATTATTTCAGAAAGCGAAAATTTACAATGTTTAAAGTATTTTTGTTTAATCTTGACAAGTTGGATGGCAAAAAAAAAATCCATAGGTTTAATTACAATCAGGCATGCAAACGGACAAAATTGTGGCTAAGTTTATATGAAATATCCTTGTAATGTTAAATTAAAGGCTAACTTCATTATTATAGTATTGGGTTGATGGACTTGCTCATAGTTTATTTTCGATTTTTTAACCTATACCATGCATTTGTAATGTTTCTTAATACCTCCTACACTAAATTGTTAAAATTGATTTTCATTGGCAATAAACTTTACTTATAACACGTTTTTATCTAATCTCACCCGTGTTACCTACACCGTCGTAGCGTTAGACAAATGCTACTCAGCTCTCCATAAAGATAATATTAAAAAATAAAGGAATATCCTCACAAATTCATTACAAGCACAACATGGATCCAATTTAATTCACAGCTGGCCCATAACAAGGCTATTTATGTACAGGTACGTAAAAAAATCCTGTCGTGCGTACGGGGTCCCGCTGGGTTCCCGAATAGGCCCACTGTTCTTTAAGGTTAAAATATGAACTAATGACACTTAATAATACTCATCTAGGATGGACACGACATCGCTTTTGTATATGAATAGGGTTTTAATTTTAAGTGTGGATTCGTTTAAGTAATGTTATGTTTTAAGCACGGTAAGTGGATACGTGATTAGGCTGTAATGGATATTTGTGGGACTATTGAAAGTAGATATTCATTTAAAAAAAAAAACAAAAATTCTTGAAGCAATTCTTCCGTTTGCGTTAATTGCTTCCAAGTGCCCATTTTCTACTTACCATCAGGTCGTTTGCTATTTCAATTGTATGACAACAAGTATAGATACCAATGCAATCGTGAATCTTTAAATTGTTGAAATTTTTATATTATGGACGGATAATTCAGTGTAAAAAAGTAGTATTTTTAAAATTCAATTGATTAAGAGTGATCCGTAATTAAATCGTCAACATATTAATATGTAGGTTAAACTATAGTAAGGTGTTGTAGATATGTATTTAAAATACGTATGTAAAGTCATTATTTTGTTTTTTTATGGCAGCTTTAATGATGTATTATTTTATTTTTTGCTCGCATCTTCATCTTCACCCACGTATATTTTCAAGAAATTTCTTACCATCGAACTAAGAGATTATCTCATAAATGTTGGCTACTACTGACAGCATCTAAATGAAGAAAGTTTTATTAAAACCGCCCACTAGACGTCGAGGATAAGTTAATTAGATAGATTAGAATAATAAGATCTAAAAAGTTCGTGTCTAGCAATATTAATTAAATACATGTACACGTGAATAGTTAATAGAACTATTCTAATGAAACTTTGGAAGAATATATTTAAATTTGAATGCTTTAATTTAGACAAAACATATGAAATATTTACTTTTTAGACAAAATATCTGCTAAATAGTAAAACTCTTGACATGGCCACATCATCAAAATGTACTTTTGGATGTAAAAATTAGAAAGGATTTTTCCATGCTGACCAGTGTTAAAGAACGCAGTAAATCAACTTAGCAACTACGATGGTGCGTATCTCCTGAATTTAATCCCACGCATGAGCATATTGTACATACACCCAGTCAACACATAGTTAACTTTTTTTTTTGTTTTCGAGGGGGAAACCTTCAAAAGGTACCCGACGCTGTGGGTGCGACGCCTGGTTATGTGGAATTTTTACCGCACTAAACCCCCCGCCGCCCCCCACCGGTGGCCGTCCTCGGCGCTACAAAGAGGATTCTGTGATCTCCAAAAGAACGCAACAGGAGTCCTCTGAACGCGTTGCTCCATCGCACTCCACCCAGGTGACCAGGTGACCACCCAGAAGGCCCATCTGGGCCCACCGCACCGTCTGGTCTTTACGACGATATGCAACCACACACACTGCCGCCCTTCCCGGGATTGCCTTGCAGGACGGCTCGAGCTCCCACTCTTGAAACCGCAGCCGAAGCCCCCTTTCAGTCGTTACACATAGTTAACCTAATAGTAGTTAATGCATCACATGGGCATCTTAACCCAAAATTATGTATTATGTAATAGTTTCTAAGTTGGATCAAAATGATGACGTTATTTTGAGGGCTAGTTATAAAGTAACACTTGCTGTCGTAGTTCATCACACTTGTCTTCTACAAGTGTGATGAACTACGACACAGCTTAATTTATTAAAAGATAGTGTTAGAACTGTGTATAAAACTCAAATATTATTAATCAGACCTAATTTTTATCAACCCATTGTCCATATTGTCCTATGGTCTCGGGTCTTCTCTCAGAATGAGAGAGATTTAGGTCATAATCCACACCGCTGCCCAAATGCCAATTATTAGAATTCACACATCTCTGAGAACTTTTTTGTTTTTAAAGAACTCAGTTTTCCTTACGATGTTTTCCTTCACTAAAAAGCAGAATAATTAATTTGTAATCAAATAAATCACACATTAGAGTATTGAAAAGAAAAATAATAAAAAAATCTGAAGATTTTTTTCCTATCCTACTATTTATGTTGTATTAATGTAGCTAAATAAAGACACGGTAGGATACAATTTCCTTGTTATAAGTATGATAAAATGAGTTATGCCCTCCTTTATCGTGTACCTGTCCACACGTGGCCCTAATTAGACACTAGTTAAAAAAATAGGGGCGGGTGACCACTTAAACTATGGATCTGGTTAAAAAATTGAATTAGTCCTTCACGTCTATGGAGACTCAAGCCTAGGAGTGACACCTAAAAAGGGGTGTTTCTAAAATACTTGATATATATTCTGTACTTATTAATTAATGCTGTTGGAGTAAAAGTTTAATGTTGTCAATTTTTTGTAAAGATTTAGTTGTTAAATGTTTGCGCACATCGACAAAGAATAAGAAAATCTATTTTTTTTTTACTTTTGTCTGTGTTTCTCTGATAATTTAAACATGTACTTGCAAGTAAAATATAATTCTTAACATAAAACTACATTGTTAAATAAACATATAACACATTATTTTTAAACGCATTGTATGTTTATTTAAATTAATCGAATAATTAGTTTCTAACTAATCAAGTAAGCTAAAGTTCTTACATTTAGTAGCCGCATATAGCGGGTAGCCAACTCAAATTAGATACCGTCGTCTAATTACAGACACTGACAACGCTACCGTTGTTTTATTAATATATAATACCACGAAATAGGATTATTACTTAGTTATTTTACTACGACATTACATGCATTTATTTAGACTTGTCGCAGGTTTATAAGAGAGATTTTATATGTGTACTTACATTGTACAAGTTTAATAGATCTTTACACACATTAAATACACATTACCACAGTTTGGTAGCTACCGTCTGTCAGACACAAAAAATATAGTTTTTTTTTTATCTGATTGAAGTAGCAGATAGTAGTAGAAATAGTAGTAGTATGACAAGTGGCTACTGCCGCCAATGGACATCTGTGAGCAACTTCAAACAGAAGATGGGTTCTATCTAAAGTCAATCACAGACGCGTTGCTACTTTTGAGGACTGTGATGGTTGCCTCATATAAAAGTGTGCCGGCAATCACATCCTTCCATCGAAACGCAAGATATGCTTCACCTTGGAAATAGGTGTGCCGGTGGTACTTCCCCGGTCGAACTACACTGGTTCTATCACCAGGTGGTGGTTCTACCACCTGTAAATTTAGTTTCAAGTTTGATCCTCTTTAAAGGTTCTGTCTAGGTCCGATTGATCTTGTGTACCTACTCATATTTGTAAAGGTGCAAATGACTCAACAAGAAATGCTAGAAGTCGTAAGTGCAGAGGACAATATCTGTATATATTTCATCGTAAAGAGCAAGGATAGCCTAATGGTTAAAACTTGCCCTCTCAATCGAGAGGTCGGAGGTTCTTACCCAGGCACGCACCAGGCATGATTTATGTGCGTATTAGAAATTGATTATCACTGTTTTTCGGTGAAGTAAAACATCGTGAGGAAACTTATACATCCGAGAGTTCTTTAAAAAGAATGTTGTCGGAGGTGGGTAAAGTCCAGTAATTTGA
This sequence comes from Spicauda simplicius, assembly GCA_949699795.1. Classification (NCBI taxonomy): domain Eukaryota; kingdom Metazoa; phylum Arthropoda; class Insecta; order Lepidoptera; family Hesperiidae; genus Spicauda; species Spicauda simplicius. The sequence continues at coordinate 2,587,477 of OX453064.1, forward strand.
CCAGCGCGGTGGCCTATGGCCTAAACCATTTTGAGAGAAGACCCGTGTCCACCAGTGAGACAGTATTGGATTGACGAGATTTTATCGTAAACACCTCTAATTACTAAATCACTTTGTATACATCTTTACCACAACCTTCAAATAATGAAGCTATTACACTGATGCTAATTATGAGGCAGAAATATTTCGGCAATGTAACTTTAAAGAACCCCTTTTAATTTGTTATTTGTATAGACTTGTGCAAACATGATATAATTATATACTTCCATCATATCTCGTCCAGCTTAAATCCAGCTGCCAAATAAATCATAGCGCTGTCTGCGGCAGAGCAGCGCATATATGCGCACAGACATGTCTTCATGAGATATGGAGATTTATTGTTACATAATGTAATAAACGATAATTAACGTCATACCTATATTATGAAAGTTTCATTATGAAACAAAATATGCCAATCATTTTATTGAAGTTATAATTAAATAACTAGCTATTTCTTTAATTCAGATTAATATTTTGATTATACGTTTATAAATCTGCCTTTTTGACTACGAAATTAAGTGATATGCAAATTATAAACGTTGTTATATTTTTAAGTTTTTCGTGAAACTTAATTTTGCTACATATCGCTGTACTCCGCTCGAATCTGGTCCTCTCAGCTTAAATCCAGCTGTCAAATAAATCATAGCGCTGTTTGCAGCAGAACAGCGCATACCTGCGCGTAGACATGTCTTCATGAGATATGAATATTTATTATTCCTGAATGTATGTAATAATTACTAATTAACTGATGTAACAACTTAACAAAACTTTCATAATATTATGAAACTTTTGTTAAGAATCAAATACTTACGTAAATATATTTTTTAAATTATTAATTGAATAATTGAAAAATATCTACGTGCATAATTTAAAAACATTAAACATCTTTTTTGTATATCCGTGATTAATTCTATGTACCTAATGAAATTGTGAATCATAAATCCCGTAATATGTATTCCATTTTTTATGAAACTTAATTTTGCCACATACCGTGGTACTCCGCTCGAATCTTGTCCTCCCAGCTTAAATCCAGCTGTCAAATAAATCATAGCGCTGTCTGCGGCAGAACAGCGCATATCTGCGCGTAGACATGTCTTCATGAGATATGAAGATTTATTATTCCTGAATGTATGTAATAAATAGTAATTAACTACTGTAACAATTTTATGAAAGTTTCGTTTAGAATCAAAATACTTATGTTAATATTTTTTTAAATTATTAATTGAATAATTGAATAACATCTACGTGCATAATTTAATAACATTCAACATCTCTTTTGTATATTTTATAACCGTGATTAATTCTATGTAACTAAAATATGAATCATAAATCCCGTAGTATGTATTCCATTTTTTATGAAACTTAATTTTGCCACATACTGTTGTACGCTGCTCGAATCTTGTCCTCCCAGCTTAAATCCAGCTGTCAAATAAATCATAGCGCTGTCTGCGGCAGAGCAGCGCATATCTGCGCGTTGACGGGTGCCCGTAAGTTAAATTAAGTCGTTCGAGATTTATTGCTACATGCGTTAACGTATCCAAACATATTTTTGGTTAAAAATTCGTTGTAACTCGGTTTCGGTATGCATTGGTTGAAATTTTCTAAACCATAGTAATCATTATTCAGTATGCTATATTGTAGTATGTGGATGTTTTGCGGTTTGTTTGTGTGACATAATGGGTATTTAAGCCAAACTAGTCACCCGTCGCTACGGTCAAAATTCGACCGTAATTTAAATTTAAAAAACTAAAGTTAATATTGTCCAATATTTCTCTAATTTAATTTACACGCCCCGTTACAGGTAAAAAGAGGTTTATTAACTAAGGTGCATTTAAAAGCAAAAGCGGGTATTTTGACAAAGACATCTATCATTTTTGACGACATGTGTTTTCGTAGTAACACATTAAATATTTTATTTCGTTTATTATGTATGTGTTTGTGTCAAATACAAGATAGTGAGTGTAATGTGTTTTTAGTTGATTTTATGTATATTTTATGCATTAATTGAAAAAATATTAGCATTGCGCAATCCTTCTCTACATCAACTATAATCGTGTGTAATTTCATACTCCTTTGCCTGCAAAAAGTATCTTAAAAACGAATCACAAATTTTGGCTTCACGTATTAATATTAAAATGCCGTAAAATCATTATCATTATACTTAGCCCATTCATATCTCTGAAATGGATTCACAAGCCTAAAATGACTACACTCCAGCTGTGAAGTGTACTCTTCATACACCTCTTAGATCGTTTATAAATCCGACCACCAACTTAAGAGACTTATTAATTCCAATAGACACGTGTAAGTAAAGAACATTGTACGGAACACATTTTATCTTATGTAATTTTAAGAACATAACATTTAACAAGCGCTTCTGACCAAGACGATAATATCTCATCTATAATTTCATATTCTTGTACATGCAGCGATGTCCTTACAAATAAAAACCCGCTACCCCATACCTGACTGTGTTTATGGACGCGGCGCCCGATGCCTATCTGGGAATAAATTAGGGAGCGGGATACAAAGACACGATGACTTTTTAATGCGTGACCAATTGTATTAGACACTGTATAGAGCTGATGCAACTAATTTTAGACTAATGTTATGATACTTGACACACTTTAATGTGTAATGGGTTCACTATATGCGGTTTTTACCGTACCGTTTGTGAATGCGTAATGTAAGGAGGGTAATTGAATCTTTTTTTGATATTTTTTTGACGGTCCCATTAAATGGATCGTGGTCACGGTGAAACTGCGGTGGCGTGGAAACACCGTACAAAAGCTCTATTGCTAGACCGACCTATCTAGCCCATGTCTCTTTTTTATTTGTCATATCACGAGACACAACATAACTGTATTTTTGATCCTCCTCTCATCTCTCAATACAGCATTTGAAACTGTTTGACGGTAAAATAACAACGAGGCACGGAATTTTTAGACAGTAAAATGTTGCTTTTACGATTCTCATCACTGCAACATATTCTATAATCAAAATATGGATTCATATGTATTATGTTATGTATTTATTAAGAGAGGATATTGGTAAATGTTGAATATATAATAATTAAAAAAGAATAAAATCCATTATTAAAAAGATTGTAATCTCGTTAATAAAAATACCTAAATATCCTAACACAAGTCACAACTCTATATAAATACCGACTACTTCAGCATAGATATTTTATCATTTAAAATTAAGTGTATATTGACAGTTGATAATAATTTGTTAGTCGGTACCATCAATTAACTCTTTGAAAAAGTATTAATTTCATAGCAATGGACAATAATGCTACCATTTCTATCCAGTAGAATATTTCTCGACACTTTAATCAGATATCCTTTTAAGGTCTAATACGAGGCTCTAATGACATTAGTTCCCATTCTCAAAGCAAATTTGTAATATGGAAGTAGCAAACGATCATGCACTCACAGATGCTACTCTCGAGGACTATGAGGCTACGTACTCACGGAGCGGTTTTCACCCGCGGCCGCCGCGGTTGCGGGCCCGCAGCTTCTGTAGGATGCAGATATAAGTGTAAAAAATTAAAGCAATACTCACGACGCGTTTTTCGCCCGCGATTCGCGCGGTTGTTTGCGGCTCCCGCTGCACCGGCGGGCAACCTGTAGAACCGCGCGGGCCGCGGGCAGCCGCAGCCGCGGCGGTTTGCGCCCGCGCGCTCTGCGGTCAGTTGGCGGGCAAGTGCAGTAGTCAGGACCTCAACTGATGGTAAACCGCCCGTCTTGCGGTTTTCGTCCGCCACGTTTGCGGTCGATAATCGCAACCGCGACGGCAGCGGAACCGCAAAAATAGGCGGTCTCGTGAGGTTCGCACAAAAGCTGCGGGCCCGCAACCGAGGCGGCCGCGGGTGAAAACCGCGCCGTGAGTACGTAGCCTGATGGTTGCCTCATATAAAACTGTGCCGGCACCCACACCAACCTTCCATCGAAACTACACTGGCTCTACCACCTTCACTGTCCTTGTTCTGGATATAAAATCCTTCATATAACAGATCACGCTACAATAAAGATTCAAGTTGTCATTAACAACTAAAAATAATGAATGAACATCTGGGCTCTAAAATTAGATTTGAATGGACTTAACCAGTTCTATTTATAGGTAATATTCCTGAGCTCACTCTGGGTTTACGACGTCTGTAAAAAGTTGTAACTAGTAAAGTATGGGCTTATTTTACACGCTCGTTAAACCACGGGCTGCAAGGACGAAGATCAGCTTCTTGGTTATCTCTGTTATCATTATTATTTTGAAAATCCAACACGTCCTGTAGTCATTATAAGTAAAGACGGAAGAACTTTTTAAGGGAGATTAAAGTCACTTATAAAAAGTTTTGGCACCAACTCGCACTTGGACACCGCGGTGGACTATGGCCTAAAACTCTCTCATTCCGAGAGAAGACCCGTGCCCAGCAGTGGGACAATACTGGATTGACGATATATAAAAAGTTTAAAAGAATTAATTAGACTTTACTCCCCCTTTAATTAGAATAACTTATTCTTGATTAGATTAATAATTGATCAGATCAGATTGATCAGAATATAATCAGGTTCTGAAGAATAAAATTGAGATACTCGTATGTGTCTCAGCTCAGTGTATCGTATTTTTTATACAAAATTCCGGAAATATTTTGTACCAAGCTTAACTTAACTTAATCACTAGTTTGGAAATTATGTACGGTACTAAATTAGATTTCTGATCTATTTTATGTTGCGAACAGTGGGTATTATTGCTACTGGATGTCCGTATATTGCATATATTTGCAATAATATTAGCTTGGAGAACCGTTTTATTCTAGAAATAGGTGTGGCGGTGCTACTTCCCCGGTCGAACACTGGTTCTACCACCTTGGTGCGTGCTACGTCTCTGTGCTAACTTTAGGTAAGACTGATCTCATCTGGTGTCTTTCACAGATGTTTGCGGTAGCATTGGCCGCATCCGTTTAATAAAATGATACTGATGTAAGTTTGTATGGATGGGACCCATCCCTCTACAGAAAACATGCTCTGTGGAATATAATTTCGCGAAGTTACAACCTCTACTTTGTAGTGCATAGCCGTTAAGACAATCTTATGTTTTGTGGAAGCAATAAAACCGTAATGAGATAGCGAGCTGAATATTTTTGGTGTTTTGACGAGTTTCAAAGCAATTTAAGTTTCAATGACATAGATTTTAGAATTCTACGCGCGAGGCGCACTATGGACCGACTTTGTACCGAGTTTAAGGGTAGCGTCATACATAATAATGTCTTAAGATATAAACAGTGTAATGGGGACAATCATTTTCAAGTTTTTATTGCTTGGAACCGCAAAGGGACTGCGTTGAACTACGCTTTGGAGTAGGAAGGAAATTCTTCTTGAAGTTAATTATGGTCTTGGTATTCTCTGGAATAAACTGGAACGTCTTGTAATATTAGAATGATTGTATAACATTTTATATAAATAAAAAGAGTTGCAAATACCTTGTGGCTTTAAAGTCAAAATATGGCTTATGCTGGTAACGCATCATAGATACAATTGAAACGAAATGAAATTATAGAGTGGGATTGAATGTATGGAGATGAGATGGTATGTAATGGGGAGAGACGAAATGTATCGGGACTCAACCGGATATATCCGGTTTGCTAGGAAAATAATCTATTTCACATTATTATAACATTATTATTATTATTACATATATTAATACGTGAAGCAAAAACTTGTGATTCGTTTTTAAGATACTTAGCGCAGACGGAGGAGTATGAAATTACGCACGGTTATAGTTGATGTAGAGAAGAATTGCGCAATGCTAATATTGTTTTCAAATAATGCATAACACATACATAAAATCCACTAAAACGCATTACACTCACTACCTTGCATTTGACACAAACCCATACATAATAAACGAAATAGAGCATTCAATGTCGAACCATGAAAACACAAATAATGTCAAAAATGACAGATGTCTTTGTCAAAATACGTGTTAATGCTTTTAAATGCAGCTTAGTTAATTTTTACCTTTAACAGGTGCGTTCACAATAACTTGAAAATTACTACAATTTATTTAAATTAGAGAAATATTAGTGCTACTTTGGACAATATGAAGTTTAGTTTTTTAATTTAAATTACGGTCGAATTCCGACCGTTGCGACGGGTGACTAGTTACATACAAGTTCCGTTTCAAAGTACAAAATATAAAGACATGTTTGTACCTAATAGGCAGATTTAGTAATATGGCAGCACCTCTTTCAATATAACCGAAGTTCTATATTAATAAGCCTTCGTTCGTTGCCAATGCCTATATTAAAATTAATAACTAAACCAACATTTCCAACATTTTCATTAATCATTTTACCTGTAACCCGATTACCAAATCTTTCGTAAAATGGCGTTGCCAAATTACATCGGATGTACGGATTTAGTAAATTAATACCCGTTGCAATTATAAACAAAATAATAAGACCCACATACATTATCTGCTTTCTCATTTAAAATATAATTAAAATCGAATGGAAACGACGGCTTGGTAAATTGTTGTCGACAGTCGTGGTTTTGTCGCTGCGTGATTTAAAATAATGAGCTTATATTGCTTTAAATAGTAATTTTGAATGTTTTACCCGACTGCGTCAGAAGGAGGGTAATGTTTTTTGTGCTTACATATCGTCACTGGAAAAGAAATAATGCTAAAGCACCAAAACAGCATTTGTGGTTAGTGAGGTTTGAAGTCTTTTTTTACGGAACAAAAATCATGTCACCTTTATTTTTGGCGCGATCTTCTTGTGAACTACTTGACATGATCCCACTAAAACTCAGATAGGAATTAGTTCTTGTATGGGTTACGGCGATTTGCATTAGTATCTTTTTCTGTGTAATATTGTTGTAGTAGTGTACATGGAGAGCAATGATAGCCTAATGGTTGAAACTTGCTCTCTCAATCGGGAGGTCCGAGGTTCAAACCCAGGCCACCACTGATTTATGTGCGTATTAGAAATTAACTATCACTGCTTTTTGCTGAAGGAAAACATCGTAAGGAAATCTACACACCCGAGAGAAAAAAAAGTTTACGGAGGTGTGTAAAGTCCACCGATTCGCGCTTGGCCATCGCGGTGGATTATAACCTAAAACTGTCTCATTCTTAGAGAAGACCCGTGCCCAGCAGTGGGACAATAATGGGTTGAATCCCCCAGTGTACATTAGGTTTTAAGGCAAAATTATTTGTGGTGAACACCCACCGTTTAAAAATGAAAAAGACTTAAAGGTGATAATATCAGCTTAATCACTCTTAATCACATCTTTCAAAATGGAACATATTATTTTCTATTTTAAAAGTAGTGATTTAGTATGTATGATTAAGTTTATTATATTATAAGCTAAAAGTGCCATTCTTTTTACTACTAATTTAGTAGTAAAATTAACATAATTTCTGACTTTTCAACGCGTTAAAAATGTATAAAGCGAAAGAAGGCAATTTTCAAAGTCAATAAAGCTCTTAATAAATCAGATTACCCACAAGCTTGCGGCAATATTTCAATAGTTATGTAGGGAAGACATTATAAATTCAATGAGGTCACGTAGTGGGTCGAAGAATTATAATTTTATTGCTTCGTATAATTCACGGGAAATTAGGTTTTGGTCCCGTGACGCGCCGGGAGTCGCTAACTTTGTTTTCGGGAATTTTAGTGGGAATAGTTCAATTAAAGCGACTATGTAGCGTTGAATAGATAAGTGCTTGATATATTAGGTACTATGTGCTACTTTGCATACGTTATTGTAAATTTATAATTTTGCTGTAAGGCATTGCCAGTTCTTTTCAGGAGCGTGAGTACGACTTTTCGAATTGATGTGCCTATTAGAATGTAATTGATAATTACTGTACATAGAAGAAAGTTGGCATAAGACATTTTTTTTTATCTGACTGAAGTAGTAAACGAGCATGCAGTCCACCTGATGGAAAGTGGTCACTGCCGCCCATGAATATCTGTTATCAACTTCAAGTCAATCACAGATGCGTCATTCCCGAGGACTATGATGGTCTCCTAATTTAAAAGTGTGCCGGCAACCACAGCGTTCCATCGAGAGAAATGTTTTACGCAAAAAAATAGGTGTGGCGGTGGTACCTCCACGGTTGAACTACACTGGTTCTCTACCACCTTCACATATACTTACAGGTAAACTTAAAGCCTATCTTACGCCTGTAAAGTTGTTAACCTATACTTTTTATAAATAAGATTTCAAAGGCGTCTTCTACTTACGTTAGAAAACCAAACCGCATTTGGCGTGAATTTCGATGAATTAGAAAGGTAATTCATCACCAGTCATTAAACTAGTATGTCATAAAATCAGCAATAAAAATATGAAAAATATTATTTAAAATCTAAGAAGGTGTAAAGTGAGTTTGGGATGCGCTGGTTCTTTCCACTGTATGAAAAGCCCACCAGCAGTGTAAATTTATGATGAAGATGATTGCAATAAATGCAATATTTGCAGGAGGTCGAAAAAGTATAGTTCGACAGAGGAAGTACTACCGCCACACCTATTTCTAGCGTGATGCATTTCTTGCATTTTGATGGAAGGGTGTGGCTGCCGGCACACTTTTATATAAGGCGACCGTCATAGTCCTCGGGAGTAGCAACGCATCTGTGATTGACTTCAGATGGAACTCATGTTCTGTATGAAGTTGCTTACAGATGTCCATGGGCGGCAGTGACCACTTACCGTCTGGTGGACTGCATGCTCGTTTGCATTTTCAGTCTGATAAAAAAAATGCGATTTGCATATAATCATACTGAAATATTGCAAAGATCAGGATACAAACATATGAGCTAGTCATGCATAGAATTCATATAAGGAATATAGAAAAAATGGGTGTTAGATACGTAATATTCTTAAGGTAAATAAAATGTCTTAGCATTTCGGGATAGCGGGGACGCGTTAGGATAGAGTCGTCTCGCCAAGGTGTCGCGGCACTTAATATCACTATGATAAAATTGAATTACGCTGCCGGTACCGATGTAGCGTTGGCAAAACAATTTTTGTCATTTTTTATATGAGATTAGTTTTTGGGATATTGACCTATTGTCAGTGTCTTTTACCTTAAGGAATCATGATGTAATTAACTATTAATTAACCAGTGGTTAGATGAAATAATTGAACCCCAGAATGTATGTTGTGTTTTCATTTAAATTAATTTTTAATTAAAATTTAACACGACTAAATTAAAGGCCTTTTATTTTTTTAATATTTTTAATATAATTGCTATTAACATTGACAATGTACAAAGCAAAGGTAGGTAGATTTTTAACTTACACTACATTCAATAAAAATATTTTGATGAGTTAATGCTGCTGACAGTACTTGAGTAACGTTCTTTCAATTCTATACGAGTTTCCAGCAGTATTTTAAATTAACTTTATAGACTGATTTATATTGATGCCAAGGTCTTCTCAATAGTGCATCCACTCTCCTTACAGGAACAATCCTCGTTATTGAAAAATATGTAAGCACCGCGTTTGATCGATTGAGATTAATCTTGAACACTTTGATAGACTGTCCACTATAAGTAGATTGCACGAACTATACCTTTTTATTATAGACGTTAATTATCACTACTTTTCGGTGAAGAATAACACCCGAGAGTTCTTTAAAAAAAAAAAGTTCTCGGAGGTGTATAAAGTCCACCAATTCGCACTTGGCCAGCGCGGTGGACTATGGCCTATAAGTCTCTCATTCCGAGAGAAGACCCGTGCCCAGCAGTGGGACAGTAATGAATTGACGACATTCCTTTTTTTTGTTTTAAAGGAACTTGTTTCTTCTTAAAGGCATTTGAATGTTTAGAATTATCTCTTTTATACCCACCAAGTAGAACAAAGAGGCAATTTAGGATCTATTTTACGCTGCAAAGCTTGTAGATTTAGTGTAGTTCGACGTGGGAGGTACTTATTTCAGGTGTTAAACATTTCAGCGTTTCGGTAGGACGGTATTTGGTACCGATTCTGTGACACATGAGACGAGTTTAGTCTTTTGAATTGGAAACGCGATTGTAAAACCCCTTTTTTATCTGACTGAAGCAGCAAACTAGCATGAAATTCACCCGATGGTATGTGGTGACTGCCAACCATGGACATCTGTAATCAACTTCATACAGAACATGGGTTCCATCTGAAGTCAATTACAAATGCGTTGATATTCTCGAGGAATATGATAGTCGCCTCATGTGAAAGTGTACCGGAAACCACAAAATAGGTGTGGCGGTGGTACTCCCCCGGTCGAACTACATTGGGTTCACCACCTTTAAACCCCTGTTTTACATTGAGCCCATGGGCTGCACGCCTGCACGCTTTGCACGATATTATTTCATGTTTTTGATACTAAAAGTATAAAAAAGCCAAAATGCTTAGAAAACAATTATTCGATTTGAACCATTAAATAGTCAAAGTAGAATAAAAGAAACTCAAACATTCACAATTAACGTTAAATCAGTAATTTCTAGTAATTGGAGAAATAAATTAACCCTCTTTGTATTTTCTACCCATTCTTTCAACTCGGTCTAACAATGACAGACGTAAAAAAAACTTAACGAGAAACGATACGAGTGACTGTCCTGTCTTGTTCTTGTTTTAAGACGACCATTTCATTTAATTGCTGGGTCTCTTTGACCCCCACCGCAATGCTAGGGTTTGTGGGGTTTATTTTTAAAAGTATTTCCGTTGCGTTTTGTCGAGTCCTGCCCGATGGCTGCGGAATAATGAACGTATAAAATATACTAATATAATAACTATCTACATCGACTTAAAGGGCACAGTAACCCATACTTCCATACTAATATTATAAATGTGAAAGTGTGTTTGTTTGTTCCTCTTTCACGTCCCCACATAGCTATTATATGATATGGTTTATATTCTGGGAGATAGTTAGGAGGGCGGAGAGTGACGTAGGCTTTTTACGGCGCTCTCTCATTCCCATGAGAATGGTGCCAACCCATTATAGTCCCTCTGCTGGGCACGGGTCTTCTCTCAGAATGAGAGAGTTTTAGGCCATAGTCCACTGCGCTGGCCAAGTGCGAATTGGTTGACATCCCGTGAGAATATATTTGTTAATAGGTGGTGTTAGTAAAATCATTTGTAAGTTCTGAAACACGCTATCTAATGTTAATTCTCTCTGACCGTGCTGGCGAAGCCGCGGGTAAGTGTTAGTACGATGATATTTAGAAACACCCTCATTATTATCTGTTGCTGCTTTTTTACCCATTTTTAGGATTCCGTATCTAAAAGGTAAAAAAAACATCGATTAATAAGACTCCGCTGTCCGCGTTACCGTCTGGCCGTCTGTCTGTGGCCAGGCTGTATCTTATGAAGCGTGATATCTTTTTTTTTTGATATCCAGGGGGAAACCTTCGAAAAGTACCCGACGCCGTGGGAGCAACGCCGAGTTATGTGGGATTTTTACCTCACTAAAACCCCCCCGGTGGCCATCCACGGCTCTGTGTGGAGGACACCGGGATCTCCGGGATCTCCGACCGCTGCCGGTGTCCTCCGAGCGCGATGCCCTCTTCGGGCTCTTCCCAGTGAGCATTGTACTCAGTGCGCCTCCCTGGTGTTTACGATAGCATGTGGCCACACACGCCTTCGTCCTACACGGGGTCGCTTGGCCGGACGGTTCGAGCTCCCACTCTTACCGCCCGCAACCCCGGAAGTCCCTTTTAGTCGCCTCTTACGACAGGCAGGGGATACCGTAGCAGTATTCTGATCCCGGAACTACAGGGATACCTCACCGGGGTGAGCTATCTGCGCCTACGGCGTCTCCGTCTCCGCGCCGGGTCTGGCCGCTCCCTGGCCCGTTCGGCGTCCTCTTTTGCATGCTTAACGCAGTCGCAAAAGCATGAAGCGTGATATCTAGGTAGTTGAAATTGGTCAAAAATTATGTAATTATGTTGGCGCTGTAACAACAAATACTAAAAACAGAATAAAATAAATATCTAGGGGGCTCCCATACAAAAAACGTTGTTTTGCCGTTTATATTACGGTTTTCTATTTAAATCACTTCTTATCCTAATTACTTTATGTATCTACTAGCCTTTGCCCGCGGCTTCGCTCGCGTGGAATTTAGTCTGCCACATAAAGTTTCCAAGGTGGTAGAGCAATAGTTCAACCAGGGAGGCATCACCGCCGCACCTATTTCTACCGTGAAGCAGTTCTTGTGTTTCATTTGAAGGGTGTGTCTGCCGGCTCACTTTTATATGAGGCGATCATCATAGTCCTCGGGAGCAGCAACGCACTGTGATTGACTTCAGATTGAACCCTTGCCCTACTTCCTAAGGCGATCAACATACGGTACCGCTCACTGCCGCGGTAGGCGGTGAAGCGGATCTCATGTTGTATTGGGGTCTAATAAATCCGTTGATGCCTCACACACGTACACCGACCGACCGCGCGGTCCAGCGGTGTTCTCATCACCACCATGTCTCCGCGCGAACGACAGTGCGGAGGGTCGGCGCCTCACACACGGGCTGGCGCCTAACCGCGCGGATCATCGTTGATGCAGGCCGTGTTGCAATTTAGTAAAATGAATTTCGATGTCGAAAAGTTTATTTTGATGATCGGTCCATCCGCGCGTACAGGTGCGTAAACCGCCTTACCGCGCGGGGTACCGCTATTCGCGGCGGTGCGCGGTGCCGTGTGCTAATCGCCTAAATCAGTGTGTTCTAATTTCAAATCACGGGCACGTATAATAACTTGAATTAGTTTTGTCGGCAACAGATATTAATGCTTACTCTGAAATTAAAAGTTTTAAGAAAGGGTCTCAAAACGCGTGACGGTTACCAACGCGCAGTTGGCTAGCGTGGTCAACTACGACCTAAACTACTGCTAATCTGTCATAGGTATGTGCCGAGTTCTGTAACATTAAAAGGTCGATGACGATTGAATAACATATTTAACCTTTCCACTGTTTCATTCTCATTGACCTTTTTTCTCTTTTTTGTCGAGGGAGAAACCTTCAAAAGGTACCATACGCCGTGGGAGCGACGCAGGGTTATGTGGGATTCTTATAGCACCAGGACTCCGGGATCTTCAAAGTAACACAACTGGAGTCCTCTGAGTGCATTGCCCCATCGGGCTCCTCCCAAGTTAGCGGCTGGGCCCACCACTCCATCTGGTCTTTACCACGATATGCGACCACACGTATACCACCGTCCTTCCCGGGATCTCCTGGCTGGACGGTTCAAGCTCTGTCCATCCTGGCTTTCACGATAGCATGCGAACACACATGCTGACATCTTTCCCGAAGTTGCTGACTGGGTGTTTGGAGCTCCCAGTCTAGCCGCCCGCAACCCCGAAAGCCCCCTTTTAGTTGCCTCTTACCACAGACAGGGGATACCATAGCCTTATTCCCGGAACTACAGGGCCGTCATTTACCTTTCACATTTTGCTCCGTGTTTTATAACCATTCAAATATTAATATCATACAACTCCATTGTATACGGCGGCGGCGCACGGCGCGTACTGCTGGTCAATCAATTGACTACGCAATATGTTATACTCGTAATATCTTTTAAACTACTTATCCAATTTACATGGTGTAAAAGGCAGATTCAATCTTTATTAGATGTTTGATTTTTTGAAATCATTTATTTTGATAAGGATTTATATTTAGTTTGTATAAAACCCATGGAAACATCAACTTCATATTTTTTAAATTTTCAAAGTACAAAAAGAGTTATTGTGGGTTATACGTAAAATATAGACATATGCTGTCGCGGACTTTTATTTAGATCTATGTGAGCCAAACAAATCCACGGTACATTATATTTAGATATCTCCAACGGTTTAGGCAGCGTACGCGAAGATAGCTCTCTGAGGACAACTTTTTTTGCGACTAACCTGGTATTTCTCGTTATATTATAACCTAATTACAAAAAAATCGGTATAAATTATAGTCCATGTGTGATTCTGATGTATAACCTATACTACTGTAAAGTTTCAACCAAATCCGTTGAGTAGTTTTTGCGTGAAAGAATAACAAATACACATACATCCTCACAAACTTTCGCATTTATAATATTAGTAGGATGTATAATACCTATGGGCTATGTACCCATGAAATCGAATTTCAGTGAAACTTCAAACGAGAAATGCAGGATGTTCGAGATTTGTTTCTGGGTTGGGGAAACATTAATACATAGGTATTGTAATACGTGTAATATGTGTAATATGTAGGTTTGGATATGTTTTCTGACCCTTGGAACCTAAGTACTTGACTTTGTAAGTCCACAGTTCCCATTAAACCAGTAAGAATAAAAGTAATTTATTTTAAAATTGTTGTTCCGCGTGGATATCATAAGCTTTCTATTAATTGCTTTATAAAGTGATCGGAATTAATTACAGAGGTAAGTAAATACGTAAAAAGATATAATGTTATGTCCATTCTAAATCAGTCTTCATATGTTTTGGTGCACATAATGCAATAAATGTGTGCACTGACCGTTTATTTCAAAAACCCGTAATTCCCAAAATTCTTACTCGATCATTTATTCGAAATATTTCACTGAGTGTACAATTACAAGTGCTTTGCAAACTACCGCCCAAGCACTTAAGGGCAGGTGTGCTGATTCGATCAAACCGCGGAGGAGCAAATTATCGAGCGATCGTTTTGAAACGGTAATTACCTCATTATTTACACGACCGACTACCATTTTGCGTCATGATTAAGGCTGTGTTCATACAATTTAACGTTTGCACGTTTTTCCTTTTTTTTTGTCTGGAGAATATTTTTAATCTACCCATAAACTTAGTCTATTTTTTAATACTTAACAGGTACTCACGATATGCGGTTTTTGAATCCTTTTCGAATTCTTTTTGCCGATATTTCGACTCAGTTGCATGGATCGTGGTCACGGCGAAACTGCGGTGGCGGGGAGAAATCGTTGACAAGCACTAGTGATAGATTAACCTATCTACCCTATGTCTAGTTCGTTTTCTCTTTTTTAGGTTCCATACACACACAACACTAACTGTAACCTTACGCACCGAACTTTGAACTCTATGTGATGGACATAAATGGGTCGAAATATCGGCAAAAAGAATTCGAAAAGTATTCAAAAACCGCATATCGTGAGTACCAGTTAATTATTAAAATGTGTCAATTCCGCGATAATATTAGTCTAACTTAGTATAGTCTCTAAAATGTTTTATAATAGACTTGAGTATACGGAGAAGAGGTCTCAAAATAGCTTTTAGATAGCTTAACCTAGATAAATAAGTTCAGTTTGTTTAGTTAGAACTTTAACTTAAACTAGTATTCATTGACTTAACACAAAGTGAACTGTACCTGTTGCTTTAACTAAATAAAAAGTAATTTCTATCTTTCGGTTTACGTTATACCTTTTATTTGCAACTTATAAACTCTAATTTATTGTCAATGCTTGTTTTTGAGGTTTAATTTTATACGATTGATATAGCAGCATGTTATCCTGATCACGCTAGCCTGATCGTAAGTGGTCAATGCCGCTCATACACATTTGCACTCAACTTCACCAAGTCTATTGCAGATTCGTTGCCCTCCTGCCTCCTGTTCCCCCTAGTTCCAAGATGGCATAGTGAAGGTTCATAAAAGAAATATTTTTTGAGATTCGAACCTTTTTTCACCTCAATATTACACAAAATGTAAAAATAACTCGATATTAGTATCTAATACCTTTTTGTTCGAGGTTTTTAAAGAAATGATTATAAATTAATTATCACTACCTTACTATAGATTTTGCTATAGATATGAATATATGATTTGACGATCCGCGTGGAGGAGCGGTTACCATACCGGTCTAACGCGCAATAAGTCGCGGGTTCGTTTCCCGGCAGAGATATCTGAATGCTGAGTTTAGATTCATGTTCTAGGTCTGGGTGTTTGTGTTTTCATCTTGTGTGTATCCACGGTACCCACGACACAGGGGAAAATCCTATAGGTGTAGAAAGCGTGTTTAAAAAATATGTTGAACCGATGCATCGTTCCATTATAGACGAAGCTTTAGGTTAGACACAAAAATTGTATAGTTTGCGGTTTTAAATCATTTCGCTCCGATCAACCGGCCATCTGCTCCGGTTATTCGACTGGCTACGGTTATTAAACGAGTGCGGGGGAAAATTGCTCGGCGATTCGTCATATGAATGCTTTTAGAGAATCCAAGACTCGGCACGGATTTTTTAACAAATAACCGGCTAAGTGCGAGTCAGAACTAAGTATCATAACTATGAGAAGTACGGTTATATTATGAAGTATTCGAAGTATTCCGTAACTAATCCACTATCTTTTTTTATTTGATTGAAGTAGCAAACGAATCTAGTCCAGTAGTGGTCACTACTGCCCATAGACATCTGTAAACAATTTCAAATAGGACATGGGTTCTATTTGAAGTCAATCACAGATGCGTTGCTACTCCTGAGGACTATGATGGTCGCCTCATATAAAAGTATGCCGGCACCCTTCCATGGCAACACAATAAATACTTCACGCTAGAAATAAGTGTGGCGGTGTTACTTTCCCGGTCGAACTATACTGGTTCTACCACCTGTAAAAATGTATATAAAGCGGCAAAATAATCACGTTTGTTGTATGGGAGTACTCCCCTACCCTTAAAATATTAATTTATTCTGTTTCTAGTAATTGTTGTTATAGCGGTGCGGTGTCAAAAATCCAGCTTCTATGAAACTGTCAACTGTATAGCTATCACGGGTCATGAGATATAACCTGGTGACAGGCAGACGGACAGCGGAGTCTTACTAATAGGGTCCTTTTTACCCTTGGATGCGAAAACCTAATAAAGTAGCGTATGCACTTTATGTGATAGTATGTACCTTAAACACTTCTAGTAATTTATACACTGTTTTTTTGTTCTCGAGGGGGAAACCTTAAAAAGGTACCCGACGCCGAGCGAGCGACGCAGGGTTATGTGGGATTTTTACCGCACTTAACCCTGCGGTGGCCATCGGCGCTGTAAAAAGGACTCTGGGATCTCCAAAGTAACGCAACCGGAATCCTCTGGCGCGTTGCCCCATCGGGCTCCTTCCAGATGGGTGGCTGGGCCCACCGCTCCGTCTAGTCTTTACGACGGTATGCAACCACACATACCGCCGTCCTTCTCGGGGTCGCCTGACCGAACGGTTCGAGCTACTTTATACACTGCTAGGTATACCTATAGACCGTTCGGTCTTCTCTCAGAATGAGAGTTTTACTCTTCCGCGTATTTGTCTATGTATGTACTTAATCAGTTTTATATTCTCCCTACTTCAAATGGTACATTTGGTAGAAATATCGTATCGATTTGTAATATTTTTCTATTCGTTCATTTTGCGGCGATTGATAAAAATTTCATTATGCTGAAGTTGTGGGCGCGACAGATGGCGAATGGTTGAATTGTTAATTAAAATTTGTATCACACATCTGTAATTCTTATCCGGATACGATATTGATTGGTTTCATACGCGTTAGGGGTATAAGCAGGCGATGCTATTTTTTAATATAGGTAATGGAACTATACCTAAATAAAACTTTTATTCAGATTATTGTAGTGAAACTTCTTTATCGGGGTTGGAAAAAAATTTAGTGTAACATTTTTTCGTTACGCGCCATCTTTTTCTGTTACGCGCCATTATCCGTTACGTTACGTTATCCCTACCACGCGTGGTATTAGATAGATTATTATAGATTAGACTATTAGATAAAGTTTAATAAAAGCCTTTTATTAAACTTTATCTAATTTAACTTTATTTAACCAATTTCTGTAAAGTTGCATATAGTAAATAATTTTTTGAAAAATAACGTCATAAAGAAGTTTCACTTCTTACGAGTGTACGCTAGTACACGCACACATTTTTTGGTATAATACGTACAATAACGAGTACAATAACAGGTGTTAGAACCAGTATAGTTCGGCTGGGCAGTACCACCGCCCCACCTATTCCTAGCGTGAAGCATTTGGTTGCCGGCACACTTTAAATGAGGCGACCATCATAGTAGCAACCCATCTGTGATGGACTTCAGATAAAACCCAAGTCCTGTTTGAATTTTCTTATAGATGTCCATGGGCGGCAGTGACCACTCACAATCAGGTGGACAGCATGCTCGTTTGCTATCTCAATCAGATAAAAAAAAAAATTCGTTTAATGGTCTATGTGACAAAATGTCAAGGTTAGGTTAACATACACAAATTTATGTTTATATGTAGGGCAAAGAATAAAACTACATTAACACTAAAGTAGTAGTAGTAGTTCTAATAGCAAGTAAAATCGACATTAATCAAGTTAAATTAAACACAACTTTGAAGGAAAGCATCTTAAATGCGTAGTTATTAAGCGTAGTAAGTTATAACGACATGAAAACCGCAATTAGTTATATCTGAATTATGCTTCAACCCTCAATAAGTAATCTGGGTAGTGTTACCACGTTAATGAAGTAATTTGGGATAAATCTCTACAAATTTTGCTTTACTTCTGTACTATTGTTTATTCGATCATTTTGATCAGGATTCTCTCTCTCTCGTCAACCCATTATTGTCCCACTGCTGGGCACGGGTCTTCTCTCAGAATGAGAGAGTTTAGGCCATAGTCCACCGCGCTAGCCAAGTGCGAATTGGTGGTTGAGCCGTTGAGCCAGGTGATCCTGGGAAGGACGGCGGTATGTGTGATTCCATACCGTCGTAAAAACTAGACGGAGCGGTGGGCCTAGTCGCCCATTTGGGAGGAGCCCGATGGGGCAACGCGCTCAGATGATTCCGGTTGCGATCCTTTTGAGATCCGGGAGTCCTCGTTTTATCGCCGAGAACGGCCTACTTGGGTTTAGTGCGGTAAAAATACAACATAACCCTGCGTCGCTCCCACGGCGTCGTGTACCTTTCGAAGGTTTCCCCCTCGAGAACAAAAAAAATATATTCAAAAGCCCCAAAACTATCCGAAAATAGGTCTAGAAATCTATTGGTTACCGTAGCTCTAAATAATATTAAACCAGGCGCTTAGTCTGCCGACTATACAAAACCACACGAGCTCAATGGCGCCTTAGAGGACAATTGTCTGAACCTACAAGGTCGTACACGTTTCTATGGTTTGTGATTTCAGTATGTTTCTACTGTGAATTATTGTCGCCAAGATTTTTTATGTTCTCAGATTAAATTACATTGAAAGCTGATTGGGATAAATTACAGGTTAGGATTAAAATCCCACGAATTTCAAACTCCTTTTATTTTTACTATTATAAATTATTGTCTCTCTCTTCAACGATTGAAACAAAACATTTGAAATCATTCTGAGAGTATGACGAAGTAAAAAATCAAGTGTCTGAAGTGTATAAGTTCGAACTTGGCCAAACAAGCTTTTATGTTCGGGGATCCTATGATCACTGCATCATGTTCATGGTATACTGTGACCACTTACCATCATATTTCTGTTTTTTATATTATAAATGAACATGACATTGTGAGCTAATCTATATACTGGAGAATCCATTAGAAAGTTCCCGAAGATGCACACTTTATATGAGGCAACCATCCTAGTCCTCGTAAGTAACAACGTATCTGTGATTGATTTCAGATAAAACCTATGTTTTATATGAAGTTGCTTTCAGATGTCGCAGGGCGTGCTCGTTTGCTACTTCATTATTAAAGAAAATATATTTTTTAAAAAGATCTATTTTGTCTATCAATTCCACTTGTCCAGCGTACGAACTATGCCCTGAACCCTTCTGAATATGAGTGGATGTTTGCCCTTAGAAGTAAAATAATTTAAAAATCCACCCTTTCGCACTTTTTCTGTTACCTGCACCATTTAAAAAAAAATATAGTCTATGCCACTATATCAACTACGATTATTCCAATGATATGGTACATATATGTCTGTTAAGCCGCTGCTGCTGCTGCGGTTGCAATTCATGAAAAGTATTGAGCGCACACACATATGAATATTACAAGAGGGTAATATTTGCCGAACATGTTTTTTTTATCTGACTGAAGTAGCAAACGAGCATGTAGTCCACCAGATGGTAAGTGGTCCACGCCCGCCCACGCCCACGCCCACGGACGTCTGTAATCGAGTTCATACAGAACATGGATTCTATCTGAAGTCAATCACAGATGCGTTACTGCTAACGAGGACTATGATGGTCGCCTCATGTGAAAGTGTGCCGGCAACTACGCCCTTCTATCGAAACGCAAGAAATGCTTCACGCTAGAAATAGGTGTTGCGTCGGTACTTCCCCGGTCGAATTACACTTACATGTGTAGGTATGTTGACTCAGTTGGAGAAAAACATATAATCTTCAACCAGTTTTTTATGGATCAGTATATGCTGTATATTATAAGTTCCGTATGCATACACATACATAAATTATTCGTTAAAATGGCTTAGTCAAAAATAGATTCCAGCATGCAACACCATTAACTCATTAAAACAAAATGGACGTTCGGATTTATTTACAGTCACAGACAGACGCTTCGGTTTTATTTATACAGGGTTGTATTATAGGGCTGCGTATAATAGTCCAATTATCAGATTATACCAAACTCAATATAGTCATTAAGTTGGGAATTCTGTAATTAAATCGCCTATTAAATAGTATTGATTCTGAGATTAATTGAATTTGGATGCAGGGATGGTTACCAATGTTTCATACCTTTTGAAAACGAAATCCTTATAAATACTTTGTCTCTTGGTCTGTTATGCATATTTTTAACTAGAATTTGGTCTAATTACCCGACTGCTTTAGAATGAGGGTATTTTTTTTTCGTGCACATATACTCGTCTGTCCATTTCCGGGACACACACATTGCAGTAAATTTTAGAAGGCCGACATTATAACCAACTCAAAAAGGAGAAAGTTTATTAATCTATTTCAAAATTTTGGTGGGCAACCACACAAATATTTTTGATGGAATATATGGAATATGGAATTTAGTACTGGAATTTTATACATCTTTAAACAAATATACAAAATCTTGTAAATGTATGTTCGTATGTACAAAAATGTGTCCACGCGTTTCTGCGAAACTAAACTGCTTGTAATTAAATTACGGAATATCGCTAAGAAAATTTCTAGATAATATACAACCTATTTTAATAATATTAATAAAAATTGTATGTAATAGAATTAATATAAAATGTTGATTTAGGGCATAGTTTTGAATTTGGCGTTCGTATTGAACAGAGTTAATATCATGATGTCTCGAAAATGTGACAACATATATTATTAAGCTACTAAACTGCTTACTGAATCTTTTTTTTAACCGACTTCCCAAAGGAAAGAGGTTGTCTATTCGTCAGGTATATTTTAATTTTAATTATTTTTACAGGCAGTGGTATAGAAGCTGATGGATATAAATCTGTTACTTTTTTCCGTTTTTAATTCATAGAACCTATCATGGTTTTGACTCCAGATCATAGAACCCATCATGGTTTTGACTCCAGATCATAGAACCCATCATGGTTTTGACTCTAGATACGTAGTACCTACTTCGCCGTATGTAGGCCTTTCTACTTTCATCCCCTGCCTGTCGTAAGAGGCGACTAAAAGGGGCTTCCGGGGTTGCAGACGGCCAGAGTGGGAGCTCGAACCGTTCGGTCAGGCAATCCCGGGAAGGACGGCGGTATGTGTGGTCGCATACCGTCGTAAAGACTAGACGGAGCGGTGGGCCCAGCCGCCCATCTGGGAGGAGCCCGATGGGGCAACGCGCTCGGAGGATTCCGGTTGAAGTCGTTTCGAGATCCCGGAGTCCTCCTTTTCAGCGCCGCGGACGGCCACCGGGGGGGTTATAGTGCGGTAAAAATCCCACATAACCCTGCGTCGCTCCCACGGCGTCGGGTACCTTTTGAAGGTTTCCCCCTCGAAAACAAAAAAAAAAGGCCTTTCTACCTTATGACCGTTTCTACTTCCAGAAAAAGTATTCATACATTTATTGTTTTACAAATCACCTATTTCCAAGTATTTTATGCTTCGATATTTTCACATCGTTCTTATTGTCACATACAAATTACTATTTTATTTTTCCATACACTTAAAATGTCTGAGAAAGTTGCAAATGGAACATAATAGGTGCATTGTTAGTGTATGTTTAAAAATAAACCGATTGAAAAAAGCTGCGAGTTGCTTAGGGTTCCACAAATAATCTTGCATAAGTCGAGTTGATATATAAAAAGTAATAAAAAATTATTTGATTTTTTTTGTTAATTAAAAACAAAAAACATATAATCCAATGCACTGAAAATATGAAAATAAACATTGTTGTAGTCAAACCAATCTTTTTGCCCCATTGTGTAATTTTATTTCGAATTTTATTGTTTGTATACTCTTTATATATAACCGTGTAACCTTAACAAATCAATAAAACAATACGCTTTCTACATTCATAGCTCCACAGTAGGATTTCTCCTGTGTCTTGGGTGCCATGGACACACACAAAGACGAATACACAAACACCCAGACCAATCTAAACTCATACCTCTCTGACCGGGAATCGAACCCAGGACCCACTGCGTGTCAGACCGGTATGGTAACTGCTGCGCCACACTGGTCGTCCATAAATCAATATCTTAACAACTAAGGCGCTATGATTGTATAAACCATATTATTGTACACTTAATCGTACACATTTGAAGTTAAAGTTATAGTTGACAAACGATAATAATATATTTACCCAAAATATAACAATAACAATGTTGTATTACAATCAAAATTTAATTTAATTGTAAAAGAATTTACTTAATTTGAACAATGCAAAGAATCTACGGAACCAATAAATCAAGGGTCACAAACAAACCTAAACAAAACAGACAGTCATTCGAGCGTCTATTTCGCGTTCAGTTGAACGGAAAGAACACGCCTCGAGCCGGCCCTTAGGGATACCCTCGGGCATTTAAGGCGATGTCTATCTTTTAGTAAATGAAAGAAAGAAAGTTACGTTTTTTTTCTATGAATGTAGAAGGAACGAATTAACTTTATATATTTTGTTTGTAAAAGAATTAATAACTAGTGTAGTTCGACAGGGGAAGTATCACCGCCACACCTATTTCTAGCGTGAAGCATTTCTTGCGTTACGATAGAAGAGTGTGGTTGCCGGCACACTTTCACATGAGGCGACCACCATAGTCCTCGGGAGTAGCAACGCATCTGTGATTGACTTCGGATGGAATCCATGTTCTGTATATAGTTGATTACAAATGTCCATGGGTGGCAGTGACCACTTACCGTCTGGTGGACTGCATGTTTGTTTGCTACTTCAGTCAGATAAAAATATATGTTAATTGTATGCCACTATTAACAAAAATATGCTTATTTTTCGCCAGTATAGAATAGCTTTAAATATTTTGAATAGGCCTATAGAAGCGCTTTCCAATTGTCATTTACAATATTTTTTCTGAAACTATCACCGGATTTGAACACGAACTCAACTATGAAGATTAGGCAGAAACTAATCGGATTTTCCTTTTTTCTTTATGAACAGTTAACATATGTTTATGTGAATTCCGTGGATTCTTACACTGAAGGTTTTTTGTTCAAGCTTAGTCAAGCAGAAGTCAGTGCTTATATATCTGTTTTTCATCTGTTTCTATACCTTTTTATGTGTCCATGACAATCACGATGGTAGAAATAATTAAATTAAGCTATTATTTATTTATTGTTTGAGAAGAACCTTGACCTTTGTACGTATTCGTCTATGTTTAAAGTTATTGGGTTAGTTTATAGATCATCGGATAGATATTTTTTGTTTTAATAGTAGCAAACTAGTAGCTGTCTACCTGACGGTATGTGGTCAATGTCCTCCACCGACGTCTGTAAGCAACTTTATGCAGAATAAGGGTTCTACCTGAAGTAAATCTCAGATGCGCTGCTACTCCCGAAAACTAAGATGGTGGCCTCATGTGATTGTAAACCGGCAACTCTTCCACCGAAACGCAAGAACAGCTTCACGCTAGAAGTAGAAATAGTCGGGCGACGGTACTTTTCCGATTGAAATATGTTCATTCAACCACTTAAAATACACAACCTAAACACCAAATATTAAGCCTTTACCTTAACTGCAAAAAATACGGACAAACCATAATTTGCGCTAATGATACGAAGCGACGCGTAACTGTTTTGTTCTGCGGTTCGTCGTGTCGGTAATGACGATCAATTATGACCCTTGTAGCAGATTTACTGAAATAGCAGCCAGACTGCAAGTTATTTTTTGTTATAGTCATTTACGCTATTTATAGTCCAAAGATTTAAAAAAGTTTGAAGATGGTAGAACCAGTGTAGTTCGACGTGTACCGTGAAGCATTTCTTGCATTTCGATGGAAGGGTGTGGTTGCCGGCACACTTTCGCATGAGGCGACCATCATAGTCTTCGAGAATAGCAACGCATCTGTGATTGACTTCAGAGGCAACCCATGTTCTGTGTGAAGTTGATTACAGATATCCATGGGCGGCAGTGACCACTTACCATCAGGCGGACTGCATGCTTGTCTGCTACTTCGGTCAAAAAAAAGATAGATAAACGTACGTGTTTCTAGCGCGTAGCAGTTTGTGTTTCGAAGAAAGGGTGTGGTTGACAACTCATTTATCTGAGTCTTTGAGGGTAGCTACGCATCTGTAACTGACTATAGAAACTTAGTTCTATGATATACCTAACTTATAAATGTGTGAAGTTGCATTTCATTGCGAATTGCATGCTAGTATTGGCTTCTTCAATCTTATTCAACCTTATCAAAATGTCTACCAATCCGCATTGGATAGCTGTCATCCGTTCTCTCCTCTTACACATTTTGTAATTCATAGGAGACTTATTAAAGGTAATATAAATGCAACCACTGTGTCGTTAGACATTGTTTCTAAATAAAGTTTCTGTTTGTCATGACTGATTTGACTTCTAACATGTCTGTTAGAAGTCAATATCAGATTTATGTCCGTTTTCATTAGGATTACGGATATTAGAAAATACATTTAGTATGCGTATTAAATTATGTTATTTTTAGATCCCCCTTTCACTTCCCATTTAATAACATTGTTACAGAAGATTCTATGAGACATAAAAAGCCCATTCACTACCCAAGGTAACAAATACTCGTAATAACCCCTCAAAAATTCTTAACGACAATTTTACGGTTGAAATACATGGATACATATGGATAACGGTGCCATAAAATGAAATGTGCTCATACAAGCACCCGTAAAATACTGGTCATAAGGCTTTACAAACAAGGCTAAAGTTAGAACGTATGTGGTCTGACAGGGTACCACCGCCACGGATATGTCTAGCGTGCAGCAGTTCTTGCGTTTCGGTGGAATTGTGTGATTGCCGGCTCAAGTAAGGCAAGATACTGAAGCTAACTTTCATTACCATGTAAAAAATCATGATTGTAATTATATTAAAAAAAAAAAACTGGATATAAACAAGAAAAAAGACAAACCCGCTGAGTTTCTTGCCGGATCTTCTCAGTTGAGGTCGTTTTCCGATCAGGTGGTAGTGTAAGAAAAAAAAATGTAACTGACAATTTGTAAGTGCCCCCGTAGACCTATACAAAAAAAAAGTTTTTATGAGGGAACTATCTTAACCCTCAGAAACAGTAACTGATATCAACCCCTTTTTAAGCTATTGCATTGTTTTTATCGCGGGCTTTGAGGGCGGCGACCGAATCAAGAAATTCCGTAACGAAAAAAACCTAACACATTCCACCTACCATGTGGCGCCATCCAGAGTAGCTCGTAGCACTGTTTTGAAGCAAAAAGTGGTAGATGGTGATTCTAGAGTCGAACCACAAATGTTCTACTACCTTTACAACCACAACTCACAATTCACTCTATTTCATGGTTATATACTACCTATACATTGATGGAGGCAAATAAACTTGCCGTATCTCGAAAAAATTAGACTTCTTTATCTAAAATCAATCACTCTAATTTAAGAATGGTTACATGGTTTACATCACTAAAAACAAAGCCGCTTCTCGCTGTCTGTCTCTATGTAGATCTTTAAATCTATGCTACGGATTTTAATGCTATCCTATTGTTTCATTTTATTTTATTTCATTGCATTATATTATTATTACTTTTTTAAATTGTATTTTATAATTAACTATTTAAATTTTACATTATATAACTTCTTATGATTTAATTAATTTTGTTTGATGTACAATGTAATCTTAATTTCAATGAATTGTTCTATTTTTTATTAATTCATTAATTGTTTTAAATAATATTTTAATATTTAAACCTCAAGTTTACTGTATATTTTAGGGCGTCTGCTCATTATGTATGCTGAGCTTACCTGTTAGCGGAGACTAGATGTATTTCATACTATGTTAAATTGTATTAAATTGTTATTGTGTTTTCTGTGTTGGTAAGCCTTATTTAAATAAATAAATGCGATTTTATTCATAGATGGACACATTCGTGTGGACGTTTTTTATGAATAATACGTGTATAATGTGGGAGAAACCCTGATAATTTTAGATTTTTGAAATTCAGGCGGGACGAAGTTCGCCGGATCAACCAGTATAAAATAATTTCGTGTAAAATTCAATATTTTATAACATAGGTACTAGTAAACTATCGAATTTATAAGTTATAAATATTTTTCTTTTATCAAAATACTGCATGGTCTGCATGCATCAAAGTTTGCATTTATCAAAATACTACAAGCTCGCATTTCTGTGTCGATATTATAGAGGACTATAAATATCCACTTTCGCTTTTATTTCTTTTAAATAAAACGTCAAGGCACCCAATGGGATCTTTGGCAGCCAAATAAAGCATCGGCCATTAGGGAACCCGCATCCGGATTCTAACGGCAAATTGTAACAAATGACACCCCACACTCCACCCACGACATAAACAAAGCCAGGTACTACGGACTTCGTTATCTGTGGATAATACGCTATAGTCTTTGGTTTTGATACACTTTTCTATAATATAAGTAGCAAATAGCTTACTGTCCACGTGATGGTACTTACCAAAGGCCACTTGGCCACTGCCGTCCTTGGACATAAACTCTAGATAAGTTCAAACTTACTAACTTGCTAACTTTTGTTACCCATGTAAAACAAGATGGCAAATAAAAAAAAAAAAAAAAGATATACAAAGAAAAAAGACAAACCCACTAAGTTTCTTGCCGGATCTTCTCAGTTGAGGTCGGGTTCCGATACGGTGGTAGTGTAAAAAAATATATATAAATGTAACTGACAATGTACGAGATCCGATTAGCCCTCAAACAGCTCAAGAACAACCGAGCGCCCGGTGAAGATGGAATCACAACTGAATTGCTAAAAGCAGGTGGGAGACCAATTTTAAAAGCGCTCCAACAGTTGTTCGATTCCGTCATAAGCCAGGGTATAGCACCGGAGGCGTGGAGCAGAAGCGTGGTGATACTGTTCTTCAAAAAAGGCGACAGGTCCTTGCTGAAGAATTACAGGCCCATCGCGCTTCTGAGCCACATCTACAAGGTGTTTTCGAGGGTCATCAATAATCGAATAGCTCGCAGGCTCGACGACTTTCAGCCTCCCGAACAAGCCGGATTCCGAAAAGGCTTTAGTACCATGGACCACATACACACACTGCGGCAGATAATAGAGAAGGCCGAGGAGTACAATCTGCCGTTGTGTGTGGCTTATGTGGACTATGAGAAAGCCTTTGATTCTATCGAGACATGGGCGGTGTTAGAGTCGCTTCAGCGGTGCCAGATTGACTATCGGTACATCGAAGTGTTGAAGTGTATATATAAGGCAGCCTCAATGTCGATCCGATTACACGACGGAAGTACGAACCCGATCCAATTGCAGCGCGGTGTGAGACAGGGGGATGTGTTATCTCCGAAACTGTTTACCGCTGCATTGGAAGACGTGTTCAAACTGATGGAGTGGAAAGGATTCGGCATCAACATCGATGGCGAATATATCACTCACCTTCGATTCGCAGACGACATAGTCATCATGGCGGAGTCGATGGAGCACCTCAACACCATGCTCAGCGACCTCTCTGGTGCCTCTCAACGGGTGGGTCTTAAGATGAACATGGACAAGACGAAGATCATGTCTAACGTCCATGTCACACCCGTACCGGTTGTTGTTGACGGCACCACCCTCGAAGTTGTTGACGAATACATTTACCTAGGGCAGGCGGTGTAGATGGGTAAGTCCAACTTCGAGAAAGAGGTCACTCGTAGAATCCAACTCGGCTGGGCAGCGTTCGGGAAACTGCGCCATATCTTCTCATCCGATATACCTCAGAGCCTGAAGACGAAGATGTTCGAGCAATGTGTGTTGCCAGTGATGACATATGGCGCCGAGACGTGGTCCCTTACTGTGAGCCTCGTGCGTAAGCTTAAGGTCGCTCAGCGAGCTATGGAGAGAGCTATGCTTGGTATTTCCCTGCGTGACAGAATTCGTAACGATGAAATCCGTAGGAGAACGAAAGTTGCCGACATAGCTCTCAAAATTAGTAAGCTGAAGTGGCAATGGGCAGGCCACATCGTTCGTAGGACAGACAATCGATGGGGTAGAAGAGTCCTCGAATGGAGACCACTTCTGGGCAAAAGGAGTGCAGGCCGCCCCCCGTCCAGGTGGACTGATGACCTGAAGAAGACGGCGGGTAACCGCTGGATTCAGATGGCCCAGGACCGGTCGAAATGGCGCAGATTAGGGGAGGCCTATGTCCAGCAGTGGACTTTCAAAGGCTGATGGATGGATGGATGGAACTGAAAATTTGTAAGCGCCCCCCAAGGCCTATGCAAAATAAAGACATTTCATTTCAAAGTCTTTAGTCTTTCAAAGAAAGTAAGAATACACGCTTTCTATACTTAAAGCCCCACACTAGGATTTTCCCCTCTTTTCTCTTTCAGATACCAGTCTGGCCGGGAATCGAACCTGGGACCCATTGCGCGTCAGTACGGTATGATAACCGCCCTGACACGCGGGTCGTCTAAGGTAAGACACTGCACTGATCGAGGGTTGATTACAGATGTCAAGTGGCGGCCGTGGTCACTTGCCATCAAATGGATTGCTCGGTTCCTACTTCACTATTATAAAATAAAAAATATGCCTATTAATACACACTAGTCACCCGTTCAACGGTCGAAATTAGACCGTAATTTAAATTAAAAAACTAAATTTCATATTGTCCAAAGTAGCACCAATATTTCTCTAATTTAAATAAATTGTAATAAGTTGAAAGTTATTTTGAACGCACCCGTAAAGGTAAAAACAGGTAATAACTAAGCTAATTTAAAAGCAATAGCGGGTATTTTGACAAAGACATCTGACATTTTTGACGTTATGTGTTTTTATAGTAAGACATTGAAAGTTAAATTTCGTTTATTATATATTTGAGTCAAATGCAAGGTAGTGTGGGTAATGTGTTTTTAGTTAATTTTATGTATGTTTTATACATTATTTGGGAAAAAATATTAACATTGCGCAATCTTTCTCTACATCAACTACAACCGTGCGTAATTTCATACTGCTCCGCCTACGGCAAGTATGTTAAAAACGAATCACAAGTTTTTGCTTCGCTTATTAATAATACACACATGTATACATTGATATTGGTATTTTAGAAGTGTACATCCGTGTCTATATTTAATCCTTTTAAAAGTCGGATATCCGTTATAAACGCCAGAAAGGCCTGACGTCACTCAACCACACACTGCGAGCTGCACAAAAAAACGGTCAATCGATCATGTGTGAAAAAAGATGTTTGCGAGACGAATTGCAGTTCATAACTCGAGTTTTGGGATCGGATAAAAAATGGTGAGGCGGGAATATTACAGAAGCATTCTGTGCCCTTGTGTGAATTTACTACTCAAAACAAGCATTATTTACGCCTTTGCCTGTTATTACAAAACTTTTTTTTATCTGACTGAAGTAGCAAACGGGCATGCAGTTCACCTGGTGGAGTGGCCACTGCCGCCCACGGACATCTCTTATCAACATCATACAGAACATGGGTTCCATCTGAAGTCAATCACAGATGCGTTGCTACTCCCGAGGACTATGATGGTTGCCTCATGTGAAAGTGTGCCGGCAACCACACCCTTCTATCGAAACGCAAGAACTGCTTCACGATAGAAATAGGTGTGGTGGTGGTACTTCCCCGGTCGAACTACACTGGTTCTACCACCATCAAAACTTCAGATAGAACCCATGTTTTGTATAAAGTTGCTTACAGATGCCATGACCGGCAGTGACCACTTACCATCAGGTGGACTGCCTGCTCGTTTAGTACTTTAGTTAGATCATCTACGATATGGTATGGCCGAAAACAACCCTTAAACGTACAGTATACATTGCAATGTGTTAGCAAAAACGTAAACAGTGATTGTTTTGTGGAAGAATAATAAACTCGTACTAACGACACTGTTTGTTAGACATATTTTATTTCTTGTTGTATATTTCATTGTGTAATCGACGACCCGCGTAGCATAGCTGAGCTACAACGTACCGTTCTGACACACAATGGATTCCAGGTTCGTTCCCCGGCCAGACGATTAAATTTATATATCGTTCTGGGTATTGTGTTATCCATAGCATCCACTGCTCAGGAGAAAACCTAGTGTGGAGCTATGAGAAAGCGTTAGTTATTTATTTAGATTTCAGAAAAAAAAACCTGGAGACTTAGATGATAACGTAACCCGTAACCACCGTAATTCATTATTAAAATGATAATGAGTCACGGGTAAATGTTAAGACACCTATTTATTACGGCGGTCCGCGGGATTACGAGCGGGTTAATGAATGGCCGAAACCTTTCCGTTTCTGGAAATCGCGGCGGTCACCTCGGCCTTTGTAGTGGCGTTTCGTTTTAATTCCCCGCTTAGTGTGGGTTAGAAATGATTTCCAGATTTAGGTAGAATAACGTTTATTGTTTCGTAAACATTTGAAACTTTGGATGGATGGATGGATGATACCTACACATGGATTATGAGTGTCATAGATACCATAATACACACAAAAGTAGACCCAGAACAAAATTCGTCATTTAGACATGTTTCGTCGGGGATCGTTTTAAGCCTTCTGCTTTTCAAACCGATATGGTGACATCTACGTTAACCTCCAAGAAATGTACTGCAAAAATCGAAGGGTCTAGTGAAAACTTCTACAACAATTAGACGGACTACATGCTCGTTTGTTAGTGTAATAATAATAAAAAAAAACAAATAAATAAAATAAAAAGAAAGTAACTCGTAACAGTTGTAATGCCTTATTAAAATGATAATGAGTCACGGGTGAATGTTAAGACACCTATTTATTACGGTGGTCCGCGGGATTACGAGCGGGTTAATGAATGACCGAAACCTTTCCGTTTCTGGAAATCGCGGCGGTCACCTCGGCCTTTGTAATGGCGTTTTGTTTTAATTCTCCCGCTTAGTATGGGTTAGAAATAATTTCCAGATTTAGGTAGAATTACATTTATTGTTTCGTAAACATTTGAATTATTATTATTTTATTTATATATAAAGCTACACATCGATTCTAGGTGTCGTAAATCCCATATACACACAAAAGTAGATTCAGAAAAAAAAACGTCATTTAGATATGTTTCGTCCAGGATCGATTTTAAGCCTTCTGCATTTCAAACCGATATAGTGACAGCTACGCTAACCTTCAAGAGATGCACTGCAAACATCTAAGGCTCTAGTGAAAACTTCTACAACAATCAGGACGACTACGTGCTCGCTTGTTACTTTAATGAAATAAAAAGTAAACAAATAAATAAAATAAAAATAAGTAACTCGTTACAGTTGTAATGCCTTATTAAAATGATAATGAGTCACGGGTGAATGTTAAGACACCTATTTATTACGGCGGTCCGCGGGATTACGAGCGGGTTAATGAATAAAATAAAAATAAATAAAAAATAAAAATACTTTATTCCAAACATTTTTTTCCGTTACAGCACATAGACAGGGCCCCTGTACTGGGTAATCCCGTATTACTGGGTGCCCCGCTCTAAACCTCCTAGTGGGTACAGTTATGGATTGCAAATGTATATATTTAGGTTACAAATAGAAGATGATAAAAAAGAACAAAAATAAAAACTAAATTTCAATAGAATAAGCTTATTTGTTATGTGAGTGTGAGTGAATGAGTTGTGCATGTATGTGTGTGTATGTATGTATGTATATGTATATGTGAGTGTGTGTGTATGTATGTATATGTGTATGTGTGAGTGTGTGCGCGCGAGTGTATGAGAATGTACGAGTGAATGACACTAGTTGATTAATTGAATGAATGACCGAAACCTTTCCGTTTCTGGAAATCGCGGCGGTCACCTCGGCCTTTGTAGTGGCGTTTTGTTTTAATTCCCCGCTTAGTGTGGGTTAGAAATGATTTCCAGATTTAGGTGGAATTACGTGTATTGTTTTGTAAACATTTGAATTATTATTGATATATTCACATATATATCTACACATCGATTATGAGTGTCATAGATACCATAATACACACAAAAGTAGACCCAGAACAAAATTCGTCATTTAGACATGTTTCGTCGGGGATCGTTTTAAGCCTTCTGCTTTTCAAACCGATATGGTGACATCTACGTTAACGTCCAAGAAATGTACTGCAAAAATCGAAGGGTCTAGTGAAAACTTCTACAACAATTAGACGGACTACATGCTCGTTTGTTAGTGTAATAATAATAAAAAAAAAACAAATAAATAAAATAAAAAGAAAGTAACTCGTAACAGTTGTAATGCCTTATTAAAATGATAATGAGTCACGGGTAAACGTTAAGACACCTATTTATTACGGCGGTCCGCGGGATTACGAGCGGGTTAATGAATGACCGAAACCTTTCCGTTTCTGGAAATCGTGGCGGTCACCTCGGCCTTTGTAATGGCGTTTTGTTTTAATTCTCCCGCTTAGTGTGGGTTAGAAATGATTTCCAGATTTAGGTAGAATTACGTGTATTGTTTTGTAAACATTTGAATTGTAAATATTAAATAATAATTACACTTGCGTACATATCCATATTTGGTGTCGCAGGTGCCATGATACACACGAGTTGAAAGGTATTTTTTGTTCTACTCCGTAAGCGCTTAATTTTGCTTAATAATAACAGTGTTATACTCTGCGGTTAGTCTGTCTGTAGTCAGTAGTAGTCTGGTCTGAAAAGTGTGCGAAAAGTGTCCCCTTAATTTTCATTTTGCCTCTCAGAGGTAGCAATGCATCTGATAAGACTTTAATATTATCTGGTTAATTACAGATATTAATGGCTGATAGTGATCACTGACCGTCAGGTGGATTGCATGTTCGCTTGCTGCTTCCATAATATAAAAAATAATAGTACACAAACTCTCAAATCCACAACTATATTTCTCATTTAGGTAAAGTCTTATCAGAAATCGATTTAGTCCTTTGCGTTCTGGCGTAAGATTACCGCTACACTGGACTTCAAGAAAATATGTAGATTGCTTAGTTACGTCGATTATATTTATAACAATAGAATTTATAAGACATTTGTCTTGCTACCTCCGAGGACCAACTCAGAAAGCGTGATATTATTGTGTGTAAGACACTTTTCAAATCAGAAAACAGCGCTTAAAATAAATAGAGTAGACGAACATTGAGTAGCCCGCATTCGTATTTATAACTGGATTAATGGTCACACCCTTTGTACAACAGAATAGTAAAATTAAATTACTGCATCCCTCTATAACCTAACAGAAAGTAGCGTATTATCCCATTATGTTAAATATCGATCAATTTTGATTTACTTTGACGGTAAGAATTTTTGTCTTTTACTCGAAATCATGTAACATACAGTCAAACTAAAATAACTGAAATATTCGGTTTGCACGGTCTTTCCTACTACAAACGTGGAAGATGAGCTTCCTCCTGAGGTTGTCCCGGAATGCTATGGCATGGGGCTCTTCAAGAAAGGTGCAAAAAGAGCTCTCCTTCATAGCCGGCGATGCATTGGCGAGTCCTCTGGTGTTGCAAATGTCCAAGCGATGGTAACCACTTTCCATCAGGTGGCCCGTCTGCCCTAATAGTTAGGTACAAATAAAATATTAAAAAAATATATATGAATAATCTATGAACTTACTTTGAAATTACCAGTAATAGAAGTAAGTAGGTATCTACATACATATTAGTTAATTCCTGGAAAAGTCTTGCATCCTACAGAAAAGAATACACAAAAGCGCTTTGTAAAAGAGACAATAAGATCTTCGTTTTACATTTTCAACATCCACTTACGTTCACGGCCCCGGCACATTATAAGAGACTGATTTGACCAAAAGCGATGAACGATCGGCGAGGGAAGACAGCAGAAATAATCTGCACATTGCATGAGGCAGTTTCATTTCATGGCCTTGGCTACATTCTACTTTGTAACTGTCACCCGTCACATCGGTCGAAATTCAACCATAATTTTAATCAAAAAACTAAACTTCATATTGTCCAAAGTTGTACGAATATTTCTTAAATTCAAATAAATTTTGAACGCACCCGTTAAATATAAAACGAGGTTTAATTAGCTAAACCGCATTTAAAAGCAAGAGCGGGTATTTTGACAAAGACACTGACATTTCTGACGTTGTGTTTACGTAGAAAGACATTGAATGTTCTATTTTGTTTATTATTTATGTGTTCGTGATAAATGCACGACAGTGTGTGTAATGTGTTTTTAGTTGATTTTGTGTATGTTTTAAGCATTATTGGAAAAAAAATAACATTCTGCACTCCTTCTCTACGTCCACTCTAACCGTGCAAAGTTTCATACCAGATTAGTATATTACTTAAAAATGCTTCACAAGTTTTGCTTCACGATTGAATATAATATAGATGACACTGATAGGTTTACACATCATTCAAAAAGGTGGCTTTAAGAAGCTTTCGCCCATGAAACTTTATTTTGATTAATAAAGGTAGCTATTACAAATCTCCACAACAACTGCGCTTTGGTGGGATTCTATTAACAGAGTTAACTAGCGGCTAATATTTATTTATTTATTTATTTATTCGTTTATTGCACCTTTATAAAAATAAAAGCAACAAAAGAGTAAACTTAATGCCTGATGGCATTCTCTACCAGTCAACCCTGGGTGGTTGGAGAATATGCGGCAGGTGTTAATTTTAGACTTAATAGTAATCATATATAATATATATAATAATAAAAATTTACAACTTTATATATACATACATACATACAATACACATGATACATCTACATATATATATATATATAAATAAATAAACTATATAAAAGGAAAGTATATAGTAATTATGGGACAGTATCGGAGTTGAGATAGTGCTCTCGAACAAGTTTTTTAAAGATGACCTTACTGGGTGCTTTCCTGATTTCAACTGGCAGGGCGTTCCAAAGTAATACCGCCTGAACAGTAAAGGAGAAATGAAAGAAGCCGCTAGAATGCAGTGGAATGATAGCTTTTAAGTTATGTGATGACCGAAGCATTTTGTCATGAGTAGAAAACCGGAACTGAAATTCATCCTTCAAGTAGGAAGGAGTATTAGTATCATTCAAGATAGAGTAAAGATGAAAGAGAATCCTAGAATTGCGCCTTTGCCGAATAGTAAGCCATTTTAGTTGGCTGCGAAACTGGGAGATATGGTCATATTTGCGAAGGCCAAATATGAACCGGATAGAATTGTTGAGAAGGCGCTCTAGTTTATTGAGAAGGGCTTCGGTCAGATCTGGGTAACACACATCTGCATAATCAATAATGGGTAAAATAAGGGCATTCACAAGCAAAAGTTTAGTTTTTACAGGGAGAAAGTGCTTCAGACGGTATAATGATCGCATTGTGACGTTGACCTTCCGCGATAAGTCAACAACTTGCGCGTCCCAGCTTAGAGAGCTATCAATTTGTAGACCTAGATTCCTCACCGATTCTGAAAACGGAATGGCTTTACTGTCATACAAGATAGCAGGTAGCGAATCACGATCAATCTTAGCCAGCAACCTGGAACTACCCATGATGATGGCTTGGCATTTAGCCGGGTTGACAGTTACTCCATACCGCAAAGACCAATTGTGAAGAGCATTTAAATTTTCATTTAATCTACTTACGGCGCTATTAAGGTCGTCCACGTCGGCTTGTGTGTACAATAGGTCGTCAGCATACAGATGATACGAACAGTTGAAAACAGGAGTTAAGAAATCAATAAATAGAGAAAATAATAACGGAGAGAGAATACCGCCTTGCGGAACACCAGCCTCCAAATCAACCCAATCCGAAGAAGTACTTCCTATACGGATAGACTGCTGGCGCCCGCGAAGATATGAAGAGAACCAATCCAAGGCAGAGGGAGAGAAGAATTTAACTATCCAAAAAAGACAAAAACAACACACGCTTTAAAATGACGGTTTTGAATATGTATTTTTAAATCCTATTTTTTTTGTTAGTATTGTTTTTTTTTGTAAAAATAACGTAAAAGATAAGCTTTGTATCTTTTTCGGTTTATATAGTCCACAATACCACAAGACGACTTTGTGTCTGCAATCAGAAGTGCACGTAATCTTATATTCAGTATGGCTTATGGCTTCAGCCAAAAGCGTATTCACAATCAAACCGAAGAGGAACCAATGTACATATGGGGTTGTTTCTAACTAAATACATTTAACCGATACCTTAACAGCCCTATATATTATAACTTAATCGTATTAAAAACACTAGTCACCCGTCGCACGTCCCAGTAGCCTCGGGACAGAATAGGGCTACGGTATCCCCTGCCTGTCGTAAGAGGCGACTAAAAGGGGCTTCCGGGGGTTCAGACGGCGAGAGTGGGAGCTCGAACCGTTCGGTCAGGCAATCCCGGGAAGGACGGCGGTATGTGTGGTCGCATACCGTTGTAAAGATTAGACGGAGCGGTGGGCCCAGCCGCTCATCTGGGAGGAGCCCGATGGGGCAGCGCGCTCGAGGATTCCGGTTGAAGTCGTTTCGAGATCCCGTCATCGAGTCCTCCTTTTCAGCGCCGAGGACGGCCACCGGGGGGGTTTTAGTGCGGTAAAAATCCCACATAACCCTGCGTCGCTCCCACGGCGTCGGGTACCTTTGGAAGGTTTCCCCCCTCGAAAACAAAAAAAAAAAAAAAAAAATGTCACCCGTCGCAACGGTCGAAATTCGACCGTAATTTAAATTAAAAAACTTCATATTGTCCAAAGTCATCAATACATATCTTATATTTAGCTTCTTGAAGAATACCTTGTTTAGCAGTTCTTTGGTAACTTAGTATTCAAGACAAACCTCCGTAGGTTTTATGGATACTTTTTAAAAATAAAGAAAATGTAACCTATATTCTAATAAATAAAAAAAAAATTAAAAAAAAGTAGTAGTAGTATTTTTCAAGTTATTTTGAACGCACCCGTTAAAGGTAAAAAGAAGTTTAATTAAACTAAATGTTCTATTTAGTTTATTATTTATGTTTTTGTGTCAAATGCAAGGTTTTGTGTGTAATGTGTTTTTAGTTGATTTTATATATGCATTTAACATAATTATTATGTTAAATGCATTATACGTCAACTATAACCGTGCGTAATTTCAAACTCCTCCGTCCGCGGCAAGTATGTTAAAAACGAATCACAAGTTTTTGCTCCACGTATTAATATATCTATTAATTAGTATTTAAAACATGACGACGCCGTCTCTTTACATCTTATGTGAATTGAAACGCAATTCATTTTTACGTTATATTTTATTTGTTTCTCTTTGTGGGATATTTTTACAATAGATTGCTTATAGTGTAGCACCGCGATTTAATACAGGATTAAGAGTGAAAACTTTACAATAGATCTATTTTGCATGTTCTTTTTTAAAGATTGAAGTTACTAACTTTATACAGAACTTTAAAGGTTATACCTAAATTCAATCACAGATACGTTGCTACTCCTATGAATTAAACTGGTCGCCTCATATAAACGTAAGCTGGCAACGACACTCTTCCACTGAAATGCAAAAACTACTTCACGCTAGTAATAAGTGTGGCACCTCTCGGGTTGAACAACATTGTTTCTACCGCCTGATTATTCTGTGGAATGTTCTAAGAAA
The DNA here is from genome assembly GCA_949699795.1 of Spicauda simplicius. Lineage (NCBI taxonomy): Eukaryota > Metazoa > Arthropoda > Insecta > Lepidoptera > Hesperiidae > Spicauda > Spicauda simplicius. The sequence goes on from OX453064.1 coordinate 2,625,535, forward strand.
ATAATTTAAATATGTATAAAGCGATGCTCTTGTTCTAACTCTATGTTCGCTTGGTTTAAACTCAATTCGTATACGTAATATACCTCTCTAGAACTTAAGGCTAAGATTTAAATCCTGTATCGTAAGTATGCAAATATTTGTAAATATCACTGTTAAAAGATACGGATGCGTATTAGAAAGAGTAATGTGACCAGGGAGGTACCACTGCGCGTAGTAGAAAGAAAGAAGAGAAAGTTCGGCCGATACATCCGATACATCTACTTCTAGTATCAAGTAGTTCTTGGGATTCGGTGAAAAATTGTGCTTGCTGGTTCACGTTCAAATGAGGTGATCCTCTTCGTCCTCAGGAGCATTAACCCAACAACAGCTAAAAGATGTCCACGGGCGACAGGGACAACTTACCTTACACGTGGACTGCAAGCTTGTTTCCTACTTCAATCTTAAAAAAAATGAAATCATACATTATAACAGTAACGAATATATGAAGTTGCCAACAGATGTTCATGGGCGGTAGAGACCACTTACCGTTAGTACATGGACTGTAAGCCCGTTTCCTACTTCACTATTAAAAGAATCCCGCCATGTGCGCATCGGACTCGCGCAGAAATGGTTCCGTACCATAATTTATAAAAACTGCCACAAAACATGTTCGTTTTATGAGAGCCCTCCTTTCATATTATTAAATTTTTCGTATTTGTTGTTATAGCGCCAACAAAAAAAATATTTGTGATAATTTCAACTATTTACATATCACGGTTCAGGAGATACAGCCTAGTGACAGACAGACGAACATGCAAGGTCTTTAGTAATATGGGTTTATCCTTTGTGTGCGGAACCCTAAAAAACGAAAAGAATCATATATTACAAAAGTAAAATACTTGAACTATCAAGGCGCATTGTGAAGCTTATTACGAGCGACCGCTGATTTTTTATTCGATATCTCAATAAACGGTTGAGGGATTGAACGTTTGTGTTCTTAAATTCCTCCCCAAACCATTGTCGGGTGTTTGATTTATAATTTTATTTAGACCTCTGTTTGGTTAGGTCGGTCGTAATAAAGTTTATTGTTCGCCCCGACTGTGGGCCTCAAGTTTTTTGTCGTGTTGCCCCTAAATAAAAATATTTGTGTTATTAATTGTTTTCTTAACGTACCCTTGCATGATCATCGTAAAACAGAATGGTTGTTATTGATACGGGATATGTTGAAACGGCGCGGAACATTGTTTTCTTTTTTATATGTAACGGGTACTCATGATGTTTCATTTTTTTTTGGCTGATATTTCGACCCAGTTACATAATAGTGGTTATGGCAATGCTATGGCGTGCCTATGGCGACGTAAAAATATTTCAATATCGCGATAATATTCGTCTAAAATCACTTAATGTTTTATTTTTAATAAAATTTACAATTAATACGTATACCCTTTCGAAACCCAGGGTAAAAAACATTCGCATAAGAAATATACAATAGTCATTTTACATTTTAAGAAAATTTCAGCAAAATTCGATGCAATTTACAACGAAATGTTTTGGCCTTACATATTTGCTTGGCTTTGCAAACGTAGACGTTGAACAAATTATGAGGTCCTTTTTAAATCAATTATATTTGTTTTTAAAGTTTAAACACACTTACATACTTTCGCCATTATAATATTAGTATGATTAGTATGATGCATCATCATAAAGAAGCACAGTATACACCACATCTCATAAATAAGTTAAAGTTCATAATTACTCCGCATACTATTGTTATAACTTCACAAACCGTAACTAGCGCCATCTTCATAAAGCAAAAGTTTATTTTTATGTTCACGACATCCTTTAAGTTTCTTTCCAGCACAACTTCGCGAAGCAACTTGGATGTGGAACTATTATCCTGTTGAATCTTCGTAATTGCGTTTATTCGCCTTAAGCTATTCGGAGTTTGAAACAGTATTTGTGACAAGTTTCGTATTTATAATAGGTATTATACATATTCCGTTTTGTATTTAGTAATATGTTTTGCTTTTTTATTTGGTAGAAGTAGTAAACGAGCACGCAGTCCACCTGACGGTAAGTGGTCACTACCACCTATGGACATGTGTAAGCAACTTGTATCTGAAGTTAATCATAGTTACGTTGCTACTCCCGAGGTCTGAGATGGTCGCCTCAAATAAAAGTGTGCCCTCAACCATATTCTTTCATTGAAACGCAAGGAATACTTCACGCTAGACATAAGTGTGGCGGTGGTAGCTTCCCTGTCGATCTACACCGGTTTCTACCACCTGGAGTGTGAGCAACTTCATAAATAATAGGGGTTTATATGAAGTCATTCAAAGATGCGTTGCTATTCCCGAGGACTAAGATGGCCGCCTCATATAAAAGTAAACCGGCAACCACAACCTTCTAACGCAACGCATAATTGCATTAAGCAAGAGATTAGTGTTGCGGTGGTCCCTCTCGGTACAACCTGCTTAGTTCAGGGAGGGACCCCGAACTAAGCAGGTTGTACCACCTAATTCTATTATAGTATTACACATGCTACTTAGTTATTTTTAATGTTATTTAGTTATGTTATATGTCTTTTCTTTATATTCTATTTTGTTAACGCGCCGCTCGACCGAGCTGCTCGTCGAATTGGGACACACAGAAAATCAGTGGCCGTGGTTCGCTGCGGCGAGGCTGAGTGTGGACCCTTTTGTAAATTTTACTACAGCAATGGTCTGATGTAAAAGTAATGTATGCTGTTATTTATGCCACATTATGTTGTAGTATTTTTTTACAAATAAATATTTCTTTCTTTCTTTCTTTCTTTCTAATTCCAACGTATCCAACCCTTAACGAATTAGAAATAGTAAACAACACTATGTCTGTCTAGTAAATCACTTTTTTTTATCTGACTGTAGTAGCAAACGAGCATGCAGTCCACCTGATGGTAAGTGGTCACTGCCACTCTTCCACTCTCTTCTACCGAAACGCAAGAAATGCTTCACGCTAGAAATGGGTGTGGCGGTGGTACTTCCCCGGTCGAACTACATTGGTTCTACCACCTTGAAACCTCTTCTAGATACAACTGGACAACTATTTGCCACGAGCAACAAATGTGATGTTACTCCTGAGGACTGGTTCGTGTTAATATTTCCCTTATTTCCTTATCATACGCTCAAAGGAACAATTGATGTGGTGTCCTTTAGAACCCTGAGCTTAGAGGATTTCTACGTTTCTTAATCAAATTATTTATTAACGTAACTAAAGAAAAAATATTCATATACATATTTAAAGAAATTCTCATCTTCTTAGAAGTAGAAATAAAGCCAAACGTATATATTTAAGTTAGTTAGATACAAGCCTTACTCAACCAAGGCCAAGTCTAAAGCTAATAGTGGTTTAAGCCTCACAATGTTGGCGCAAGCTTTTAAATATTTCTCCGCCCTTGATTTATCGCCCGCCTTATAAAGCCTCCCGCAGGGCGCCGTCGCGGCTTTTCGGCGTTTTTCCTTTAATAAAAATCGCGTCTTCAGCACGCTGCGGAATTTTAATTTTTTCCATCTCAACCCAATATTCTTGCTGAAATTCATGTGAGAAGCGGCCACTGTGAAATGAACAGCGCTCAGCGTTGAAAATGCTGGAATAACCCTATTGCATATATTTTCAAGTTTTAATAGTTAACGGGGAAGTAATTTCCACAACAATAAGGTTAGTGTAGTACTAGGAAGTATAGTTATATCGTTCATGTGTCTACAGGCTAGTTTCGGTGACTCAATTTTTTTACAAATAAATAGGTAAATCTAATTCCAATGACACAATTACTATAATATTTCTTTCGTACTAATATTATAAAGAGCGAAAGTTTGCGAGTGTGTATGTTTGTTACTTCTTCACGTCTAAACGGCTGGAGCGATTTTCATAAAATTTGGTAGTTAGCTGACACTCTGGATAAACATATAGGCTACTTTTTACTGTAGGAAAATATCTTATTCTCACGGGATAATCGATACAACGCGAGCGAAGCTGTGGAGTTCAGCTAGTAATAAATAGATCTTTGATTCAACAGTTGTAAAAACACCTGTTTTAGAATGAAAATGTAAAGCCATAATATATAAATTTATTTTTTTCTTATAACAGTAGTATGTAGCACTTTTGTTTAAAGGTATCATAAGGAGGAAAAGCACAAAGCTTTCCAACTTTAGCAGCAGCAACATATAATACTTGTAGCTACCATCACGTAATACATTATAAACAAACTATTTAATTTAGAGTGTTGTACTATTTGTCCATGGATAGTAGTTCGTGTCAACAATTAAACTACTTGTAGTTGACCTGGCAAACTTCGTTACGCCTAAAAGTAAAAAATCTAAAATTATCAGTGTTCTTCTACTATACTACACGTATTACATAAAAACCTTCCTCATGAATCACTCTATCTATTAAAAAACTCTGCATTAAAACCCGTAGCGTAGTTTTAAAGCTCTAAGCATAGGCTCTAACATAGGGACAGAGAGCGGGAAGCGATTTTGTTTTATACTATGTAGTGATTAACAAGAATAAAAGGTTATTAAGATTTAAACAGCTTCAAGATTCTAAACGCAAAATTAAGATTTAGATACACGACCGAAATCCTTACAACTGCAAATACCTATACCACCATCGTATATAAGTTTAAAAATACCATTGCGTACCCTCTAAATCAATTACCAACTCGAAGCTACAACTCGAACGAATTCTGTCCATTAATTATAGTTACAAATGACCATTTTAGAGCACGTGTTCTCACGAAATGAGTGCCCAAACGAGTGAACGATTCCGAAATGAGTGAATGAGTGAGAGAGGTGAACAAAAGAGTCGCTGTAAAGCTGTCGTTTTGAATATAACGACATTCGGACCCTTGTCTTATAACGAACATTAATCACGGCGCTGTTAGGAAACGGTATTGGGTGGTGTGATTATTCTAGTGTTTGGATAACTCGTTTCAAGAAAGATTCTCTCGTCAACCCATTATTGTTCCACTGCCGGGCATGGATCTACTCTCAGAATGAGAGAGCCTTAGGGCATAGTCCACCGCGCTGACCAAGTGCGAATAGGTGGACTTCACACACCTCCGAGAACTTTTTTTTAAGTACTCTTGGATGTATAGGTATCCTCACGATGTTTTCCTTTACCGAAAAACAGTGATATTTTTTTCTAATGCATCAGTAGGCCGTGCGTTTGAACCTCGCATCTTCCGATCGAGAGGGCAAGTTTCAACCATTAGGCTATCACTGCTCTGATTATCTATCAAGAAAGATCGTAATGTAGAATACTGGTGTTTTAACACCACTCTTATCATGGAATCTTATCTACTGCATTACTAGTCATAACAACACTTCCTCCACTCATAGCCTCACACTAGGTTTTTTTTTCGTTGTCGTGGATGCCATGGACATACTCCGAATAACGAAACACCCAGACCCAGAACAAAAATCTAAATTCATCATTCAGATAGTAATATATCTGTCTAGCCGGGAATCGAAACCAGAACCCACTGCGTGTCAGACCGGTATGATTCCCGCTCCGCCACTATGTTGATTTCAACATAAGGCGGTTGTCCAATGTTCCGTTCACGCTATTGTTTTACAATGAACGGTCCTGATGTGGAATGATCTCTTCAGGTATTTACGGAACGCAGTGACATAAGGTTCTACAAAAGGAGCAAAAAGGGTTCCTCGCTTTAAAACCGGCGATGTACCTACTGCCATGCCCTCCGGTGTTGCTTATGTTCATGGTTACTTTTCATCAGGTACACTGTCTACATTTTCACTAAGTTTATTGATTATTATTTCAGAATTTATGAACGGGAAATAAATACAAAAGCTGCAAACTTGTTTTTCTTAAGACTTGTTGTAAACCAAAACAATTACGTCCAGATTTAATTCACTCTCTGTCTCTCATTAGTTACTTGTATTACTTAATATTAAATACATTTAAATATTAAAAAAAAACAATAATTCTAAATTTTAAATATTTTTATATATATTGATTTGAATTTAATGAATATTTAATGAATATTTATAGTACACCCATTTTACCTACTTAAAAGAGAGTTTTGTTTATTTTCCAACACAGATAACTTTTAATTGTAAACGAGAACATATATACCTATTTTCATTCGTTAAAGCCTGGAATAAAAAAAATCCATACAAACTTCACCCTCCCATTTCATCCTCTTAGAGGTTGAATTTCGGAAAATCCCGTCTTAGTGAGCTTTTACTTACTTAAAAGAACCTGCGTGCAAAATTTGAAATTCGTAGTTTCTGAGATTTCGTGATGAGTGAGTGAGTGACCTTTCGCTTTTATATATACATGTATATAGATAGAACCAATATAAAGTGAATACAATGTCGGTTAAAAAATAGTTACTTATATTTAAAAAATATTTACGTTTTTAAGTTCAAACGCTTATAGAAACAGATAACAAGATGAATAAAAAACTTTCAATGCTCCAAAGGATACTCTATTCGTTCCCCAACTCCATAAACACACAAAGTAAGGGTACTCAAACACTTATTCGAGTTACTTAACAACATCGGTAAATTACGGCCGTACATTTATAGAACGGAGTGAGTTCGTGACAACCCTAATGCTATTTCAGTTGTCGGTGTTAGAAACTTGTGTCTTCATTAAGCGAGTGTACGATTAATATATCCGTTGTAATGACTGAGAATTATCTACAAATAAAATTTGTTCGTAGAATCGACTTAATAACAAATCGACTTGTCTAGTACTAGGATTAATTAAATGTCGCGACGAAACATTTGTTGCTAAACGACATAACAAAATTATGATTCTGATTTTATGACATTATATTTTTTCTTTGATATTATTTGAGTCGGCGAACGTCAATCCGCCTAAAGTCAAAAATCTAAAATTATCAGTGTTTCTTCACTATATTTTGCATGTATGAATGTGTTGAATCACTATATCTGTTAAAAACTGCATTAAAATCCGTAGCGTAGTTTAAAAATTTAATACTGGAGCTAACTTTTGTTACCCATGTAAAAACAAAGCATGGCATGGCAAATAAAAAAATTAAAAAAAAGATATACAAAGAAAAAAGACAAACCCACTGAGTTTCTTGCCGGATCTTCTCAGTTGAGGTCGTGTTCCGATCCGGTGGTAGTGTAAAAAAATTGTATATAAATGTAACTGACAATTTGTAAGCGCCCCCGAAGGCCTATGCAAAATAAAGACATTTCAAAAGGTATCGTAATTTAGATACAAAGGGACAGACTACGGAAGCGACTTTGACTTACTATGTAGTGATGTAAAGATATATTGATGGATCTATTTGAAATAATTTATCTAAACCAGTCTTCCGTCGCATCGCTCGAAATTGGAGCGTAATTCAAATTAAAAAAACTAAACTTCATATTGTCAAAAGTATTACGAAAATTTCTCAAATTTAAATAAAATGTAATAATTTTCAAGTTATTTTGAACGGACCCGTTAAATATAAAAATATGTTTAATCAGCTGAGCCGCATTGAAAAGCAATAGCGGGTATTTTGACAAAGACACTGACATTTCTGATGTTGTGTGTTTTCATAGTAAGACATTTAAAGTTCTGTTTCGTTTATTATTTACGTGTTTGTGACGATTGCATGTGTGTGTAATGTGTTTTTAGTTGATTTTGTGCATGTTATATGCGTTATTCGAGAAAAATATTAACGTTCTGCACTACTTCTCTACGTCTACTATAACCGTGATAACAAAATAACATACTAATCCATCCGCGGCATATTACTTAATAATAAAAAGCACCACAAGTTTTTGTTTTACGTATTACGTCACGTATATATAGATTGTGTTTCATTTGCATTATTAGGCTCACTATTAAACAATACAATACCTTGCGTCGCTACCACGGCGTCTGGTACCTTTTGAGGGTTTCCCCCTCGAGAACAGAAAAAAAAGGTTCACTATAAAAACCAAATCACAATCGATTACACTTTTCAGATATTTACGCGTTTAGAAATGTTATACTAGGGCGAACGAAGCAGTGACAGCGGAGGTAGGTTAAAAAATTGGTCTCTTACTCTATAGATCCAAGGTTCGAATCCCAAGGATGCAAGGTGTGAACTTTTCTTTTTTTTTTTTTTGTTACGGTATGCGACCACACATACCGCCGTCCTCCCCGGGATTGCCTGACCGAACGGTTCGAGCTCCCACTCTAGCCGTCTGCAACCCCGGAAGCCCCTTTTAGTCGCCTCTTACGACAGGCAGGGGATACCGTAGCCCTATTCTGACTACGAGGACGAAGGTGTGAACTCTACCAATGCACCCTTAGTCAGTGCATTGCATTATGATACTCTTTACCCTGAAAGGACTCTTGAGGGTACTCTCTTGCTCAACAGTGTAACAGAATATTTTCGTGTCAATTGAAAAATTATCAGTGTAAACCAGAAAATCAGAAAGATCTTCATAAAGATAAATAGAAGACCTTTAGAGACAGAAATATACTTACGATTGGGTTAAGGTTGTGGATGTTATGACATGTGGTTCTTCAAGAAAGGTCCGAAAAGAGCTCTCCTTCAAAGCCGGCCTGCCTGCCGGCAAGTCCTGGATCGCAATAGACCCTTTCCTCCCGTAGATATAAGATGCGTAATCCAGAAGACGAACTGCAGCCTCCTATGTGCCGTTAACACTTAGTGTAGTCACAAGCGCGTCAACCAAAAATGGTAAATCTCCAAATTCCTATTTACGAAAGCTTTTGCACATCTAATAAAAAAGCGGCGATGCATTGGTGACCCTTCTGGTGTTGCAAATGTCCATACGCGAAGGTGACTATCGTCCATCAGGTACCCCGTCTGCTTTATCGTTAGGTTAAACATATTAAAGCACTGGACCTCAAAAGGCTGATAGACGACAATTGAGTTCATATTTTGAAGGTGGTAGAACTATAGTATATAGTAGCATAGTTCGACCGGGGAGGTACCATCGCCACATCTATTTCTAGCGTGACGCATTTCTTCCGTTTCAATGGAAGGATGTGGTTGTCGGCACATTTTCACATGAGGCGACCATCATAGCCCTCGAGAGTAGCAAAGCATCTGTGATTTAATTCAGATGGAACCCATGTTCTGTATGTAGTTGATTACAGATGTCCATTGGCGGCAGTAACCACTTACCATCAGGTGGACTGCATGCTTATTTGCTACTTCAGTTAGATAAAAAAGTAGACACCTAAATAAAAATACTGAAACACTACATATTATATTTTCCGTTATTAATGTCAGAATTAAATCAGACGGACAAAAGTATTACGTAAGCAGCCCATGCGATGTTGCTTTAGCAAATAACAATACTTATCCCAGTTTGTTGGAGACAATGAAATAGTAAACAGTTGTAATGACATACGAGGTAATTATACGGAAGGACGTTATTTATGCGTGCTCGGGGCCTCGCTGTCCCCGGAGGATCTGAGAAGGGCCGGGGTACACTGGAAGCGGAGCTTTATGTTAAATATAGCATTGAAAACATAATAAACGTTTTATTATGTAACTGGAAATCACGATTTGCGATTTTTTAATTTCTTTCTGCCGATACTTCGACCCAGGTGCATGGATCGTGGTAGCGGTCAGTTTGGCCGTAACCACGATCCATGGAACTGGGTCGAAATATCGGCAGATAGAAATTAAAAAAAACACATATCGTGAGTACCCATTACATAATAAAATGTATAAATTCCGCGATAATGATAAACGAAGCAAAGATAATTCTTGCGTTTTACTGAAAAGATATGGTTGCCAACATTTATAAGAGGCGACCATATAAGGCCTAAGAAGTTGCATTGCATCTGTGATTGACATTAAATAGAACTTTTGTTTGCTACTTACCATTACGTGGATTTGCATGGTCATTTGCTACTTCATACGTATAAAAAAGTATATCATGTCCTTTAGATCTGACCAAAGGAATTTTTAACACTGCTGTTATTAGGCACAATTGGGTGTACCATTATTTCTTTCGATTTTGGATTACAAAGGCTTCCACCTTCAATAATACTCTACAGAAATGTATTAATATAATTTATAGAGATGCGCCGAATATTCGGTTGTTATTCGGTATTCGGCGTACTCGGCATTTTTTTCATTATTTTCATTCGGCCGAATTATTCGCTTCTAGTTTTTTCTATTTCCTTGGCTACACGTTACTGAATAGCACAAAAAGATAAACCCTTTTACGTAATATTTATGTTATTAAGTCAAAGAGGTCCTATAAAGAGTGTGAATAAAGTCAATATTATGAAGCAATTAAACTTCATAACAATGAATTTCAATAACAATGAATGTTTATTTGAGGTTTCCAAAATGTTGTTTTGCATTTTGGAAACCTCAAATAAACATTCATTTTATATGAACACACATTTTCAGTTGTTTCTTAATAAGAAATGGTAAACCGAATAATTCGGCCGAATGTCCGGTTCTGTAAAAGTTAAACCAAATAGAATATAAAATAATATAATATAAGATTAAGCGCGTGCAAAAAGTCTATTGTTTCACGTATATAGTTTGAAGCATTAAGTGTAGTATTTCCTTATCCATGCATAAACTATAGCATAACTTCAGGGCGAGTCAGACGCGGATGGAGTGACGGATAATGTCAGTAGATTAGCCGTGTACAGAGCCTAGTTCCACTTGATTTAGAGGATAAAAACATGTCACTGCTGGAATTCGTTGTTAGCTCAAAAATGCCATTTTGACGAGAGAGCAATAAAATTCGATAACAAAATTCAAAATCCACATTTTGACGGGAGAACAAGGAAAGAATTAAACAATACGTATTGTTTTTTATTTTTAATACATGACGTTAAAATAATAAAAATATATAATAAGGCCACGCAGTAGTTAGGTCGCCAAGTTTCCAATTCTAAGCGTTTTTGGATAAAACTATATCTGTTACTTAGAATTATTAAAATTTAAATTGTGCAGCAATTCATAGGAAGCAGCCATGTGTAACAGATGATACAGTACTCGTTTGCTACGACTTTTCTTTACATAATAGTAATAAATATTTTTAAGTAAATGTACTTCAATAGTAATACCATCATACCTATTTCTTGTGTGAGACAATTCGATTGCGTTCATATGAAAAGGAGTGGTTGCCGGTTGATTTTCATATGAAAGGACTATATAAGTCCTCAGGAGGAGCAACGAGTCTGTGAGACGACTAGAAGGCTCGTATGACACATTAATATTATTAAATAAAAATATGTTGATTATTATTTTGACATTATTAGCTTAAAGATGCATTCATTTACCCTCCATCATTACATTGTACACCAAAATAAAAATAAATAATCCAAAAACGATTGGCTTTTGACTTAGCCAAAAGTTTTATGTATTAATTTACTTCCAACAGCTTTATAATTCAAGGCTATATTATCAAACCTCACCAACCTCCGCCATTCTTCGACCACAGCGGTTTTATTACGCTGTACAAAAGATTTTTGAGGAACCCCAATCTTTTGTGACGGTAGACGTTCGTCATATTTTATGCAACCCCCGCCTTTCTTATCAACAGTTGCCGTAGGCTGGTGGGGTAAGCAATTCATTCGGGCTTGTATAGCTAGACATGAGCTACGATGCTATTAGTGGGAATTTTATAAATTCTTAACTGCGACACAGAATGACCAATATATATGCCGCACGCCAGTTCATTTTTCATTTTTATTATACTAACCTAACGATAAGACAGACGAGCTACCTGCTGGTAAGTAGTCACCGGCGCCTATAAACATTCGCAACACCAGAGGAGTCGCCAATACATCGCCGGCTTTGAAGGAGAGCTCTTTTCGCAACTTTCTTGAAGAACCCCATATACCCGGGACTACCTCAGGAGGAAGCTCATTCCATAACTTCAACTTCCGTGGCAAAAAACGAGCGTGCATACCGAACCGTGGAGGACCGCCATGAGTCCAGTTGGTGTGGACGGAACTTCATCCTTCTGCGAGTGGTGCGGTGAAGAGAAGGTGTCACTTTTACATGAGGCGACCATCTTAATCCTCAGGGTAACAACTTTTTTGAAACTGAGTTGGGATAGAACGCCTGTTCTGTATGAACTTACAGATGTTCATGGATGGCAATGTCCGTTAAAACTGTTTCGTAGCATTTTTTATCAACTTTTGCAATTATTATTATTTATTTATTTAAATTGTATTTTTTTCTTTGATATTAACACAAGTTTTTTTTTTGATAGTATATACTTTCTCACAAACAGCTGCTTACATATGCGAAACTCGTACTGTGGTACCATACATATATATACACGTTAAGCGAACGCTCGGCCGTGCTACATGGCTGGCGGAGTGGGGGGTGTTAGGTTTTTTTCGTTATGGAATTTCTTGATTCGGTCGCCGCGCTCAAAGCCCGCGATAAAAGCTATGTAATAGCTTAATAATGTAAATCGAAGCGGGTAAAGTCGAAGGAATAGTAAATACCTATGTATTTACTATGTAATTCCCGCCCTTATATATTATAGATACATTTTATATACCTACCTATTCTTGCAATATAATTCAGATAAGATACAACTAAATCTTTTGAAATGTTAATAATTCCATACCTATATGTTTAAGCGTGTAAGTTCCAGCTTCAAGCGCCTCGGGCTATCAGAGCGAGCATTATTTAGCTCGTCTACAATATCTATGTGCTCACGTACTGTATCTTAAATTGCTAAGCGAACGTTTCTTATGAAGATGTTTAAACGTAATTCGTATCTAAAGACTAAATGTGTACGAGTAAAGTAAATTTGAGTTCGTTTGTCATTTAAAAATCTGTTTTAATAACTACACTGACTATACATGAACAATTCTGCGCCTCTTATGAAAACGTGTGCAAATCTGGCGTCAAATTCAATCTCCATACCAAAAGTATTAAAAAACGAAGATCTATCCATCGGTTTACATTTATATCGTAAAAGTGAACCCATAAGTGGAGATATTTTGATATAGTATAGTGCACTTAAAATACGTGCCCTTAATACAAACCGTACTAACGTATTATTACGTTTTCTTAAAAAAAAACCTTGTTGACGTTTTTTATGGGTACACATGGGTTTTATCTGAAGTCAATTATAGATGTGTTGCTACTCCCGAGGCCTATGATGGCCTCATATAAAAGTGTGACGGCAACCACATCCTTCCACCGAAACGCAAGAAATGCATCACGCTAGAAATAGGTGTGGCGGTGGTACTTCCTCGGGCGAACTACACTGGTTCTCTACCTGCAAATATACATTGTAACGTACATTGTACGTTAACGTTTTCGTTTTTGGTCGTACCTTTTTTGTATCGCACTGAAGTAGCAAACGAGCATGCATTCCACCTGATGCGCATGGACATCTGTAAGCAACTTCAAACAGAACGTGAATTCCATCTTAAGTCAATCACAGATGCGTTGCTACTTCCGAAGACTTTGGTCGCTTCATGTGAAAGTGTGCCGGCAACCACACCCTTCTATCAATATCAACCTTGCCATGTTTGCAATGATAAACTAAAAAGTAACCAATTCTGTTTATTTTTTGAAAACGTACCATACTCTTACTTCTCAATAAGAGTATGGTACTGAGAATTCACAGACGTTTCGAGATCAATGCACCAACATTCGCTGTACTAAGTACTGCAGTGCATAGACCATGCCTCATTATCACAGGATCCGGAATTATTAATGCCACTCAGTGTTACATAAACTTAGCGGTTGTTGCTAATTAGTTGCTAAAATATGTACAGTTTGGTAATTACATCTGCTTGATGGAAATAGTGCTGTATAGGTGAGTGGGAGATACGGACCCAATATGAGGTTTTTGGCAAAATATTATAATGGCGAGGTGGTACACAAATACGTTCCAAAAGTTAATCTACCACACTCAATTTTTAACGTATTTTTTTTTTTTGCGTTTCGGTGGAAGGGTGTAATTGCTGGTTTTTATATATAAAGCAACCATAATAGTCCTCTAGAATAGCAATTTAAGTGTGCTACTTCTGAATTACAAAAAATTGCATTGTGTAACGTTGATACTTCACTACATAGTATAAAACAAAGTCACTTCTGTCTGTCCCTATGTATGCTTAGGTCTTTAAAACTACGCTACCGATTTTAATGCAGTTTTTTTAATACATAAAGTGATTTAAAAGAAAGATTTTTGACTTTTAGGCGGAACGAAGTTCGCCGGGTCAGCTAGTATTGTACGATCACACTACAAACATTATATTCTATGAGTACCCGTTACGTAATAAAATGTATAAATTCCGCGATAGTGTTTGTTTAAAATCATTAATTATTTTCTGAGATAAAAGTACATAAATATAATAAAATCGTTGCCATTCATCAGTTATTTATATTTATGTTTGCCCGCGATAATCAAAATCGCATTAGCAATATAGTAAGCGTGGTGAAACTAAAGTAGCTTTATAACTTCGCGAGTGTTTTATCTGGAACTTTCTCAATCGGGCCCCAATGCAGACATAACTGTCTGTGGAGTTTTAAAAGACTTAATGCCGATGGGAGTGGCGGACGTGGTGAGATAAAGTGGCACAACACTGAGGGGAGGGTTATGAAAGATTTTGTATGCATAAGACTGAAGTTCGCAAGGTGGTAGAAAGAGATTTTTTAAAAAGAGTTTTTAGTAGAGAAAAGAGAAAGTACCACCGTCATCTGAGTGTGGTTGCTGAAACACTTTCATTTGAGACTATCATATGGTAGTTCTCGGAAGTAGCAACGCATCTGTGGTGGACTTCAGATCGAAGCCTTGTTTTAAACGAAGTGGCGTCTACAGATTTCCATAGGCGGTAGTGCCCACTTACCATCAAGTGGACTGCATGCTCGTTTTCTACTTCAATGTAAAGCTTAAGAACAAAAACACACCAAATTAAAGGGAAGTAATTTCTACTGATTCTAATGGAGCAGTGATAGCCTAATTGTTGAAACTTGCCCTCTCGATTGGGAGGTCCGAGGTTCAAACCCAGGCACGCACCACTGATTTATGTGCGTATTATAAATTAATTATCACTGCTTTTCGGTGAAGGAAACCATCGTGAGGAAACCGACACACCCGAGAGTTCTTTAAAAAAAAAAAAGTTCACGGAGGTGTGTGAAGTCCACCAATTCGCACTTGGCCAGCGCGGTGGACTACGGCCTAAACTCTCTCATACTCAGAGGAGACCCGAGCCCAGCAGTGGGACAATAATGGGTTGACGACAATTTCTATTGGGACAATGTACTGAATACTCCAAAACTTTACCATTTGTGGTAAGAGAATCATGCCAGTATCAGGACATTAAAAATATCGCTACCATTTACTATATCATTGACACTTCAGAATTTAGCAGACATTTCGGATACAGAGTTAAGAATTTACCATATGTAAATATCCAGTAAAAGTCTGCCTTTTCCCGTCGCAAATCTTTCGCTTTCCTCGGTTCTTAGCGGGGTTTTACACGTTATGAAACTGCACTCATATGACGCTCGACCACCAAGAATTTAATATCCACGTCTTGCGAAACGAATCGATTTTGCGAAGCGTTGCAAGAGCAGTCACATTTTGTGAGCTGGAATCCGAATAAATATCACGAATCGATATTTTGTAGCGCTTCAAAAGTGACTACACTTAGAGGATTTCGCTTGAAATTTGTATTTTGAAACTGATACGGGTGGTCAAATGTTCCAAATAGACTAGTCGTCCTTGGCAGGTATCGAACCCAGAACACTCTGCACGTGTGATCTTTCAGCCATGCGTATCGTTTATCAAAGATAGAGGCCAAGCTTCTTCAAGGATTGTATAGTTTCTGGAATTTACCAATTTAAGCAAAGAAAAATAGCGCAAGGACAATCAGATAACTTTTTCATAATATTTAAAATAGTGCTCTTAACGACCAAACAGCCCATAAACAACGTTTATATTACGGTATTTAAGATTATTTACTTAAAACCTTATGTTATCTAAGGAACACTAGCTAAAAATCCCAAAATTTAAAGGTAATTTACACTAGCGCTTTGCAGGATTGATTGCCACCGTCAGTTGGCTGGTGGAAAAATTACCAAATTAAGATAGCGGTAACAAATCGTATCGATTTACGAGATTTTTCAAGTTGGATTTTAAAAGAATTGCGGTTAAGCTGATGACAAATTGTTTAACGAATAAATAATCAGGTTGGCGAGTTTTTTGTAAAACCCGAAGACAATGTTATGTTTTTATAACCTTTACATTATAAGGATACATAATTGTAATACAGTCCACCTTGTGGAAAACGATCACTGCCACTCTATGGATATCCATAAACAACTTCATATAAATGCAACCTAAGTCAATTGTAGATGCATTTTATACTCCCGATAACTAATATGGGGTACAACCCATTATTGTCTCACAACTTTCAGAAAGAGAGTTTTAAGCCATAGTCCACTGCGCTAGCCAAGTGCGAATTGGTGGACTTCACACATCTCCGAGTTTTTTTTTAAAGAACTCTGGGGTGTGTTGGTTTCATCATGATGTTTTCCTACACCGAAAAGCAGTGATAATAAATTTATAATGTGCACATAAATCCGTGCCTGGGTTTGAACCTTTCGATTGACGGGGCTAGTTTCAACCATTAGGCTATCACTGCTCTTATAACTAAGATTTTTATGAAATACAAATGTCAGCCGATAAACATCCTTTCCACCTTAACTAAAACATCTGTTTCACTCTAGAAATTTGTATGACGGTAGTTAGGTACTATCGTTATACCAATTTCTACGTACGTATACAGTGTACGGTACGGTAATCTTGCAATTTTCATTTAATCATCTTACAGTTTACGTTACTTTTAAACATTCAGATACTTTACCGTAATAAACTTTTCTAATAAAATCAATAAATGAAATACCCAGTTTTTCAAAAGTACCATCGAATTTAGGACAAATGCAGTTCAATTTTCTGAAAGTAAACAAGCCATTATTCCAATGCAACAGTTGCAGACGAGCCTCAGTCCGATCCCGCCCGCCCTAGGCTTCGCACGCTGGGCGGAAAAGCCTTCACTAACTTACAACTTCCGCTCGCGTAAGAACTGTAAAATTAATGAAACTTTACCGTTAACGCCCAAAGTTTGCTTAAACTGTGTTGTGTGAATAATTCAAGTTTTTCATGACTTGTTACGACTTGAGCAAAGTCTAATGACTTTTGATGACTTATATCATGTTTTGGTGTGTTACGCATGTCTTGTGGCTGTTGGAGTTAATAAGTAAGTGAGTAAACTCATCATTTCCAGAGAAGACAAGTAAGTAAATTGTTAATGGAAATAAATTGAGTTTACCGTGTACATTTAAGCAACCGGCTTAAATAATAAAGCTTTATATAAGTGTTACAATAATTTAAGTACTAAACAAAGATTTGTACTGAGAGTAAATAAAACATGGGTTATTTACCGGCCTGTTTCGGTAATAAAATTATTATTTTAATGGACTCACTAAACCGAGCATTAAATAATATTATTGTATTATGGTCTTAGTAATAAAGGGGTCAGTAAAATTAACTTTATATCAATTAAAAAATGTTGGTATTCAATGCATATATAGGTCAGTAAGAATGCGTTAATAACTTTATTATAGCATATACTATATAATATAAAAAATGTGTTACACTTTTTTGTACTGAAACTTACTGATTGAATATCACCTTAATTAGAAATATGTTTTCAGGTTTTCATAGCTTAATCACTGATAATTAATATTAACTTATAAGTAAATAAGGTATACATTATTTTTATTGTTCTGTTATTTAGCATCTATTGTATATTTTACTTATTACCATAACTTTATAGATGATTTAAGTAATATTATTTTCTCTCCATCTTATGCTGGTTTCCCACGGTAAGTTATTTTGCGGACATTTGCACGGATGATTGACAACAACGGACAGCCCTACACCAAGGCTCTTCTAACAATGAATGTCTCCGGTATACAAGATAGTGATCTTCGTGTTCAAAAGAGATTTAGCGGGAGTATTAGAATTTAGCTTTTTTTCGTCTATCTTGTGATATGGAAAATTGCAAATGAAATCACATGAAATATATGTATATTTAAGTAGATTTGGCTCGTGGTACCTTATCAAATTGGTCTCGTCCTACCTTATCTATATTATGCAACATCTACCTCTCTTTGGGTAGAATACATATCCCGTATAAGTAGAATCATTATCCCGGAAGAAAAACAAAAAAGTGTCAATTTAATAAATTGTAAAACAATATTACAATAATATTAAAAATACTGCTTTTTGGTTTGTTTGTCTTGGGCTCTGAAGGCATATTGTTATTTTGGAATGTAGAGCGAAAGATATGTAAAATCTTTTGAAGTTATCGACTCGCTGCGGTTGTGATATATCGCTAAGGACTTGTTTGCGTTAACATAGACACTCTTCTCTAGGGGCCGATTTCTAGCGTGAAGCAATTTTTACGTTTCAGTTGAAGGTAAAGAAAGGTAGCCTGTAGGTGCCGGGTCATTTTTGTCAGACCTCGGGATTAACAACGCATCTGTAATTGACTAAAGTCAACTGAAATGGAATGAAATGTCTTTATTTTGTATAAGCCTACGGGGGCACTTACAAATTGTCAGTTACACATTTTTTTTACACTACCACCAGATCGGAACACGACTTCATCTGAGAAGATCCGGCAAGAAACTCAGCTAGTTTGTCTTTTTTGTTATGTTTCACCCAAAAAGAACTTTGGCACACAGATAGTTTCGTACCTATATTAACACTTAATAACATAGCAAACAAAATATATCGTCCACCAAGTCGCACTCGGCCAGCGCGGTAGGCTATGGCCTAAAACTCTCTCATTCTGAGAGAAGACCCGTGCCCAGCAGTGGGACAATAATGGGTTGGCACCAAACAATACATCACCAAAGTGAGCGAAACCGTGGGAATAAGTTAGTATTAATTAAATTGACTATTTTCGTAGAACATGCTAGATAAAAAAGTAGTAGTAACAATTTAACAAGCTCAAAATTACCACAAAACACCACATTAATACACGAGAATTTTGAGCTAAGTTATATACGTAAAAGCATTCAAACTATGGATAAATAACGTTGTATAATGTTTAACTCACACGCACCACTTTATATGACATTAACTTCGATAATTTTACAGACTCAGAGAGCATCGCAATACACTTTAGAATACTTTGCAGTTCCACTTCAAGTCACCACAACTTTCTTTTGCCTCATAACAGCATTGTTAAGCGTTTGTTCTGGTATGAAGGGCGTGAAAACGGAGACATTTCAACTAAGTTCTAGGGGGTAAATATTATGGATGGCAGTGACCACGTGCTCATAAACGTGCTCGTTTGCCTTTTTTATTATTAAAAAATGTATTGCCTTAATTTTGGCCTATATTTTGGTATGTAGGGAACAAGAAAAAATATAAATTAGGTTTACGAAAGTTTATAATTCATTACAATGTTCGACCAACATTCGTCTTGTCATTATTATTAAATTATTACAATAACGGCTTGTTACTTAGATTTTGCACCAACCCAGTCTCTAAATTACATCTTATATCAAGGTAAATATAATATTTAAAACAATGATGGGTAAATTAGAAAAAGCTCAAATA
Organism: Spicauda simplicius; assembly: GCA_949699795.1. Taxonomy (NCBI): domain Eukaryota; kingdom Metazoa; phylum Arthropoda; class Insecta; order Lepidoptera; family Hesperiidae; genus Spicauda; species Spicauda simplicius. The sequence goes on from OX453064.1 coordinate 2,645,142, forward strand.
TTTTTGGCTCCGAGCGGGACACCTTGAAAAGGTTATCGCCGTCGTGGGAGCCGGGTTATGCGGAAGATTTACCCTTTAAAACCTCCCTGGTGACCGTCCTCGACACTGTGATGTCTTTGCTATGAAGAAACGCTAAATTCTAAGAAGAAACGCTCATAATTCTGTAATTAAAATATACAACAAATTACCAAACAGTTTTAAAGAGTTGCCATTTTATACATTTAAAAAAAAACTACAAGTGTGGCTTCTAGATTGAAACTTTTATAGCCTATGTGATTATTTTAACAGCAATTTTTACTAAGTTTTACATCTGCATTTATAGAATAAAATAATAAAATATATTTTAAATTGACGTTTTATAATTTTCATGTATTCCAATTATTATTAATGACATTTTTGCAATAGAACAATGTATCAAAATGTTTAATTTAATTTTTGTACAATTTAAATGGAATAAAAACCTTATTTGCACACTTGAACGGGTAGAACATAAGGTAAAATATTGTTAATTAAGACCTATTGTATATTACTATGTTCTTGCAATAAAATGAATTTGAATTTGAATTTTGTGATTTCGAAGAGAATGTAACCAAAGTCCTCTGAGCGCGTTGTCCTTTAGAGTTCCCAGGTGGGCATTTTAGCCTACTACTCTCTGGTGCTTACGACTTCTCGACCGCCTACTTATTCCGCCTCAACTCCTTCTAGTAGTAGTAGTAAACTTTCCTATTCGTCACATACCACTCGCAGAGTATACCGGATACCATAGCTTTCTTCTGGTCTCAAGACTATAGGAACAAATGTTTATTTCGTTCCTGTAGACAAAATATTACCTTCAACTTATCCAATTAAAACGCTTTCTACGTTTGTAACCCAACTCTTAGATTTTCTCTGTATCGTAGATGCCGTCGATATATAAATACAAATATACAAACAGACTCAGAACAAGAACATAAATTCATCATTCAGATATCTGTTTGGCAGAGGATCGAACTCGAACCCACTATGTGTCTGACCGGTATGGTGACCGTTTCGCCGCGCGGGTCTCAATATTGACTCCATTCTACCCCATTAGGGGATGAGTTTCAATAAAATATACATCTTCCATAAACTCTCTTAAAGAATGTTTATCCAAAATTTGAAGTGGATTGAATCAAGAAATCACTGTTTTCGTTACAAACTTCGCCCCCGTTTTTCACCCCTTTAGGGGTAGAATTTCGGAAAAATTATTTCTTTTCGGATCCCTTCATCATACAAAGAACATAATCTCAAAGTTTCAAGTCTCTATAATCAGCGGTTTAGGCTATGCGTCAGTCAGTCATTTAGCTCAAAACATTTTATAGGTATACTTACCTAAATAAAACACACGCTTTCTACACTCATAGCCCCACACTAGGATTTTTTCTTGTGTCGTGGGTACCATGAACACACACAAGACGAATACACAAACACCCAGACCCAGAACATGAATCTAAACTCATGATTCAAATACCTGTCTGGCCGGGAATCAAACCCGAGACCCTTTGCGCGTCGGACCGTTTTGGTAACCGCTCCACCACGCGGGTCGTCAAACAAAGATAAAATATTAGTGTTACGTGTGAGTTAACAGCAACTCGGCATGGAAAACGCTTATTTAAGCTTATAATGAAAATCCCCAAGCCCGACCTAATTTAGTAAGGCCAACTAATCTTTTCCACCTTGGCGGTTTAATGGAGTCGTTAGCTTCATACATTCCGCTAATTCAATTTGCTTAAGTATTCTCAACTAAGTATATTTAACGGATATCTTAAGGAAATACGTGCGTTATTATAATATGCTTCTACATATTTTTCAGGTAAATGAGACTGCAATATTTTAATAATAATTATAGTATATTATCTACAAATCTAATCGATGTTCCATTTATCTCATCTTATTAATAATATAAGTTTCTAAGTATGTTTGTGGGTTTGTCTGTTTCATGCAAAAAGTAAAGATTGTATTTCGCTGAAATTTAGCACACAGATATAAACGTAAACGTGATTAAGATAGACGGAGCCGCGAGTAAAAGACAGTATATTATATTTAAGAACAATGCTAGCGTTAGATTAATTTTAATACATATAATTAACATTTAATGTGATTGTATTTCGGATATGCAGAAAAGTTATTTTTGTTTGCTTATTATATTATTTTTCTGTTTTTGTTTTTTAAGAAAATGCTTTAATTTAATTTAATTAGAATTGTTAAATGATTTTTGATTTTATGGAAAAACTCCCTACTTTTGCCTTTAAAATAATGACCACTACTTTTAGCGAGAAGCATTTATGGCATTTCACAAGGGTGTGGTTGCCATTTTCGTATTAAGCGGCCATCTTGACGATCCGTGTGGCGCTGTGCTTAACATACCGGTCTGACGCGCAATGGGTTCCGGGTTCGATTCTCGGCCAGACAGGTATCTGAATGATGAGTTTAGATTTATGTTCTGGGTCGGGGTGTTTGTGTGTTCGTCTTCTGTGTGTCCATGGTATCCACGACACATGAAAAATAGTGTGGGGTTATAAGTGTTGAAAGCGTGAAATCGTGCGTGTATTTTGAGTCCTGCAGATGTATGATTGACTTCAGATAGAATCCCTGTAGATCTGGATATCCGTAATCAACTTTATCTATGGGAGGCTCCGACCGCTTATTATTATGTGGACTCATGCTCGTTTGCTACTTCAATCGGATAAATTAAGTGGAAAACTCAGTTAAATTCATGATTTATGTGTTCTATTGAAAAACGGTAGACGATAAACGACTAACGATATCCCTCAAGTAAATGGTTTATTTATTATTTGAATGTATTCTTTCTTAGAGGTAATGAGGCATTTTCTTTGTTTTAACATTATCCACTGACTAAGATACTGAGTTCCGTGTCCAATTTCTAGCTACGTAGATATTTTTATAAAAACATAATATAATATTTAATTCATTGCTATTTAAAATTCTCATTTATTTTTTTGAATAAATTTATACAGGAAGCACATGATTTACTCAAGTAAGTTGTAAAATTAACTTCAAATAGAATTGGAGTTCGACATGTTTTGGCGTCAGATGAACAGTCACTTCAAAAAAATCAGTGGTAAATCTAAAAATAATGAGCAGTTATCTATTTTCCATAATAGTAATTTCAGGACTAAATCGCTCGTCGCTACTCGCTGACGATCAAACACGTAACTTAGCGTTACGTCGATACAACCTTCATTAACTTCCTTTGTTTAATTTTCTATTTCTAGACGACAATATTCTGCCTACAGTTTAATTAAAACTTTGTTAAACCGTTTAAACGCTTAATTAGATCCGATATTTATTGCGTTTTATTAAATTTTCCATTGTTTCGCTACAAAGCCTCTGTTTTGATGTACCTGATTATGTTTTCACTGGGTTTCGGATAACTTTTTCATTTATTTTGTGTAAACTATGTAAATGTGCTTTATGTCTAAGGAATCTGTTCTTTGTTATTGATATAAGTACATTCGTCGATTCATTTAATAATATGGTCTATCAAATTTAATGGTGGTCCACCAATTCGCACTTGGTCAGCGCGGTGGACTATGGCCTAAAACTCTCTCAATTCAAGAGAAGACCCGTGCCCAGCAGTGGGACAATAAAGGGTTGACGATATACGAATGATGATCGTGCCACATTCGAGATCTTGTTGCAAGATTTGCTTATTTATTTAAATAACTTGTAAAGACCTTTAGAGAATCATACTTTAATAGTATTGAAACGAATATAAATTAACACTGTTCATGATAAACACTTTACAAGAAACAGCTATAAATATTTACTAACAGAACCCCGCAGTTTCGCCCGCGTTAAAAAATCGACATATCGATTGTCCGTGGTAATAAGATATTTCCCAACAGTAAAAAGTAGCCTATATGTTATTCCAGCGTGTCAGCTAACTCCCTACCAATTTTTTTGAAAATTGCTCTAGCCGTTTAGACGTGAAAAAGTAACAAACATACACACTCACAAACTTTCGCCTTTATATTAGTATGAATATGAATGATATGATACATAAACTACCTGTACCTTGCGCGCGTTGCTACGCCATCACAAAAAAATACACTAGAAACCTTCGAGCACATGAATAACAACTTTGCTAAAGATCATCACATGATCAAATGAATAGTTTACGACGCTATATAGGACATACAGGCCAACATTCATTTTTATATATAAGAAGCGAAGAAGATTGAACTGGACTTATCGTCAACTTATCATTGTCTTACTACTGGGCACGGGCCTATTACAATTTTTGCGAATTTGTTTTCACTAGAGAACTTTTCGATGTTTAAATTTCCTCACGAATTATTCTTTCAAAAGACGTGGTTTAAACTATTATTTGTGCAACTTTGGCAAAGAGCACTAAAATAGTTCTAGATTAAAGAAATAAAATAAAAATAATCAAATGAAATGAAACGTATTTTTTTCGACACCGAACATGTACTAAAATAGGCCTACGGGGGCGCATACAAATTGTCAGTTACAATATTTTTTCTTACACTGCCACACTTTTTACCGGATCGGTACACGGCCGTTACTGTAAAGATCTGGTAAGAAACTTAGTGGGATTGTCTCTTTTTAGTTTGTATCGTATATGTCGGTGGAACACCGCGTAATTATAAAAAACACGTCGACGAAAATAATTATTTTAGTTACGTTAAAGAACGAAAATTGTTTGTTTATTTAATTAGCAATATTTAGTGATTTCTAAAGATGTTAATTTAGTTTACCCTCCATAAATTTGTTGTCACCTCACCCAACTTATTAAAAAGGCGAGCTGCCGGTAGAAAAACATTCTTGTTTAACCGTCGAAGCGATCGGACCTCCTCAACTTCGAATAAATCGAAGAAGAATAACTCCTGCGTTTTACTTGAAATCTTCAAGAATGGATAGTAATGAAAACCCTGACCTTCCTGATGTCACTCGTTCACTTCGTTATATATTATTTGGTTTAACCATCTTGTTCTTTATATGGCAATAAAAGCTTCAACAATTAGTATAAACTTCGTATTTAGAAAAATCATTGAATTGTCAGTGTCAATGCCCGTCGATGTCGGCAAAAATTCTTCCATCAAGAACATTCTAATTTTATTTTCGTCTTAACGTTTGGTCTTTAATTTCACGTACTTTGCAAGGCTTCGATATTAGTGTGGAGCTTCTCTAACTTTATCAATGGTTATCAAGTTACAAGCCATGTTCAGATAATCCCATATATTTTTCTAATACACCTATTGGATTAAGAAAAAACTTAAGAAACTTTAATTTAACTAAAACTATCATAACCGTAAAAAAATATTTTCCTCAGTTCTAAGAGTACTTTAGCGCGCAAGGCTTGTTCTAATTATCCTTTATAAAATGAAAACGACTTAAAACCATACCATTACTTATTCCTAATTTTAATAGAGAATAGTAGTAGTATCGCATCAACCCATTATTGGCCCACTGCTGGGCACGGGTCTTCTCCCAGAATGAGAGAGTTTAGGCCATAGTCCACCGCGCTGGCCAAGTGCGAATTGGTGGACTTCACACACCTCCGAGAACTTTTTTTTTTTTAAGAACTCTCGGATGTGTAGGTCCATGTTTTCCTTCACCGAAAAGCAGTGATAATTAATTTCTAATACGCACATAAATCATTGGTGCGTGCCTGGGTTTGAACCTCGGTCCTCCCGATCGAGAGGGCAAGTTTCAACCATTAGGCTATCACTGCTCTGTAGTAGTATACACGATATAAATACACGCGAATCTTTACTTTTTATTATATGTACGAATATACATATCTCTTCAATGACTTGGTCTACAATAATCTACACATAAAGACACGGGTATACGTTACTCAATATGATATAGATTATTTATCGTGGTTTGTTTCGGTACGCCATACTGACGTCTAGCGTACAGGAGTAACCACGTTTTGGTAGAAGGGTATATTTTCCGGCGCATTTTACATATGGGCCATATCATCTGTTTGGCTGCGTGTTCGTTTGCTACCTTAATCTTAAAAAATATGTGTTTTAGGCAATGTATCGGTTTTGAGGATCAGACCGGAATGAATCGTTATATCTTACTTGTCATGGTACTAAATAATTTGTCACATCAATAAATACGTAGAATTTTCTAAATAAATTCCATTTAGATTCAACGATCGATGTTTTGTACCTAAAGTAATTCATTTACCTCTCGAAAGCGCGAGGAATTCATACAGAATTTGAGATTGCGACGGGCTTTGAAACGGGAAATAGAATGGTATTGGAAGTGTGAAGAGTGCCCCGAGGAGCAATCCCGGGACCAATGGCCACGGTAATTGGGTTACAGTTGCGGCCGGACGCCCATTGCGATGGGTTATGTCACCATGCCAAGCCTGGGCTTTTCTGCTGCACCCGAAAACGAATTTGTTGCTAAGTTCTAAATTTACGATTTTAGATTAATGTTAACGTGGAATTCACACTTTTAAGTACCCCTTACATATTACGGGTACTTACGATATGTGGTTTTTGAAATCTTTTTTTGCCGATAACTCGATCCAGATGCATGGATCGTGGTCACAGCGAAATTTCTTAATATATCTCCAATACTTATATTAGACTTGATAATACAAAACTGGTATAAGTAAATAGGTACAATAGAACATAATATATAGTTAATTAGTTGTTTTTTTAAACCATTAATTTTATACTTAGGTAAATGTTTTATACCCAATAGATGCAATATATTTATATACGACATTTTGTACATATTTTAATAGCAAATGAAATAAAACATATTTATTTATCTTTTGTCATAAAAATAAGGGGTGAACAATGTTTGAATGAACAGGATGAATGATATTAACTTAATTTGAACTACAAAATACGTAGCCTAAAGTATTCTTGTAAAATTTCTTTACAATTGATCTCATCTCATACTCAAGCGTACTACACAGTTCATCTGCAGTTCAAGCTCATATAGAATAGTGTAATAATAACACGAACGATTTGCGACCATCGTCCATTATTGAGTGCATTTAGCGGGAATATTTCCAACTCATAATTTCAGAAACACAAAATACTTTGAGTATGTTGTAAAATTTCTTGACAATTCATCTCATCTCATGCTCAAGAGTACTACACAGTGCATCTGCATTCACGCTCATTTTGAATATTCAACCCTAGTAAGAATGCGAGCGATTTTCGACCATCGTCCATTGCTGAGTGCATTCAGCGGGAATATTCCCAACTCATTATTTCAGAAACACAAAATATCTTGAATATTCTTTTAAAATTTCTTAACAATTGATCTCATCTTATGCTCAAGAATGCTACACAGTGCATCTAGTTCATGCTCTTTTGGAATATTCGAGCGTGGTGAGAATGCGGGTGATTTGCGACCAACGTCCATTGTGGAGTACATTCAGCGGGAATATTCCCGACTCATAATTTCAGAAACACAAAAACACCTAATATTCTCGTAAAGTTTCTTTACAGTTGATCTCATCTCATGCACAATAGTGCTATATATTGCTGGTTCACGCTCGTTTACAATATTCGAGCATGTTGAGTGCATTTAGCAGGAATATTCCCAGCTCATAATTTCAGAAACACGGCGTTACATATTATATTATTGGCCATATTTTCTTATATCTATTAGCTCAAAAATATGTTTTTTAATTAATGTCTATAAACTGTTAAAGTAAACTAAAAAAAGTACAAAATACCGTTAGATTTCGTACAAAATTTCTTAAAAATTAACTTATTTCAGGCTCAAAATTGCTATGTATTGCATCTAATTCATGCTCGTTTAGTAAGTTCGAGCAAGGTAAGAATGCCAGCCATTTACCACCGCATTACATTTTGGAGTGCATTCAGCAGGAATATTCATAATTGTAGAAAAGCGGCATCAGATTTTATTTTATTGGCTATAGTCGTTAGAAAACGCGAACGCGTCTACATTTTCTATTTCACATTGAATTCGCATTATAGGGTAAACAAGACGTGGGTAGAGCCGGTTGAATATGCTTGCTTAAAATAAATGCTCAATATCACATTTATCTATTAGCTCAAAAAATATAATCTAAAATGTATTAGAGCGAATTAAAAAATACATTTTCATTTCTTTGAGAAACTACTTTGAGAAAATGAGAGACAAAATACTTTGAGATTTCTTATACAATTTCTTAACAATTGATCTCATCTCATGCTCAAGAGTGCTACACAGTGCATCTAGTTCATGCTCGTTTAGAATATTCGAACATGATAAGAATGCGAGCGATTTGCGACCACCGTCCATTGTGGAGTGCATTCAGCGGGAATATTCCCAACTCATAATTTCAGAAACACGGCATCAGATTTTATTTTATTGGCCATATTTGTTGGAAAACGCGAACGCGACTACATTTTCTATTTCATTTCGAATTTCCCCGATATCTGTCTGCAATGGACTGGAATTATGGGAGATATATTTCAGTTAGTTATTATTGTTCGATTTGGCGATTGGTTTTATGATCAATGTGGTAATATCAAATTTGCGTATATACGTCATATTCAACTTTAGTTTGACTGAAATCAAAAAATACTATTTATATAAAAAGAAGAGAAAAAAATGAAAATGACAAAATGAAACTCAAATAAAATATTTTAACAATAATGCGAATGAAACAGATGGTAAAGAAACAAGGGAATTAGTATCTTGCAGTATTCTCTCAGAATAGCTTAAGCCATTAGCTAGGTTTTGTATAGGATGTCCCTGTAGTTCCGGGACCAGAATAGGACTACGGTACCCTCTGCCTGTCGTAAAAGGCGACTAAAAGAGGCTTCTGGGGTTGCGGGCGGGAAGAGTGGGAGCTCGAACCGTCCGGTCAAGTGACCCCGGGAAGGACGGCGGCATGTGTGGTTGCATGTTGCCGTAAAAACCAGAAGGTGCGGTGAGCAGTTCACGCCCACCAGAGAAGAGCCCGATGGGGCACACGCTGAGGACACCGGCGGCGGTCAACTGGAGTTCCCGGAGTCCTCTTCGCAGCGTCGAGGTCGGCCACCGGGGGGGTTTTAGTGCGGTAAGAATCCCACATAACCCGCGTCGCTCCCACGACGTCGGGTACTTTTTGAAAGTTTCCCCCTCGAAAACAAAAAAAAAAAAAAAAAAAGGTTTTGTATAGGAATGTTTTGGTCACAACTAATCATATATGATTTTAGACTATTATTATCGCGGAATTGACACATTTTAATACTAAACTGGGTCGAAATATCGGCAAAAAGAATTCGAAAAGGATTCTAAAATTGCATATCGTGACAACTAATCATATTCATATAGTATCTTGCCCAACACTTATGTGTTGCATATGTGGATATGGACTTATGTATATGGCTCTACTACCTTAAATCTGAAATAGAAACAAAAATCTTTCGTATCAATTAAATTCTTATATTGCTGCACATTTAAAATAATGAGAATTAAGTTTTAATCATATTTTTTTATATTTAAAAAATATTGCAGATTGCAACGTGAAAATTTATAACTAATAAAACTAAATGGAGCAGATCGTAAACCCATGCGCGATTAATTCAATTAAAAGAAAAAAATGCAAAATAAAATGTCACCTTTACTTATTTTTATATTTTATATGTGCCATAATGGCGGCCGGTGATGAACCACAGAGTTATTAACAGTCAGAAATACCGTATTAATAAACATTCTGATTGGAATGAACACTGAACAAGACTACGAAATTATATGAAAACCTTAGGCTGTGTATGTGTTCCTCAGTATTCGCGGCCGACTGGATTTGCAACGTATCGGTTTAGTACGCTCTGCCATATATTTGAAATGGAGTGTCCAAAGTTTACTAGTTTGCGCTCACTAAGTTTCATTATCGTTAACTACAGTCCCTACAAACAAATTTTATTATAATGCGAAATAAACATATTATAAGACCATAGCTGCCTACAAATATAATTTTGTGTAATGTATGTTTCAAAGACCTAAAAATACCCTAAGTTCCAGAACAGGAAAAACATTGATTCGTTTTATTAGTTCTTGATCTGTTCCTGACTACAACTTCGAAGGTCCGACATCGAGACTCTTTATATGGCTATTTTAAGATACCAAGTAGAATTAAAAAATTGTACACTTCTAGTAATTATCTACTCTGTTGACTGCTCTGTTTTATCTATTAGAGTTATTATCGCCATAACAGTTTTGCACAGGGTTGCCATTTTAACAAATGATGACGTATAAATATATCAAAATAAATTGACCACTGTAGCGGGAAAATGGCGAGTTTTAGGTTGTTTTGTGGACTGTGTATGAAACACGTTTGGTGAAACATTTATCACATTTATACAAAATGGAAAAGAAGATTTAAGGTAGCATAGAATGTTGACAACCCCGGTGGTGGAGCGGTAATCCTACCAGTTTGACATAAAATAGGTTCTGGGTTCGATCCTCAATTAGGCAGATTTCTTATTGATGAGTTTGGATTCCTGCGGACTATGGATGTTCACAGTATCCACGACACTAGAGAAAATCTAGTGGGGACTATGTACGTAGAAAGCGTCGTATATTTATCGTACATTTTATTTATAATAATATTTAATTACATGATAATAACATAATAACATTTTATTTATAATACCTAACTCTTAAATTGTTTATATGTTTCTGTTGAAAACTCGAAAATTAGTTGATGGATTACTGGTGTCTTATACTTGATTACTAGTGTCTTTTGATATTTGATGAATATGTCATTGTAGCGGCAATAATAACTATTAACTTAAACGCACTTGTCTGTCGAATACAAACTATTTGCAATAAAAAAATTAGAAAGACTGACATCTTTCACACCAGCAAGACATCATTCAAACCGGAAGTTAGGGACATATTAATCCATAATGAAAATATTAACATTAACACGCACTTTTAGAGTATTGATATTTAGCGATCAGTAATAGTGTAGTAAGTGAAGTATATTATTTCTTATATATGTAAATGCATGTGAATCCGTAATTGGTAGTAAGTAACATAAGCATTAATTATGTATTATAGTATGAAGATGTGTGGATTTTTAATAAAATAAAATAAAATCTATCATGCAGTGGGCAACCTCCACTTGAAAAATACATAAAAAATAATTAAATCCACGAGGGAAGAGACTTAAAAAAATATAACGGAAAAGCAAAGTTAAATATCAGGATGTATTCGAAATAAAAATGTTGATTAAAATTGTTCATATTAATTATTTAAACCTGTTAAAGTCTCCATATAAGGACTCTTAATACTCAACATACTCTTAATTACGAGAAATACAAATTATACCGCATCCTGCAATCGTATGCATCATTTTGAAAATGGTTAAGTGCGGGTAGGACTCGTATGCTGAGGGTTCCGTAATAACCAATACTGTTAAATTAATCAAACTGTATAGAGCATTAAGGAGACATTGTCTTTTAATTTTCGTTATACATTTGTCGCCTTTGAATGGCCATTCATAACGTTATATTGAGATCAATCTAATGATTTAAGTGAAATTCATTATGTGTATCTGACGCATGTCGCGTTACACTCGGCTACAGGGTAAGGAGAGAAATTGACCTTGCCTGCCCAGCAAAGGCCAATATAAATTTTGGTCTGTATATTTGTCACGTGACTTTTCTTTTTATTATGACTTTCAATTTTAAATTAACATATAAATAATCTTAAGCGAAGAGCTAAAACAGAAAGATAATTCTAAAATGGACAAAACATATTAAAATTTTTATTCAAAAGCGCGGAACTCTAAAAACAACTCTTTTAAAATGTTATAAACCTTCCACCGCAATATGACCCAGAGGGGTTCTAAAGTTTCCGTACAAAATTCAACCCATAAATAACGATTTTAGGATGTAAAATCGCGTGACAAAACCATGCATTTGGGGATGAAATAAAACATCACCTCAGTCTCCCCTTTGTTATTAAAAATGAACAAAATTTTGATTAGGTTTTTGTTCAATTAATTGGAAAATACATAAAAGACGAATTAACACGTTTGTTTGCGATACAGTTTGTTGGCGGGCTCAGATTAATTCTGTTTTAGATAAAACGTTTGCTCGTGAATTATGAACTTCAGATAACATCTGTTTGCTTTACAGTAAGAGGAAACTGGGTATATTATTAGGAGTGCATAGGTATTATAATGTGTAATTTAGAAAAGAGTGTGCTGTGGTTTATTGCTTTGTTGTCATACATAATTAACTTATTGATACTAATATTATAAAGGCGACTGTTTGTGAGTTTGTATACTGGAGCGATTTTCATAAAGTTTGGTGGACAGTTAGCTGACTCTGGATTAACATATAGGCTTTATACTGTGAGAAACTATCTCACTTCTACGGGACAATCGATACATTATTTTTTTTCACCGCGAGCGAAGCTGCGAAGGTCAGCTAGTAATTAAATATATTGGCTTCAAGACTAAAGTAAGTAAAAAGATTTACGCCAATTTTACTCGAGGTTCATGATATACTCATAACATTTTTTTACAACATTAAAGTAGCAGATAAGTATGCTGTTCGCATAGTGATAAGTGACCAATGCCGCTTAGATACATCAGTAAGAAATTCCATACAGAACAGAGGTTTTATTAGACTTAATAACAAATTTCTTACTATTCCTAAGCGGCTAAGTTGGTCACAAGTAAGTCGCACTATGCCAGTTTTTCCATCTAACATTTCTTAATTTATGTAACGTGATTGGACTTTAAATAGTATATTTCGCTTTATAATATGAATAGATTAGCCTTGCAGTTTTATTTCATGACGACTACACAAAAATTTTAAAAAGTTTAAAAGTATTTTTGGTCATTAAATCAACTAATAAATAGCAAATAATAAAAAAAAATAACAATTAACAAATAATTAAATAAACCTAAAAGTTACAAAAGGTATGTAAAGGAATGAACTTACGTGGAAGAGTAAGAAGACATTTTACGTTAATTAACAAGGTTAATTCCGTTAATTCTTAGACATTACTTCTACGCAATCCAAAAATATCCACACCCTGAACCAAACTGTCTTCCCTTCCAAAACAACCTTATTTCCAACCTTTTCTCCTCATTCGCCCTCTTTACCTAATTGTTTTACACAAAACCATGTTAAAACATATTTGAAATAAAACAAACCGTTATCTTCCACACACCCGAAAATTCGAGCTTTACAAAATCATGTAGATTTAAGCGGATCACCCTCCCATATTGACAAAGCGTTAACAAAACAGAAACACCACTTAGAATCCGTTGAAAGTTGTCGATTAAAAGGGACGGACAATTTCCAAATCTACAAAGACAAAACAAAGGGATAGGACAGGACCGGACCACGGGAATAATAACGGAAAAGCCCCATTTCCTATTAGCGTAGGGACGGGGTCCAGGAAAATTTCCAATGGCCAATTTGCATGTTAACACGTCGAGTCGACAATGCGATAATTGAATACTCCGGTTTGAATTGTAATCTATTCCGCCTTTGCGGTGTCGATTTTTAATACATTAATACGTTGCTACATATGCTCGCCTGGTATTTGATATGTGTGATGTTTGATGGTTACGTTTTGTCCTTTTTAATTTAGGGATAAGTATTTGTCTACCATTACACTTGGCTAATGCTGTGCACTATAGCATTAACTCTCTCGTCCCTGTAGCCTCGGGGTCAGAATAGGGCTACGGTATCCCCTGCCTGTCGTAAGAGGCGACTAAAAGGGGCTTCCGGGGTTGCAGACGGCTAGAGTGGGAGCTCGAACCGTTCGGTCAGGCAATCCCGGGAAGGACGGCGGTATGTGTGGTCGCATACCGTCGTAAAGACTAGACGGAGCGGTGGGCCCAGCCGCCCATCTGGGAGGAGCCCGATGGGGCAGCGCGCTCGGAGGATTCCGGTTGAAGTCGTTTCGAGATCCCGGAGCCCTCCCTTTTCAGCGCCGAGGACGGCCACCGGGGAGGTTTTAGTGCGGTAAAAATCCCACATAACCCTGCATCGCTCCCACGGCGTCGGGTACCTTTGGAAGGTTTCCCCCTCGAAAACAAAAAAAAAAAAAAAAAAAGCCTTAACTCTCTCGTTCTATAAGAATACGGCTCAACATTGCGACAATAATTACTGAAGACGGTTAAAATTTAATGAGATTTCTATAAATTTTATGTTCTAAATAAAATACTATCGTTGACTGACTTCTTAGGTACAAAACAGGTTTGTCCCTATCGTTCCGGGACCAGAATAGACCTACGGTATCTTCTACCTGTCGTAAGAGGCGACTAAAAGGGGTTTCTGGGGTTGCGGGCGGTAAGAATGGGAGCTCGGACCGTCTAGCCAAGTGACCCCGCGAAGGGCTTTGGCATGTGTGGCGGCATGCCGTAGACACCGAGAAGCACGGTAAGCATGAATTGGTCACCGGGGAAGAGCCCAAAAGGGGCATTGCGCTTGGAGAACTCCGGTTGCCGTCGTTTCGAGATCCCGGAGTTCTCTTTATAGCCCTGAGGACGGCCACCTTTAGTGAGGTAAAAAATCCACATAACCCGGCATTGCTCCCACGGCGTTGGGTACCTTTTGGAGGTTTCCCCCTCGATAACAAAAAAAAGATTACGTTAAAAACAGGTATGACTTTTTACTCTCTTTACTCACACCATGAATACTCTTTAAAATCAACTATTTAACAGTTTTACACGATGAAACTTTCAACGTATCAATTAGAACGTATTTCTTGCGTTAGTCCGTGTAAACTGAAGTTCGTAAGTTTGCCGCAAGCTGCGCTATGATTTATTGTCGCACGCTGTAAGCTATTCAACGACCCACTTATAGTAATTTTACAATGAACTTGAAGAAAGAATTCAAATCCTTTAAGTTTACAACGTTAATTCTTATTTATTTATTTAATAAAGGCATACCAACTATCCGTATCCAAAAAAAGGCAATCAAGTAATACATTCCACAACATTACAGTTATATGCACTTAAATTACAGATTTGTACAACATTTTCGCAAGGATATTGTAATCGGATAGTCACTAGTCGTTTAACAATGAAATTGATGAGATGGGAATGGTAAAGTTACTTAAATTTGATATCGGACAACGCTACATACATTTTATATAGAAAGGGCTTCAAGCTATTGTTAATAAGTGTTAATATTATTATTTATCCGTATAGAGACAATAATAATCTTCACCTGGATTGGGATAAACATTACCACAGCGAGTGGAGCCTCAAAAATAAGGTAGTACACTAGTACTAGTAGTACTAGTAGTAGTAGAAGTACAGCTAATAGTTTAGACGCGTACAAAAATTACACACAGATCCAGAACAAAAATCCAAAATCATCATTTAGTCACTGCCTGGCCGGTGATCGAACTCAAAACCGGAGTGCGTTTCTCAGACTGATCATTGCTTCTTCAAGCGTCGTTTTCAATTCATACGTAGTACTCATTGCTTTGGTGGTCACTTTAGAAAAAAAAGTTATAAATAATCATTTTCAGTTGTGTAATTAAAGTTATACATACATACATTTTAATATGTAACAGGTACCACTACTACCTATGGTACCTGCTCAATATGTGGTTTTAAAATTCTTTTGATAATTTTCCGACCTAGTTACATAGATCGTGGTCGCAACGAAAATATATGGGTAAGTCTTACTCATTTGAAGTTATGTCATCATATTTTTTAAGATCTATTTTCTTAAATAATTGAACCTTTAAACAAAACCAACTCAATGGATCTCTTAAGGTAACTCGTTAACAATACTTATATTAATCAGTGTAACAGCACAGATCGGTTAAACTGCACAACTTTGCAAGTTTCGAGCGCTTTGCGCTTTGATTTATCGCTATACGTAAGCTTCCGGGATAAGCCACTTAAGTAACACTAATCGCTGGGGTTAATTTGTACCAGTAACTAAATTATTGTTGAATTACTTACTGCATGGATTAAAAAAACAACATTGGTATTTTTTTTATAGTTTCCTCATGTCTAACAACTCTTGTGCTGTAGCGGTCACCATACCAGTCTAACACGCAGTGGGTTCGGAATTCGATTTCCGACCAAATTATCATATCGATGAATTTAGATTTCTGCCTTGAGTCCGGAGTTTGTGTATGATTAATGTATACTCATTTTTAAATAATATGACAGTATTAACGAAAATGTAGTCTATCCGATGGTAGGTGGTATTACCAGTGTAGTTCGACCGGGGAAGTACCACCGCCACACCTTTTTCTAGCGTGAAGCATTTCTTGCGTTTCGATGGAAAGGTGTGGTTGCAGGCACACTTTTTTATGAGGCGATCATCATGGTCCTCGGGGTAGCAACGCATCTGTGATTGACTTCAGATAGAACCCATGTTCTGTATAAAGTTGATTACAGATGTCCATGAGCGGCAGTGATCACTTACCATCAGGTGGACTGCATGCTCGTTTGCTACTTCAGTCATATAAAAAGAAAAAAAAAAAGATGGCCACACCCGCCCATAATCCCGCCTACTCCTGGGGACTAACACCAAACGTCTCGAATAAGAATACACGCTTTCTACACTCATAGCCCCACACTAGGGTTTCCTCCTATGTCGCGTGCACCATGGACAGACAAGTATGGTAACCGCGCCGCCATGCCATTATCTCTCTCTCTCAAGAATGTCTCTTTAATCACACATGATTGTAATTATATAAAAAAAAATGGATATAAATAAGAAAAAAGACAAACCCGCTGAGTTTCTTGCCGGATATTCTCAGTTGAGGTCGTTTTTCGATCCGGTGGTAGTGTAAGAAAAAAAAATGTAACTGACAATTTGTAAGTGCCCCCGTAGGCCTATACAAAATAAAGACATTTCATTTCATTTCACACTCTACAGCCAACGATACAACAGCACATTGTATGTTTGTTATTAGGCAGAAATATATAGGCGGCAGACAAAGTATGACTTGTACCACTTTTAAAATATCTTAGCACCTTTAATATACATAGAAGGACTAAATCTAACTTACTAATGAACAAAAATATTATTAAGCAAAATTGTTTTTAGGCAGGAATATGATCCTGTAGTTCCGTAAACATAATAGGGCTACAGTATCTCCTTAGTAAGAGAAAACTAAAAGGAGGCTTCCAATTCCGATTCGCTCCTAATGCGTCTGGTAACTTTTGAAGGTTTCCCCCCTCGAAAACAAAAAAGGCAGAAATATACCTAAGTGTGGCGATGGTGCCTTCGAATACAAAACAAAAAGAGTTCTACCACTTTGAAAATATGTTAGAGCCTACTCACTTTTATTATACCAAAAAAAAAAAAAACTAAATCTAACTTATTTACCAATAAACACAAATATCTTCTAATAGCATAACCATAACCTACTTGCTTGAAATATTATATTCCATTCCCAAAAATCGACTTGTAGGATATCGTAGCGTAATTTAATATCATTTTCCTCTTTTTGCACAACTTTTTGCACGCCCTATGCAAATGTCGGTCCAATCTCTCGGCTTTCAGGGTTCCGTATTTACAAATGGCGTGTTTGTTTGTATTTATCGGCGATGTACGAACATAATCAGACTGACGTCTTTTATTTGCGATTTTGCGAATATAGTGACTATCAAACTAATTTGACTAAACGAGATATTCGCTTAAAGTGATCAACTACTCATAGTATATTTATACTACGCATAATAGATTTGATACTGATTTTTTTGTAAAAAAGATATTCTTTTTTATATAAATGAAAATAGAAAACCAGCTTTCCACTACTTAATGTTAAGTGGCTACTAAAGAGTAAGTACGTAAAATGATATTAAACGTAAGTCTTAGTCCCTGTAGTTCCTGGATTAGAATAGGGCTACGGTATCCCCTGCCTGTCGTAAGAGGCAACTAAAGTTCCGGGCTTCCGGGCGGCGGGTGACTCTGAGCTTGAACCGTTCGTTCAGGCGACCCCGGGAAGGGGGGCGGTATGTATGGTCGCATGCCGTCTTAAAAATTAGGACATCCCGGAGTCCTCTTTGTAGTGAAGACGGCAACCGGGGGGTTTTGGTGCGGTAAAAACCCCACATAACCGTGCGTCGCTCTCACGGCGTCGGGTACTTTGAAGGTTTCCCCCTCTAGAGAAAAAATAAACATAAATCTTATATTAACTGTTTTCAAGTTAAATTGTCGATGGACTCATTTTAATACCACTCTGTATTGAGTTATACACTACGGTTATTATGACGTAGATTCATCGCAACACAATTGTTAAATCGCAGGTTTTATCTCCTAAAGTAGCCAGTCTGTACAACCCATGAATGTTACCTGAATATATTCTAATACATACGCAATGTGGAACATTATCATAATGTTTGCAACAATTCGTTTGTCTGTCGTGCGTGTTTTGGCGAGAGAATTTATTATTAGCAGTGTTTTATATTATGTTGTTTACGTTTCATAGAGTTCGGAAAAACGATGGACTTTTTTCCTTCACTCGGTCTAGTACAAATTATACGTTCTTTATCTCTATTTGTTCTTACAGGTGGTAGAACTAGGGTAGCAATGAATCAAAATCCAATGTCCCGCGCGGGACAGGTTCAGTCCTGCTTTTTGCGAAGGACTGGACTTTTGCAAATAAAAGGTCGCCAATTGCAAATATAACTGCAGTTGTCGACTAAAAAAAGGTCATCAAATCTATACAAATTTAAGCCGACCTGCTGAAAAAAAAGTCGCCAATCCTCCGGCGATTACCTACACCAAGGAGATTTTTTCCTGTGTTTCTATGAGGCGCGAGGCCGTTAGTACCGTGAGGGCTACCGTCTAGCTTTTAACTATGGAAACCCGCTTTTTTCAATCAAAAAGTTACTAAATCCCTACTTACTAAAAAAAATCTGGCAACACTGCACCGGTGTAACACGCCGTGGGTTTCGCGCACGACCTCGGCCAGCAGATCTATGATGAATTGAGATTTCTGTCCTGGGTCTGGGTGTTTGTTTATTTGTTATTGCGTATGGATAGTACCCACAATACTATTGAGTATCAAATTGAATATAAACATATTACATTACGATCATGTGGCATAAATTATATTCTCGGGTTACCTTTGGCCTTTACTTAACCATGTTAAGTGGTAAGTAAAGCCGTTAGGTGGGCAGATAATTCGATAAGCGTAATTCTCGGTATCATCTCCACTGTGGGCGGATGCCATGACTATTACGATAATTGGTTTGCAATTGGTTGATAGTGTTCAACATGGTATTGAACGGCTATTCCCTTTTTTTTACATGATGTCCACCTTTTTATTACATGGTAATTGTTCTCTGCCGCCCAAGGACATTTGTAAGTTTCATCTCAGGATATCTAGCTTCATATAGAACAGGGATACTACCTAAAGTGAATTGCACATACTTTGCTATTCCGAGGCCTAAGATGATCGCCTCATAAAGTGAGCCGGAAACAATACCGAAACACCACCGAAGATCAAGATTTTTTTTTAAATTACCTTCCTTTTCGATCTACACTAATTCTACCAAATGCTTCCAATTGTTTACTTTTATAACTTAAAGATGTGAACTTCTGATTTTGAAACTTAAGACTTTGGCATTCATATAGATTCTTCTTCTTCAAGCTCACATAACCCGATCTTTTAACCAGAAGGTTGTATATCTTAAAAAAAATCATCAAAACCTAAAAGAAATATATAAATGTATAAAATATAAAAATACGCTTTAACATCTTCTTCTAGATTCATCCAACGATTAAAATCTACTCAAAACGGAATTAAAGTCCTGTTTGATTTTAAATGCAATGCTAGTCGTTGCAGGACTGTTTAAAACATGATAATTATCCTGTTTCTCTGCCGTACTGGGTTCACCCTTAAAACCAACCCAGTAGTAATCAACATTGTTGTAATATAAGCTAAAATTTGATTTCGTATTACAAATCAATTACTATAAATACTGTTAGCTAAGCTATGTAGCTTTTCTATTGTATTTAATCCACAGGCTGTGTGTGGCTTAGGCACATAACTCAAACATCGTCGACAAGAAAATTATGATTTCACCGAGTTAGCGCTTGACCTAGCTGAAAATTGCCGCTTAATGCAGAATACCGCGATAATAACGTAATTAGACCTTATAAGTAAATTACTGGAAAGTTTCCTTTTCAAATCCTACTTTCGAATGGAAGTTATGAAAACCTTTAGAATTTTTCGCTAGGAGGTATTTATTCTGATTAATTTTGTTATAATTTGCAGAATGTTTTATTGCTTGCGTCGAGATGTTTTTCTGTGTATATCAGTAAATGTCTCCTTTATATAATTCTAAACAGTACCTACATATTGAAGTTATACTTTTTTTGGTGCGTTAGGAAAAAAATATGAGAGTAAATTTTTACGTGGCGCGCACACCGTCACGAAAAACCGACACCCTGAAGTTAGCTATAGTCAACATTTTAGTTTTTTATAGTTGGTGTCCTTTTTTTCTACAAACGCAGAATAATCTGAATGATATTTTTTTAAACAAAGATTAACTTCTAACGCGTGTATATAAGTACACGCACACTTTCTATTTTTATTTCTATACATCAAAATCTATTTCAAGTTATGGCAGGTGGGTATGTACCCTACGTATTACGTTATCTATTATTGTAAGTACGGATATTGCTTTATGTTGTATGAGTAAGTGTAGACGTATATGTGTAGGGTCATGTATAAGTGTGCGCACATGTAGGGTATTTCTGTCTAAAAAATAATAAACAATACCCAATCAAATTTATAAACATGACTCAGATAATAGCAAATCGCACAAAATTACGCTCCAAAACCTCTAATCCAGTTTCGCGCAGCAAAAAATCAAATTCGTGCACCAAATCTACTTCCAGCAAAAAAAATCCAACCGCAAGCTAAATTTAATGACCCCAATTATAATAACAACGCCTCCGCGTTATAAATTAAACGATAAAATAAAGCGACTGTTAAGCGAAATAGCGGTTATAAATTACGACAAAGAGAAACACCTCGGGGGTGTAAAAATCCCAATATTTCCTCCATTTTAGAAACAATGGCAGTGCCGGGTTGACTAGGCAGTGGAGTGGGCGGCTGTGGACTTATTGCGACCCTTTTAATAAGCTTACTCAGTTAAGTTTTAACCGGTTAATGCTGATTAATAAATTGACTTTTTATAAGGAAATAGCAAACTTCTGACTAATTATCGAAAAAGCATGAAAACTTGTTTAAGACTATAATCATGAAAGGATCACCGTCATCGTCAACCCATTATTGTCCCACTGCTGGACACTGTCTTCTCTCGGAATGAGAAAGTTTCAGGCCATAGTCCACCGCGCTGGCCAAGTGCAAATTGGTGGTCTTCACACACCACTGATAACTTTTTTTTAAGAGCTCTCGAGTGTGTAGGTTTCCCCACGATGTTTTCCTTCACCAAAAGCAGTGATAATGAATTTCTAATAAGCACATAAATCAGTGGTGCGTGCCTGGTTTGATCCTCGGACCTTCCGATTGAGAGGGCAAGATTCAACCATAAGGCTATCTCTGCTCTCATGAAACATAAAATTATGTTTATTTTATGATGTGTACACTGAGAAGAGATTTCTTAGCACTCCCATCTCTAATGGGTAATCTTTTGCAAGGTGGTTGAACGGGTATTATTTGACCTAGGAATGACCACGCCTCTCTCTAATGTGAAGCAATTCTCACGATTTACATTGTGAAAGAAATGCTTGTAGGAACTGGTTATAACTTGTACCTATTTTGTACCGACTTATAATTTGTACCTCTCGTCAACCCATTATTGTCCCACTGCTGGGCATGGGACTTCTCTCAGAATGAGAGAGTTTAGGCCACAGTCCACCGCGCTGGCCAAGTGCGAATTGGCGGACATTAATTTGTACCTACACGTATATAATTATAAATTAGATGTAAAGTGGGCCAACAATTATATTTATGCAAACTTTACGCCATTCAGGCTCCCTGAAAACCGTTCCCAATTTTTCCTACCTATTCCTATTCACCCCGGCGTTCGCTCTAAATCCCGGGAGCGCACTACATCACTCGCCTCGTGATTCCGCTCATTAGCATTTAAATTAATTTTATTTCATTTTAATATTACCATTCTACTCGCCCATCGCCCTTGGGTCGCGGCCCGGTTACGTATGGACACTGCTGATAGTACTTCTGGAAATTATCTACATGAATAATTTATTGGGGTACATTATTGTCCTGCTGCTGGGCACGGGTCTTCTCTCGGAATGAGAGTTTTAAGCCATCGTCCAGCGCAGTGCTGGACAAATGGGAATTGGTAGATTTCACACATCTCCGAGAACTTTTGAACGAAAATGTTTTCTTTCACCGAAAAGCAGTGATAATTATACGCACATAAATCTGTGGTGCGTGCCTGGGTTTGAACTTCGGACCTAACGTTTGTGGGGGCTAGTTTTAACCTTGAACCTCGGATCTCACGTTTGTGGGGGCTAGTTTCAACCATTAGGCTATCACTGATGTATTTTATTAACATATAATATTTTAAAATATACAATATTCAATTCTGAACGTGGTAGAAGGCGTTTCGATGGAAGGGTGTGGTTGCCGGCACACTTTTATATGAGGCGACCATCATAGTCCTCGAGATTAGCAACGCATCCGTTATTCCCATGTGAACCCATGTTCTATATGAAGTTGATTACAGACGTCCATGGGCGGCAGTGACCACTTACCATCAGGTGGACTGCATGTTCAAGCCACCGCTGCTGGGGTGAGTAGTGTAATCAGTTGGATGTTGTATAGAAAGACGCCACTGCCCATCTCCTGTATTTTATCCCTCAGTCGCTTAGAAAAGAGAGAAGCAGTATTTATTCAAGACCGACACTACTAGGCACGTTGTAGAACCAAATTGGCATCAAGCCAGCATCATTGATAAATACAAACAAAAACACCATAGCAATAAAAACTTAGCAATCCGAAGAAGACTTAATAGGAATTAGCAGCATATTGGTACAATACAAATAAGAAATGTATCTCGAGCGAGTCGTAAGAACAAATGCTAATATTTGGAAACGAAAGAAAGTTTCGGAAATAAAATAAGTGAAATATTTAAGCTTTGTTCGCAAATTTCCTCAAACAAACAATTGGACTTTTTATAGGAACATTTATTAAGGAAATATTATGGAAAATGTAAATGGTTTCTATTTTAAGACTTTATTGCGTTTCAGATTAAGTATTGGGACGTGGATGTTTCTGGATTGTGTATTTTTATGTGCAAAGTAGCAGACCTACAGACAACTTAAGTACATAAGTTCGTAACAGGTTTTTTTCTGAAAGATTTCATTCAGAATATGAAAATTATTATTTTACAGTGTTATGTTTTTTTTACTTTAACTTCCTTGACATTTTTTTTATGTTAGTATATCATTATCTTATTTTTAAGCACGGCATTTTAAGTTAGACCTCAAAGGGAGCTTGAACCGTTCGATCAGACGACCCCGGGAATGTCGGCGGTATGCGTGACCGCGTACCGTCGTAAAAACCAAACGAAGCGTTGGGCCAAGCTGCTCACCTGGCAGGAGCCCGATGGGGCAACGCGCTTAGAGGACGGAGTCTTCTTTGAAGCGCCGAACCCTGCATCGCTCCCACGGCGTCGGGTACCTTTTGAAGGTTTCCTCCTCGAAAACAAAAAAGGGGTGGCAGTGGCCACTTACCTACAGGTGGATTGCATGCTCGTTCTGTTATATGCTACTGACAACTAACGCATGGACAAGTGTAATCAACTTCATACAAAACAGGGTTTCTACGTAATTCAAATGCATGTGACGATTCGTGCGGCGGAGCAGTATTATGAGTCTAACAAGCATTTGACTTCGGGTTCGATTCTCGGCCATACAGGTATCTAAATTTAAATTTTTGTTCTGGATCTCGATGTTATTATTGCTAGCTCCGATGACTAAGATAACGCATCCTCATGAAATGGAGCCGGTAATCACACTTCTTCACTGAAACACGATTTATTCGTCAATTACGCAAACTTTTAAAATCAGGCAAAACACAAGCTCATTGTCTACACAAACCCTCCACTATTTAATTCCAGGCTAAATTGCCTCACCTAGTGCACTTACTATAACGATAGCAGATTCCAGATAGGTCTGACGACATCGCACCCAGCGTAATGGGTCCGATACGATCACCGATGTGCATACAATGAGCACTTACGACGGTTAAGGTGTGAAGTCGATAAGCTTTACCATTGCTACGTACTTTAGAGTGTGAAATATAATTATCGTTATAATAACGCATTGGATTGCGTGATCGTAAATGGATCGGAATGGGTTATAAGTTTAGATAATAGGTACCATTTATCTGGTAACAATTGGATGGTTCTATAGAAAAATCCATAAAAAAATTGTAACTATGTACTCATGGTATGCGTTTTTTGAATTTCTATCCATTCTTTAATAATATCAGTTTAAAATTAGGTAAAAAAGAGTTTAAAGGAAATGTTAAATCGGTTTGTATAATACTAGCATATTTTATTTAGAAAGATTTGAAATGGGTGGCAATTTAAGAAAAAAACTTCCGTAAAGAGTCTTCTGCCAGAATGTGATGTGGTGCCTGAAAAACGACCGTTCGCGGGTAGTTAAATGTTAAGTTAATTTACATTAAATGACTGCTTTTTACAAACAATATTACTACTAACACTTGATGGTAAATGGTCGCTGCATATAGACTGTGTTCAATCGCAGAGCATATTAGA
This sequence comes from Spicauda simplicius, assembly GCA_949699795.1. NCBI lineage: Eukaryota > Metazoa > Arthropoda > Insecta > Lepidoptera > Hesperiidae > Spicauda > Spicauda simplicius. The sequence continues at coordinate 2,669,857 of OX453064.1, forward strand.
GTTACACTTGAGGTCAGTCGGAAATGTATTTAATCACAGTATTGCAATTGCGACCCACTAAGAATAAGTTGGATAAATATTTCTTGTTGAACACTACTCTCGTTAGATAGAAATAGGTGTGTAATACCTTCAAACCTGCACCTCAAAAGTGTTCCTTAAAAAAGATTTTTACATGTAATTGGATCGTAAATTATAAGTCTACCATTTGTTTGTTGTCTATGATATGTTCATACTGGTCAATTTGCCGATAAGGAATCAGATTGGATTACATGTAATCAACTTTTAAGATACACTAATCACTCGTGGCAACGGTCGAAATTCGACCGTAATTTAAATTGAAAAACTGAACTTCATTTTATCCAAAGTAGCACCAATATTTCTATAATTTAAATAAATCGTAATAATTTCCAAGTTATTTTGAACGCACCCGTTAAAAGTAAAAAAAAGGAGTTTTATTAACTAAGCTGCATTTAAAAGCAATAGCGGGTATTTTTCAAATATATCTGACGACATAGAAATATTTTTGACGTTATGTGTTTTCATAGTATTTTATTTCGTTTATTATGTACTATCGAACAAATTGATTCATGTCCCACGATATGCTTATTTTCCTCCAGCCATTCAAACGCAATTAGGTCGAAATTTGCGTCAACATTTGTTGTCTTGGAAACCGACTTGTTATTATTTTATATGACACTAACAGTTACTGATTTCACTGACCGTGCTTTCTTAAAAACATTTTTATTGTCTTGTATGACACCGTTAAAATGAAAAATTAGTTAACATTGCCAATACCCAATAATAATTATCTTTATAAATATGTAACTTACTGTTGGGAAGATTTCCCAAGTCATTTTCAATTGTGAAATATCCGTAATTTTCGTTATTCATCCCACTAATCATATTTTGCCGTAATGTATTAATAAAAACTAATGTGTGCGTGTACTAGCGTACACTAGTAAGAAGTGAAATTTCTTTATGACGTTATTTTTAAAAAAATAATTTACTATATGCAACTTTACAGAAATTGGTTAAATAAAGTTAAATTAGATAAAGTTGACTAAAAGGCTTTTATTAAACTTTATCTAATAATCTAATCTATAATAATCTATCTAATATCACGCGTGTTAGGGATAAGAAAAAGATGGCGCGTAACGAAAAAATGTTACACTAAATTTTTTTCCAACCCCAATAAAGAAGTTTCACTTCAACAACCCCGATAAAGAAGTTTTACTTCAATAATATTTACATTGATAATATTTACAAAATTTTGGTAATTTCCTGAAATGTCTTATGCCGGGTTTGTCGCTAACCTTGCCTTCAAAAATTAAATAAATATCCGCACTCTAAAGGCGCTCCCTCATAAGGAGCATTCGCATGGAATGTAATGTTATACAGATTTTAACGTTATACATTAATGAACGAGCAGAACCAAACATTGTAATTTTACAATATGTAGTATCTTGATACAACTTGTAACATCAATGCGCTAGTTTTGATACGGTCAAGGAGGTAGCAGTGTAATGTAATGCTCAAAGTGGAATCTATAATGTTACATTACACGTGAATGCTCCCGGTGAGGGAGCGCCTTAATTTTCTTAAAAAGTCATTCTGAGTGATGTTTCTGTTGTTTATTAATATTAAAAACGTCATAAGTGCAACGCCACGCCCGACAAGAAAACGAATTTGTCTTTGCTAAAATTACAAACGAACTGTCAGCAAGGTGGGTCATGATTCAATTTGGCCGATAGTACGTGTTTGTGTCAAATGCAAGGTAGTGAGTGTAATGTGTTTTTAGTTGATTTTATACATGAATCACAAGTTTTTGCTTCACATCATAGAAAAACATTACTTAGAAAATCACTCTATTTTATACTATCTACGAAAATTAATTGGTCTTACACATATATACTTACATCACATCTATTTCGGTTAATGAATGAGATATTATCAGTAAGCAGTAATGCATAAATTATGCGAAAACCAAAGCGGGTTGTTCAATTCACCTCTTACTGCGATTGCCCTAAAAACCTCTTGATCTGAACGCGGCACTCAATTAAGCGGCTGAATTAATGAGATACAGAAATGTAAGCGAACTAGTAACTAAAGGTGTGGTCGATCATGAGCGGGGCGATAAGCGTTCATAGAAGCAGAAATACAAAGTTGTCTGAATAGGTGCATGTGAAAATATTTAAAAATATGGGATCAAGAAAAAATTACGTAACTGATCTCATAATGATAATTCTGTGACTTGGAATTGTTATCTTTAAGATTTTATACGGTCGACCGCGGAGGTACCGCCGCAACACCTATTTGTAACGGGAAGCAGTCCTTGCATTTTCATGAATAGGTGTGGTGTGTTTATATGAGCCAAGGGGGATAAAAATATACTTTTCTAGGAATTACTCGTTATTCCGTAAGACAATAAGTTATATTTCTTGTACTTTGGAGATAGAACTCTTTGTAATTCGACTTCATCGCCACTCTTAATTCTAATTGCAGTATTGTTATGCGCTGCTGTGTTCCGATCTCAATGGTATGATACCGTTCTAAGTTATTCCTCCGTGGTAACATTTGTGGCCAACCTTGTGAACATGGTAGAACCAGTGTAGTTAGACCGGGGAACTACCACCGCCACATCTATTTCGGCGTAAAGCATTTCTTGCGTTTCGATGGAAGGGTGTGGTTGCCGGCACACTTCACATGAGGTGACCATTATAGTCCTTGGGAGTACCAAAGCATAGCAAAGCATCTGTGATTGACTTCAGATAGAGCCCATGTTCTGTATGAAGTTGATTACAGATGTCCATGAGCGGCAGTGACCACTTATCATCAGGTGGACTGCGTGCTCGTTTGCTACTTTAGTCAGATAAAAAAAACCTGAGGCAAAACTGGGATCTTATCTGGGATTAATTATAGATGACCTTGGGTGGCAATGGCCACTTAGCATTATACCACTTACAATTACTTTTATATTACAATACAAAAAAAAAATTGATATCCATATAAGCAGTGATTCGTTGAGAATTATTATTATTATTATTTTTTATCAATGATCTGTCGGTATGTAGGTTTGAATCTAATTAGCAAACGGGCACGCAGCCAACTCATTTTAAGTGGTCATTGCATTACGTCCACATTCAACTAACCACAAATAGTATTGGCAACTTACCTAAAGCTTTTATTTTCTTCACATAATTGTAAAATATAATAAATGAACACAACGTTATAAGTTTTACGTAATTTCCGTATTTTTACCGAACATTTCAAACCAATATTGTAGGAGTAAGATTCACTTTACTTGAGTAAAAACGTTCAAAATTCGCGTGTAGCCAAGCATGTTAAGTTTTTTAGCGGTTAAATGCGACAACTAAGAACAGATCCTGTCAGGCGCTGGCGAACTTCCAGAACTCAAGCGTTGAACACATCTGGAAATATTCAGCGCTGTATCGCTTCTTTTATTGCCTTATCGTGTGGCCCACAGACGAAATCTGTGTAGTTGTAAGCGGATAGAAACTCCTCTGGGAATTTTTATTTGATCAAATAAATGTTGAAAAGGAGGACTCCGGGATCTCGAAACGACTTCAACCAGAATCCTCCGAGCGCGCTGCCCCATCGGGCTCCTCCCAGATGGGCGGCTGGGCCCACCGCTCCGTCTAGTCTTTACGACGGTATGCGACCACACATACCGCCGTCCTTCCCGGGATTGCCTGACCGAACGGTTCGAGCTCCCACTCTAGCCGTCTGCAACCCCGGAAGCCCCTTTTAGTCGCCTCTTACGACAGACAGGGGATACCGTAGCCCTATTCTGACCCCGAGGCTACAGGGACAAATGGATATTTAACCTAAACCTATTAAAAATATTCTTAAAAATTTAACAATAATCAAAGTAAGCATTATTATTAAAGTATTCATAAGATTATGAAATATTTTAAAAGTAAATTTGCAAAAGGTAAATAAATAAATAGATAACAATTAAGAGATAAAATTGCAGTTGTTCACAAGAAATCAAACTTTTTTTTTTCTTTTATGAATAGTTTACAACGATTCTTAAAAGATTATATTCAAAAATACAATACTGAACGTGTCGCAATAAAAAGTTAAAAAGGGGCAATAGTCTCGTAGATTTGAACGAAGTCTTAACGATTCCTGCATTGTATGTAGCGACATTTTGTTGGTATTTACACTTGTGGAAGATTGTCGCATGAATATAAATCAGTGTGACATACCCTTTATCATCTTCGTCGATAATAATAAGCCCGTAGAGGACAATTAGTGTGGTGTAATGGTTCTTCTTAGTAAATTAAGACAAGTTTACTTCGTACGTTTTATACATTATGTAATATTATGTAGCGGGTGTCTGTCAATTCGCACTTTCGAAGTGGAGTAAGGCCTAAAACTCTCAGTATGCAGAGATGACCCATTCCAAGCAGTGGGAAAAAATGGATTTGAAAAACGTAGCGTCTAAAATTTATTCTTTGAAAAAGCAAAGTAGAGGAATTATTGAAGCATACATATTAGAGCATGCATTCAAACTGATAGCAATTGTTCACAGTTGCTAATTATCATTTACGCCAAAATTTTTATATTATGAAAGAAAGAAGTAAAAATTTTAATCTTCTATTTTATTTTATTTTTCTTCTAAAAAGCACAAAATATTTACGCACGATAGTAAAGAATATTTCGATTCTCGTGTCACGTTTTTATAGCGGATTTAAATTTAAAAGTAAGAACAAAATAAGGGTTCTATTTATTTGAATTATTATTAGTATCAATTTATAAATATTATAAGTTTTAATTTATAATAATGTAATTTTTTTCGAAATAAACGTGTCTTTATAAAATTACAATGTAATATTATTTAACTAAGCTAATTATGTATTAGAAAGTAGCAAAATAACTAAATTTCTTTCTTGTTTAAAGACTACACTTAACTAATTTACCAAAGGAGGAAATACGGACTATTATTGTTGGTGACCTAACTTATAATTGAACAACCAATTTAATTTTAAACAACCCCACACGCCCAAGTATATTATTATATGAATATTATGATTATAACTCAGTACCATAGAGGCTTGCTCATTAAGAAAATGCATACAGGGAAATTTACTTTAAGATCGCGAGTGGAATAATTTTAATTCAACGTCTTATTTAAACACGCACTGTTTGAGCTTAATTAACGAACAAGCATGTACAAACGACATTGCAATATTATATAATATACATTTATATTTGGAAGCGTTGCACGAATATTGTACAAACATTTCTGTTTGCTAACCCCATAACACTACAACTACATATTTGTTCCAATCCTTAAAACGGCATCTGTTAAATTAATTGAAATTAACCCTAATATTATGAGTACTAAAGTTCAGCACAATTGCAAATATTTTCACAAATGTTTGGCAAATAAACTGCGATTTAATCAAACAACGTAAAACCTTATTTCCTTGACTTTCAGTGTACTCAAAGTGTAAATCGTATCGTTGTAATGCGCCGCGAAAGAGGAAATAGCAAAACTCGAACCAAAATTAGGTTTGGTTTCACGCAGCCGAGTGGAGATAGTTACGCTTTGACGGAACGAATATAAGCTCTTTCGGCGTTTCCTTCTTGTTTGAGGGAAATCGAGTAGTTTGACACAAACACCGGCGAATTGTTTCGCTTTACGTTCAAATGTGTGCAATAAAGTGGTTTAATGCAATGTGTGGGTGGTACTAATGTACGGGTGGTAGAGCTCTTTACGGTTGGTACAACCCATTATTGTCCCACTGCTGGGCACGGGTCTTCTCTCAGAATAAGAGAGTTTTAGGCCGTAGTCCACCACGCTGGCCAAGTGCAAATAGGTGGAGTTCACACACCTCCAAGAACTTTTTTCTTAAAGAACTCTCGGATGTGTTTCCTCACGATGTTTTCCTTCACCGAAAAGCAGTTATAATATTAATTTCTAATACGCACATAGACCAGTGGTGCGTTTGAACGCCTGGGTTTGAACCTTAGACCTCCCGATTGAGGGGGCAAGTTTCAACCGTTAGGCTATCACTGCTCTCCTGTACGGTTGCGTTTAAATTATTCGAAAATAACTGTTACACTAGTAATAATTTGGTTTATATATTTGTTTGAAACCTTAAGTGCAATCCAAGCAATAAAAAAGCAAGTTGCTTTACTTTTGAAGCCATCCCATACAATATTTTTTACACATTTTTAAGTACCAACATTTAACTTGGTTTAAAATAAATTTATTTAATCAGCTATCACATCACATATGTTACCAAATTTTATTTGTTATCATAATTTTAACAAAAACTATTGACGAATTGGTATCCTCAGGCCTCAGAGTCTTTGGCCTAAATATGAAAAAACGTTTCAAGCTCAACAAACCTAAACCCTATGATCAGCGAGCGCATTGTTCTCAAAACGCTTCGGGATACACGCGGTATACAATCTTCATAGCCTTCAATAATCCTTCATTACACCCTAGACCTATTGGTTTTTCCTACCACGGTATAAGACATATCATTTCAAGGTTATAAGATAATACACGTGCGTAATATTATGCACTTTATTTTTTTCATATAGAATTTTCAATTTAAATATCGTGGATTTATGTGTCTTATTTAATCTTATAAATGCGAAAGGTAGTTAGGATGTACAATATTTGTTATTTTTCACATAGAAAATTACTGGTCAGATATCGCTGAAAATTGACACATAGTTTACGGCCTAAATTGACATTCATAATGATGATGATAATAATAATAATGACCTTTATTCTTATTAGTTACAACGCACACATTAAACACTTATAAAACAAAAAAAACGAGCGGCACTCGGGGACTGCCGCAGTAAAGCTACTGTATAATATTTTTTATCAACTTATTCAAAGCCCGTGATAAATGCTAAGCAATAGCTTAAAAAAATACAAAAGATACAACACGGAAAAAAACTATACAATATTATGAAAAAATCATAAATTATCTCATCTAATCTATACTAATATATAAAGCTGAAGAGTTTGTTTGTTTGTTTGTTTAAACGCGCTAATCTCAGGAACTACTGGTTCGAATTTAAAAATTCTTTTTGTATTGAATAGACCATTTATCGAGTAAGGCTTTAGGCTATATAACATCACGCTGCAACTATTAGGAGCGAAGAAATAATGGAAAATGTGAAAAAAACGGGGAAAATTATTCATCCTTGCTTGGCTTCCGTTGCGTGCGCTGCGAAAACGGTACAAGATACCAAAAATAAATGTATGAAAGAATTATTTCTCTAAAAAAATGTCCGCGACAGTATATGTCTATCTTTTAAGATTAACTCACTAGAACCGTTTTCATGGTAATCAAATTCGGTCGAAATTAGTTAAGAGTGTATCAACGTAATAATATTAATCTTTGTCCAAATAAATGTGTTGTTGATTATGAGTATTTAATTGTGAACAAAATTGTCTTTGACATCACTTAATTTTATTGAACATCTTAGAAAATATGACAATTTTAAAATAACACCGATATAAAATTCAGCCGCGCCGCATGATGTGCAAAACATGACGCTGCAAGGAGGAGGGGCGGTAGTTGTATGCAGCGTTATTTGTTTTTGCGTCGTTATATCGTCGTGTAATAATACTTTTTAAATACGCGGACGAAGTCGCGGGCACAGCTAGTATTATATATACTGCAACAACCGCGAGGGGGACAGACTCAGCTTATGCCATGTACAGGTTTATTCCTATTCCATGACGCTGATTTTCAGTCTGCCCCATGAGTCGAGGCCACTCGGACGGACGGCCATTTAGAATACTCATTACTATGATAGACACAAGTGGGTGAAGCCGCGGAATTCATCTAGTAAACAATCATTTCCAAATAACATAGCTGTAATACGCAAACACAGAAACAGGAAACACGAAAGACTGACAAGACAAAATCATAAAGGTTCTGTTATTTTTTTTCTCTTTATTATTATTTTAAATACAACTATGTGAATTCAAAGCATTACTAGATTCTGCTTTTCTCTAGTAACGTACATAAAGGACTCTGTACTTAGTATTTATCCTTACATAAAAGAAGGCAGGATTAAAAAAAACAGCTCATAATTTTACGGGCATTATGTGAGTCAACTATCTCGCTGCCTTTTATAAAACGTGGATGGAAATGAATGGAAATTGTGAATATACAATGAATAGACGAGAAATAATTGAGATAGTGCATGAATGAATATTTAAAAGCGGAAACTCGATAAGAACAAAACAAAATAAAAATAAAAAAAATAAATTACAGGTATATGCATATAATCACTTTTGAAAAGGTATTTTTGATGTGGATAATTGTCAAAATAAAGTTAGGTTTCCTTCTAATGAAATTGTAGCCAGTTGAGTAACGTAACATGATGTTTGTGTCATATTAATTTAATTGTGAATGGTCCCGAAAAGGGATTAAAGTCGGACGGAGATTACATTCGCTTACCATCCTTGACAACGAAAAAGTACCTTGGGTGTAACTTACCCTTGGCACTATAAATCACTGCATAGAATAGCTGTTATGAGTCAGAAATAGGTGTAATACTGATGCTGTCGGCGATATCCGATCAACTCCAGTACTTGCATTCGTTGTTAATAAAACAAGAGCACGTTAATCTGACTGCAGAGGCCGATGAAAACAATGATCGTTTGTTCCATAAATCAATGCACAAGTGCATCGTGCACTTGATCACCCGCGGGATGCAGGCGGAGTAGCTGGGCCAGAGGTGCGCAACAATTACGCGATGGTGCAAGTCAGAGGCGCTACTCTTAAGCATAGCGGTTTGAATAAAAAAAGATGCAGAGCAATGATGGCCTCTTGGTGTAAGTTTGTGGATCGGAGAGCCGAGCTAAAATAAAACATAGCAAACCAATGACCAAATCCAATAGACTATCTAATGCTGCAAGTTTCTGTCAATAATCATTGTGCGGATTGCAAATCGTATCTTTTGTGTGACATCTGAACCTTCGATTTTAAAGCTACATTGAAAATAAAGATTATTTCCTTTGATAGCGAAAGTATTGTAGATTAAACCCAAATGTCCGAGTTTCTGTACCTATAAAGTTCTATGTGTGTGTTAATATACCAATGACTTTGACCAACGTGAGAGGCTATAATAGACGACGTTTTTAAGGGTTCCGTCCCCAAAGGGTATAAACAGAATCCTACTAAGAATCTGCTATCCATCTGTCCATCTGTCTGTCGCCAGTGTGTATTGCATGAGCCGTGATTGCTAGACTAAATTAGTCGAAATTTTTAGATTTATGTTACGCTTTCCGACTCACGTTTAGCCGGTTAATTTAATCTAATACTGGCCGTTCACCATCTCAACCTTCGAATTAAAACGAGTTAAGTCGAATATTCCTTAACTAACGCAACGTAACCAAGGTCATTACTGATTTATCAAAAATGAAGAAATAATCTAAGCTCACAAATTCACTCTAGTTGCGCTTAAAACTCACATTTTATTTGTTAAAATAGTATAAATTCAGCCATTATTATTAGGCCAATAATAGCAAAATTACATTAATAAACTTTTACAAATCCAAAAGCTTTTAGCTTGCGCCACAAAGCGAGTAGCCCCGGAGCCCAAGATAAGCATTTAGCAGGCAACTGCAGCAGACCCATTGTTCTCGCGCAAATAATAACCCGCTAAAAATTACCCGGTGCATCGTCTCGCCCCGGGCAGAGTGAATAAACTCCGGTTATTCATGTAGGAACGTACGTTTTATTCAAAATTAATAGTGATAACTACTTAGCTGGTAAAGCCTTTACGGGTTAATTACGTACTTGAATGCACGGGGAGTGTTTGTCTACCATTTTTGTTGAAAGGTTTTTTCTGCGCTCTCTAGGATAGGTTTGTGTATGTATAATCTGCACACGCTTTAATTAAATGTAGGGAATTACTGGCGTTTATGGCTCCCATAACGTGAAATCTTTTGAGTTAAATCTGATGTGAAAATTATGAATAGGAACAAGGGTTTTGCGCATATGGGTGGTGCAATGTACGGTATTTAAAAAATATAATATTAGTACCGTTAAAATAATATTTCCATTTTATTCACACTACTCCTTTTATGAAAGGATTATTTGTATTAAATTTCTTATTTATAGAAGATAAAAGATATACCAAAAATAGGTTATAATAACTTACACTTATTTACCTAAGTCTACTCAATAAATTTTATAAACAGAATTCTGTTAAAAAGCAGTAGTAAATTCGCGCGTATCAGAAACAAGCAATAACACAAACGAAAAAATAACCGAAACTTTTCCTCATCTCTCTTAAACACATTTTAGGCATCATACATTTAATACAAACAAAAATAGTTAACATTTGCTTAAACATTTAATCAAAACATTTTTCACATAATCCAAGCGATTCTGAGCATCGAAAATTTCCGAAAGCCGGCACTATTCCGAAGGAGTTGCATACGTTACGCGGAACAATTTCAGTCGATAAATCGAACTTGCGCCAACTATCCCCAACTTGTTCACTAAGCCTGCTATTCTTGAATCGAATGTACCTCGCTATAGCTGTCCTAACTTCCTAAACAATTTATTAGCCACGCCGACATGAGCAATTCCATCTCGGAGTTTTGATGGCTTGTTCTTCAGCGATAACTTCGTAATTCTTTGTTTTGTCCGCTCCTCGTTTTGTGATTTGATTTGTCAAGCTTCTGTGAAATGATCTTTAGCGTCCAAATGTTTTTAACGCCATTTTTGTTGTAATTTTGTACGTTTATATTAACATGTATTATTTTATTTGTCAATAATGTTAATAATCTAAGTAATTAGTTTGCATTTCTTAATATCGTGTTTAACATGAAATCTAATGTTTTGTCCGTGACAGAAATGTGCTGTTTTTTTTACATAAGTAGAAAAGCATATGGAATAGAAAGTGAACATTCATGCTATTTCCAATAATAAATATAGTGAATACAAAAAAATCCACTGCTAAAACAATTCCGATGAAATGTTTTAATCCGGTAAGCGCTGTGACCGTAGCGCATGCCAACGAAATAAACATTCGTACATATGTTCGAAAAATATCACCCTTTCTCTGACGCAGTCGCATAGAATCTAAACAATTTGTCATTCCGGTACCATTGAATACTTGTGTACATATGTTTAGTTCTATGCACTGTCTAAGTACTAAAGCAATGGGCGTGGCCTGCACTCACTAGAGCTCTCGGATCGCCTGCCTTTGAAAGCTCGACTGAGCGCCTTGTATTTAGTTTAAGTTCGTTAGTTGTGAGTTTCTCGTTTGGTTTTGTAGGTTCTTGCGCTATATCAAACATATAGATATTATTTTCCTCTGTGTTATGTTTTGAACGATTATTGAGATCGATTCCTTTACTATATATACAGCGAATTTTTCCACACTTACACCATACGTTTATGCACTTTTGTCTCCGTACGTACGAACGATCTTATAATCATCGATACATTAAACATTCATAAATATCATCAACAAAAAACAATGGAAACAAAATTATTTATCTATAGTTACATTTTTTAAAATTAATAAGCAAGCATCTAAAGGTTTTTTATATCTACCTGAAGTAGCAAACGAGCATGCGGTTCACCTGATGGTAAGTGATCACTGCCGCTCATGGGCATCTGTAATCAACTTTATACAGAACATGGGTTCTAATTGAAGTCAATCAATCACAGATGCATTGCTACCCTCAAGTACTATGATGGTCGCCTCATATAAAAGTGTGCCGGCAGCCACACCCTTTCATAGAAACGTAAGAAATGCTTCACGCTAGAAATAGGTGTGGCGGTGGTGCTTCCCCGGGCAAACACTGGTTCTATCCCCTTCAATACATGCATTGTTCATGTTTTCAAGTCCCGCTCATCATTTCAAAGTAGATTCCAAGTCAAGGCCGAACACAAAAACGTAAGCGTGCAATAGTGATGTTCGTCAATGTGAATATACTCCACCGACATTCTCGAAGGATTCCCCTTCTCGAAGGCGAATTCTCAATTTTTGAAATTTGACAATTAGACGACAACATTCGCTACGCTATAAGAGTAGAGTACGACCGCGTGGCGGAGCGGTTACTATATCGGTAAGACGCGGAATAGGTCCCGGATTCATTTCCCGACCAAACAGGTATCTGAATGATGAGTTTAGATTCATGTTCTGGATCTGGGTGTGTGTGTAACGGTCTTGTGTGTGTCCATGGTACCCACGACATAGGAGAAAATCCTAGTGCGGGGCTATGAGTGTAGAAAGCGTGTGTGTTTTTTAGTGTAGGAGGCGGAAAAAAAATTGCCGAATTTTTTTTTTATTGTGAAACTGTAGTTAGTATAGATTTTGTATAGATTTGGCGACCTTTTTTTGGTCGTCAAACTGCAGTTCTACAATTGCACAATTCTTGCGATTGCAAATTTGTAAAAACATGCCAATATTCGCTACATCACGAGCGTGCAATGTAACTTACAGTTGTGCACGAAAACAAGAACAAAGCTTGTTTTGGGGAGACATGATAAACTCATACTAAGGCTATTCTACAACTTAGACAAATGTGCAGTGCTCCACACACCTCACGTACCACTATCACGTACGGTGGGCAGATTCCAGGGCGTCAAGATGGGAGATACCAACGTGTTACGTTACAATCGACCTGATTTATACAGCGTGCTCTGAGGTATCAGGTTGCGTGGTATGCCATAACGTTATGTTAGTTTCTATGTGGTTGGTCACAGGTTAACAGTGTAGCTTCTTACACTTTAATGAAATCACAAAGTTTTCATATCATTACGTATGTGGTAGCTATTTGGTCAGATGTTTTTTTAGTTATATCATCAAAATGATGTATTGTGGAATGAGATATAAAATAACAAAAAAGATAAACCCACTGAGATAGTTCCCGGATCTTCTGATTTGAGGTCGTGTTCCGATCCGTTGGTAGTGAAAAAAGGCCCCCGTAGGCCTATACAAAATAAGGACATTTCATTATTAGTTTATGGAACATATGCAACATTTTGATGATTTATAAAGTAAAAAATGTAACATAAAATAAAATTACTCTGTGCATATAAAAGTAGTAGTTATACATAAAGACAAAAAAAATAAAAACATCCATTAATTCGTTTAACAAACAAACGTAAAAGATGCATTTTAAAAATGATTTAAATAGAACGAAAGAACACGAGCGACTACATTAGTCACGCTTGTTCTTTTGAAGTCACTACCTGCTTTTGCACAAAAACTCATTTTCCGGAATTAAATTTTAAAATGCTGGAATAGAATCACCAGGAATACATTATTAAGAATATAAATCGAAATTAAGAGCCTGAACCAACTATGTTGACTTGGATTCCAATTTAAATTTGAACACTTTGTCTGCAGAATACCGAATAGATAATCAAGATTAATTGTTTCACTAGAAGCGCCTTTTGCTATACCGCTGATGAGTAAAACCTCGTTGCAAATGGATTTGAATAATTTAGCGCTTTGCAAAATAGTGCACGTTATTTCGCTAAGCGAATAAGACGTAGCGCTAACCTGGGATTGAGAATAAATTCCATATTACTTTAAGCTTTTAATACTTCTTAGATGTGCTTATATTTTATAAGGCTGACTTTAATGGAACAGTTTCGAAATTATTATAGAAAACTTAATACACTCGTACGTATTTGTTTAGTGATAGTAACCTGAAATAATGAGACTATAAACATAAGTTTTAAAGACTAAGCTTGTGATTCGTCACCGGGGGTTGTGATCTATGGCTTGACTAAGTGATGAGCCAGCCTTATATGACGCTAAAATTTAGAGGCTTACAATGATCGACTCGTGCGTTAATTGACTTCAACCATAATATTAATATCATACAGTAGTCTAACTCTGCCGTGTCCTTGAATTTTATACCTACAGACGAGAGTTCGCGTTAGGGCTACCCGCCTAAAGTATTTTAATACATCTGTATACTTGACTTTCTTTCTTACTTATTATGTATTTTATTCAGTAGCTTAAGGTAAAAAACAACGCGTTCTTTTAATATTTAAGAGACTTAATAATAAATCGTACACAAATAATAGTTATAAATTTCACACTGAATAATATTTTACCAACCAAAATAAAAATTATTAACACTGGACGTGTTTATGCACAATTAAAGCAATCAAAAACAGCCTAATATAGTTTAGAACTGCTGTTCGCTACATTATTATTTAAATAAAAAGATCCACTGCTTAAAAAACGTCACATCGCCCGCTCGCCACTACGGCACATTCGCTAGCTGTTGGGTACCGAGTCGCATCAACCCATTATTGGCCCACTGCTGGGCACGGGTCTTCTCCCAGAATGAGACAGTTTAGGCCATAGTCCACCGCGCTGGCCAAGTGCGAATTGGTGGACTTCACACACCTCCGAGAACTTTTTTTTTTAAGAACTCTCGGGTGTGTAGGTTTCCTCACGATGTTTTCCTTTACCGAAAAGCAGTGATAATTAATTTCTAATACGCACATAAATCATTGGTGCGTGCCTGGGTTTGAACCTCGGACCTACCGATCGAGAGGGCAAGTTTCAACCATTAGGCTATCACTGCTCTGCTGGGTACCGAGTGCATACCGAAATCGTGGCGCGTAGGTACAACTTGCGTTTCGTGCGTTTGTAAGAAGTTAGATTACTGCAGACACCCATGGGTAGCATTTACCGTTTAAAATATGTGTTTGTCTATGCAGTCTTCACTATGTGAAAAAACGAGCAAGCCGTAAATAAAAACAATTTCTTTAATTTAGTCGTACCACATTACGTTGCTGATTGATTAACTTCGAGGTTAGCCCACTATCGTCCCAATATAGGACACGAGTCTTATCTCAAAGCGACGTGGTTTAGTATCCATTAGACTTTAGACACGTTATAAAATTGTTTTTATTTATTAGTTTTTTTTTAATACTAATTATTTAATTTAACAAAATATATAAAGAAAAAACTATTTACAAAATGTATATATATATATACAAAAAAGAAAAACAAAAACACTACCATAAAAAATTATCAACATCGCAGTCTCTGGGCAAGGTTCCCAAGATGCTGGCAGCATTTCCTCTTTGAATGGCAATACAAACGACTGGACATAATTTAAAAAGCTGCCAAGCCTCTGGACCCCATGGTCCCAGAGTCAACACCAAACGCCATAAATATGTAGTTATTACATAAAACAATTTATTTAATTTATTCGTACTTCAAATCTTTGAACAATTCATCTGCGCCCAGGCCACATCTATCGATTTAGATCGCTCTAAACTGTGCAAGAGGAAGCTCAAGCAAATTTGATTTGCTGATTCGGTTTGCAGTTTAATTCTTATGATTGGTGGATCCTAATCGACTACACCCCGTAAGATAAATAGCCTAACGATGTTATTTTTAACGGTCCAGTGTATAAATTGAACGTTCATTTACATGAATAAATACGAATTAACTATCTCGAAATCGCTGATTCGTAAAATGAATGGTTTTTACTGAATTTTCAGCGGTAGCTATATTCGTATTTGTAAATCGAGTCCTATATACTTCATGCTAAACATGTTTTTTTTTCTCGGGGCAATAACTGTTAATATGTTTTTAAGCTTATAATCATAGTTGCATTTATAAGAAATCTATATATTTTCAAGAATAAACAAACACAAAAAGTTTTTCAAATAGTATATGATTTTAGACTAGTATTATCGCGGAATTGATACATTATAATACTTACGGGCAAAAATAATTCTATAAGAATTTATAAACCGCATATCGTGAGTACTCGTTAAGTATTATAATTTTCAAATAGTGTTTTACATACATACCTACCAGGTACTGTAACTATTAATAAAAATACCCAAGAAAAGACTATATCAAGCAGTAGATCTGAGAAGGCTGACACATATCATCAGGTTTAGGAAACTTTCGATTGTTACTTCAATAAAAATAATAATAGATCAATAGTACAAAAATCATTTATCTATAACGTAGACAGGAAATAAATTGAAAACGCATACTCCATTCAGCGCAGTACTTTCTAGTGCAAGTCAAATATTTTATCCGGTAAAAGCCTAGGCCACATGTAAACTGGAGGCGGTGTTTGCTCAAGAAGATTGGTTACATATGGCGTGTGTTCTAGCTCTTTAAATTGCATACATAAAACAAAATAGCTGAAGGCATGCCAAGTATTGGCAGGATTTTATAGTTTCAAGCCCGATATCCGACCAGGTGGATAATAATATATGTATATATATATATATATCATAATTTCACATGAATAGTTTTACCAGCTTTTTTATATGGCTGAAGTAACAAACGAGCATGCAGTCCACCTGATGGTAAGTGGTCACTGCCGCTCATGGACATCTGTAATCAACTTCATACAGAACATAGGTTCTATCTGAAGTCAATCACAGATGCGTTGCTACTCCCGAGGACTATGATGGTCGGATCATATAAAAGTTTGTGTCACTGTTCCTAATAAAAGTGGTAAATTTCGCCAGTATACATTTACTTACTAGTACTTTCGATAAAGTCGGCAGTGACCACTTACCATCAGGTGGACTTCACGCTCGTTTGCTACTTTAGTCACATAAAAATAGAATTAATGTCAAAATGTAGCAAAATAATATTACAAACGGAGTTATGCGTTCGAATGTAACTATAGTATATTTCAATCGGAGAATAATCGAATAACAATCCTCGAAGTCTACTATTAATAAGAAACAGTAATAAACAATAAATTTTCCTAAATAAATTATTCTGCAGATATCTATCGCGCTCTCCGGACGCCGTTTGTTGTATTTTAATTAACTTGTAATAAAGAAAATAATTAATTAACCCTTCTATTAACTTGGTGTATGGAGTAATATTCGTTAACTTGTTTTTGGTTACGGCTTTGTCTGTATTTATGAGAAATGAAATGAAATGTCTTTATTTTGTATAGGCCTACAAGGGCACTTACAAATTGTCAGTTACATTTTTTTTCTTACACTACCACCGGATCGGAATACGACCTCAACGAGAAAAAGATAAAAATAATTATTAAATTGAAATAATATTTTTTAGGCAATAACCTAATCAGTAGGTATATGAAATTGGTTACTTTATTTAAACACTTTTTTAACCGACTTCCAAAAAGGAGGAGGTTATCAATTCGTCTGTATTTTTATTTTATTTTTTTTTTTTTTTTTTTATATTTGTTACCTCATTTCTCCGGACTGGGTGAACCGATTTAGATGATTTTTTTTTTATTTGAAAGGTAGTGCGTGTCATAGGGTCCCATTTTTTTTTAGTATTTTTTTGACTAGGGCATCCATAAGAAAAACGCATAAGTCTTAAATTTGCATTTTCAATGTACGCGATAAATGTATGAATAACTCAATATCCCGCCAACTGATTTTGATGATTCTTTTTTTATTAGAAAGGATGTACTCCAGGGGTAGTCTGATAAGAGTTTGATAAGGTTCTAATCATAGGATCTTCAACTTTTTGGAGCAAAATAATAAAATTAGTGATAGTCGGCCGAACCTTAGCTGAAGAAGTCCAATTGAGTAAAATATAGAATAAAATTACTATGTAGGTATTTACTATGAAAAATTTGACCTTCAACTCTTCAATCCTGATGATGCAGGGGTACTGCTAGCCTGAACTATAAAAGTTGGTCGTTTGATGTTTGCGAATATATAATGAAATTGTTAAGCAAATTCATGGGACAAAAATTTGACCTTCAACTCCTCAACCCTGATGATGCAGGGGTACTTAAAGCCAAAACCATAGGAATAAGCCATTTGGTGCTTACGTATATGTTATAAGATTACTGAGCAAAAACATAAGATGAAAAATTTGACCTTCAACTCCTCAACCCTGATGATGGAGGGGTACTTCAATCCTAAACCATAGAAGTTGGCAATTTGGTGCTTACGGTTATGTAAAGAAAATACTAAGCAAAAATATAAAATCAAAAATTTGACCTTCAACTCCTCAACCCTGATGATGAAGGGGTACTTCAATCCTAAACCATAGGAGTTGGCAATTTGGTGCTTACGGTTATGTAAAAATAATACTAAGCAGAGGCACAAAATTAAAATTTTGACCTTCAACTCCTCGACCCTGATGATGAAGGGGTACTTCAATTCTAAACCATAGGAGTTGGCAATTTGGTGCTTACGGGTATGTAAAAATAATACCAAACAGAGGCACAAAATTAAAATTTTGACCTTCAACTCCTAAACCCTGATGATGCAGGGTACTGCAAGCCTGAGCCATAGAAGTTAGCCACCTGGTACTAACGTATATGTTATAAGATTACTAAGCAACAATATAAGATGAAAAATTTGACCTTCAACTCCTCAACCCTGATGATGGAGGGGTACTTCCAGAGGGGGCGCCCTGTTTGTATGAATTGTAAAAGTGTTTTATGTTTAATTTTTGTGAATATGTAGATGCACAAAGCAAACTTAGAGGCTTTATTTAAATACAAACATAAAAATATAGTCACTAAAAAGTGTAAAATAAAAACTTTTTAACAAAAAATATCTACCGACTTCCATGTCACAAAAAAGTAAAAAATAATTTAAATATATTTTGGTCTAGAACATACTCAGTACTTAGTACATAGTCCTGAAGTCGGTGCTCGACATATTTCGCTGGACGACGGTAACTACGTCCTATATGAGCACCGACTTCAGAACTATGTACTAAGTACTGAGTATGTTCTAGACCAAAATATATTTAAATTATTTTTTACTTTTTTGTGACATGGAAGTCGGTAGATATTTTTTGTTAAAAAGTTTTTATTTATCTGTGAAATGATTAGTATGATATTACTTTTGTACATTTTTTTTAAGTCCATAAAAGCATAAAATTAATGAATCAAAGGGATTGCTGCAATTAAATCGCGTTGATTGGGACAGAATACTTCTATAAAAAAACAAAACAATTTACAATTAAGTGCAGAACTTCTATCGCATCAATGGCATTGCTTGATGTGATAAACGTTGGCAAGGATTTCTTAGAGTACATGGGCAGTAGTAGCCACTTAAACTCACTTCAAATGATCACGCTGATCATCAGTAGCAAGGTGGTAGATCAAAGATGGGTCGACCGGGAACATCGCCTCAACCCATTATTGTCCCACTGCTGAGCACGGGTCTTCTCTCGGAATGAGAGAGTTATAGGTCATAGTCTACCGCGCTGGCCAAGTGCGAATTGGTGGACTTCAGACACCTCCGAGAACCTTTTTTGTTTTTTAAAGAACTCTCGGGTGTGTAAGTTTTCTCATGATGTTTTCTTTCACCGAAAAGCAGTGGTAATTAATTTCTGATACGCGCATAATTTTAGGAAAATCAGTTGTGCGTGCCCGGGTTTGAACCTCGGACCTCCCGATCAAGTTTCAACATTTAGGCTATCACTGCTCTTTCTTCGAGCACTTAATTGCTTCGCTGGAAGAGTGTGGTTCTCAGCTCACATTCAAATAAGACCACCCGCATCCACCAGAGTAGCAATTATATATCGAAGTGATAGCGTGAAATGTGACGTCAGGATGGCCAGGAGTCTTCGTTATTTTCCTCTCTTGAAGATTTCAAGTAAAACACAGGAATAAACTTCTTCGATTTATTCACAATTGCGGAGGTCCGATCGCTTCGACGGTTAAACAATAATAATTCTTTCTACCGGCGTTCGCTCGCCTTTTTATAACAATGTTTGGTGGTGTGACAAAAATAAATTTATGGAGGGTAAACTAAATTACAATTCTAAAAATCATTAAATGTTGCTAATTCAATAAACAAACAATTTTCGATCTTTAAACTAACTAAAATAATTATTATCGGCGACGTGTTTTTCATAAATACGCGGTCTCGCGCCGACATATATAAAATCAAATCTATCACCTCCTCCATTCAGAACTAAATATAAAAATAAACAAATTGGTAACTTTTTAACCCACGTTCGCATTACAAGCATTATTCCGTCAAACACATGTAAACGCAAACCACACTGCATGCCATTAACAATGCGCATGCATGCATACTTAAGTCCCGTCAGTGCATATTATGACAAATGTATGCACGGTGCGTGCATATTAAGGCAGCACACCCTCGTCGCACGCGTCCGAGCGTGCATATGATTCATGTAGCGATTGTAAGGCGTTCGTCTGTTTCGGCTAATGACTATTTGGGAAATAATTGTTTCCTGTTTTATCTTGGTTGATTTGTATTTTTAATACGTATGGAATTCATATCTTTAAATTTCAAGATTCAATTTAATTTAGACAACCCGCGTGGTGGAGTTCATCCGCGTTCACCCTAATGGTTTAACTCGCAGTGGGCTTCCAGTTCGATCCTAGGCAAGACAGATATCTAAGTCATAAGATTTCTGGTGTAATCTGAGTGGATTTATTATTTTCTTTGTGTATTTTCATGGGACCAACGATGCAGGAGAAATCCTACTCAAATCTCACATCGGGACAATGTTTGTTATATTTAGAAATAATCATGTTCTCAAATAAGTGATGTAATATCTTTCTGAGAAATAAATATCTTTAAACCGAACAAACCTCTAAAAAACTTAGGTTTAACGTTTCGGATTAGCAATGCATATAAACCTGATTAGAGATTGATTACAATTCAAACGCAGCAAGTTCCATACCATCAAGTGAACGTCATGATTACTACATCAGTTCTACAAAACGAACATACTCACCGGATAACTCAACAAGAACAACCCGCCAGGGCCCTTCCAGATAAGAGGCACGCATGACCGATCGCCAGCGACTCGGTCATAATGTCTCTGGTATCTACATCTCCCCAACAATATACCGAACGGTAATCACTGCGTAACGCTTAGCTTTACATAGTTTACTTATTTGAATGATTATTTTATAGTACAGGAGAATTTAAGTGTGGTTTTATTTAACTGAGATATCTATAGTAATTTTTATTATATGACCAAAAGGTAAAAATAGATTATTTCTTTGCATACCTTACAGATAATCTATTATTATAAATGAGAAAGTTTGTGAGGATGTAGGTATGTGAGTTTGTCACTTTTTTACGAAAAATGTACTGGTCCATATTTTTTAGTAACTATTTTTTTATCCTTTTTAGAGGTTTACCTGTCTTCCTCCTTCCTTTTAGACCTTTGTAACGGTTTATTTACAAGCTTTCGGTAGACACTATTGTTATGATAATTAAAAAAATCCTTCTACCTCTTTTTTTGTGAGCGTAGACGTCACGTAGACGACGTTATAAAATGTATATAGCCTATAATACTTTACAAAATTGATTTCAAACATGTGTGACACGTTACAATCCGTCAAGCATTTAGCGCGTACTTAAGAATTGGTCACAGATACATAGGTTTTTTTTTACTGGTTGAAGTAGCGAACGAGCATGCCTTACCTGATGGTAAGTGGTCACTGCCGCCCATGGACGTCTGTAATCAACTTCATACAGAACATGGGTTCCATCTGAAGTCAACCGCATATGCGTTGCTACTCCCGAGGACCATGATGGTCACCTCTGTGAAAGTGTGCCGGTACCCACACCCTTCCATCGAAACACAACTGCTTCACGCTAGAACGAACTACACTGGTTCTACCACCTTCGAAAGATACATACGGTTTAAGTTAAGTCGGGCTTTCTGATTTTATAAATATTTTTAATAAACCGCTTTTAAGGATTTTGCACTAAAATATGTAGTGAAAAGTGTTATATTACCTCAACTGAGTCGGTTTCAGACACAAGCCATAAGTAATAATCTTTCAAACCATTAAGACTGTAGCAAATGCAAAAAAATGGACATACATACATAGGCTTGAAAAACATTGTCCCTGTAGCCTCGGGGTCAGAATAGGGCTACGGTATCCCCTGCCTGTCGTAAGAGGCGACTAAAAGGGGCTTCCGGGGTTGCAGACGGCTAGAGTGGGAGCTCGAACCGTTCGGTCAGGCAATCCCGGGAAGGACACAAGGTCGTAAAGACTAGACGGAGCGGTGGGCCCAGCCGCCCATCTGGGAGGAGCCCGATGGGGCAGCGCGCTCGGAGGATTCCGGTTGAAGTCGTTTCGAGATCCCGGAGTCCTCCTTTTAGCTTGTAGCAGTTGTGTAAAAAAATAAGAAATGAAAGTTTGCTCTTTGGAAAGATATTTTATCCGTGCGCTCCGTCATTTAACTGAACTAACCCAAACAATGAAAGGTCTCCCATAAAATAGTAAACACCATCACTTCTGTGCGCTTTTTTTCTATGCTTAACAATTTCATACCATTCGATTCATGAATCCCACAGACGCAGTCGCTCCACAGTTCCGAGGGGCAGACCCCCATCTCTTGCCATTTCCTATTTAACGGCGGAAATTAGAACTCCAGACTTGTTTTCTCCTCTAATTAAAATCATTTCACAAACCGACGGTTGCCTCCGTCGAGGTTGTTGAGACCAGTTACGGCAATTTAATATTTTTTCTCTATCTTAATTAGTGACTCTGTTTGTGTTACGGTTTGAGGTAGTGGAGAAATCTTTCCATTAATTAACCCTCAGGCTATTGAATTAGTGTCCCCTGTAAGTGCAATCAATAATCGTTATATATACTTATCAAAAAGTCGTGATTTTGATTGACATTTTGATTTATTTATTTACTACAATTAAAATTTATTAAAAATTTAAGTATTCATTATTTTATTTTTATTTATTTATTTTTTTATTTCTTATTTATTTGATATCAATGAGGAGAGATAGCCTAATAGTTCAAACTTGCCCTCCCGATCGGGAGGCCCGATGTTCACATCCCAGACACGCACCACCACGCACCGCTGATTTTTCTAAAATCATGTGGGTTTTGGAAATTAATGATCACTGCTTTACGGTGAAGAAAAACATCGTGAGGAAACCTACACACCAGAGGGGTTCCTTAGAAAGAAGTTATCAGAGGTGTAGTCTACCAATTCCACTTGGCCAGCGTGGTGGACTATGGCATCAAACTCTCTCATCCTGAGAGAAGAACCGTGCCTTGACTGATTGGGAAAATAATGGGTTAGCGACAATTCATTTTGATACTCATACAAATTTAGGTGCTTGGAAAATCCACTGTATATTGTTAAGGAAACCGGTTCTGTAGTCCAACAATAAGGTCGCGAGCAGTTTGCTGGCATAAACAATTTAAGAAATCATTATCCAATAGTGAGACAATAATCAAAACTTAGTATAAAACAAAGTCGCTTCTCGCTGTCTGTCCCTATGTATGCTTAGATCTTTAAACCTACGCTATGGATTTTAATGCAGTTTTTTTTTAATAGATAGGAATGACATTTTTTACAGAGACATGTATAATATGGTTGGAAAACACTGATAATTTTAGGTTTTTGAATAAATATGGTGTAAATATAATTTTCTAGTTAAATACAATTTGGTCCCAAATGAGCCGGTGAGAGTAATACATACATTGTCCATAGAGGATTCCCACTTGTTCCTCAACAATGGCGGGACACAACATTGTGACCGACGGGATTTGTTTCCATTGCAACCTTTGATATATTGGTTACGTCATACGTGTTTTTTGTGTCTTTTTTGTTAAAACGTCGATAAAATTTTGATATAAATAAAATTGTGAAATTGTTACCTTTCTTTTACGATTTGTTTTTTTTTTCTTATAAGTGAACCTGGCGATAAGGCAGACGGGCTACCTGATGGAAAGTAGTCACCGTCGCCTATGGACATTTACATCATCAGAGGAGTTGCCAATACATCGCCGCCTTTGAAGTAGATCTCTTTTTGCACCTTTTTTGAAGAGCCCCATCATAACACTCCGGGAATACCTCAGCTTATTTATTAATTTTGAATTTTAAACCACGTATTTATATAAATACTACTTTAATTATTATTGCAAATGCAAATGAATGGTACAAATTTAATAATGGAGTCTTATATCATTTATCAATCATTTACAAATAATAAATAATATATTAGACAAGATTAATACATTTAAGAATATTAAAAAAGGGTCGTACAAAATAGACAAATGAAAGAATTAATTGCCGTTTAAGGTCGTGCACTAGTTTAAAAGCTACTTAATCCATTAACCTAATGCTTGGGAACCGCCACGGAAGCAATCAAAATCGCGCTGCCACCGCTGCTGCTACTGGCGAGGGTTCTCTCAAAGCAAACCTGTGAGTAAAGGCGAAATGATCACACATGGTCACAGGGGATGCCCATGCTAACTTAATCATTACTTACAAGCAGTAAATAAGCTGGCCTAAATAATCTACGATCTTTTGTCTATTTTTTAAAAATTACTTTCGTAATACCAGCTTTTGACATCCCCTTTATACAGCATTTTATCATATATTAACACCAAAATAAATCTTAAAGTCTAACGCCACAAGATAGCATAAAACGACCAACTCACAATCTAATTAAAACTAACACGGATATAGCGTATACTAAACAAAGAACTTCTCATGCATGGCTCAAAGTTAGGGAACGTGCCGTCTGTACAAACGGAAACGGGCACTGAAGTGTACTGTAGTGTTTGCTTTCGACCGTGCAATAAACACACAGAATTATTGCCATGCATACATTTGTATATATTACAATGGTCTGTTTATATTGTGGACGCAATGTCGCCAAATCTTTTCATATTCTGTCTAAATTTCCCTTAACCTTTCACCTATATACATTGGGTCAAGGGGAAGGATTAACTTCAAGGCCTTCCTTACTCAAAAACGAGACTTTCCTAAGATTGGGATATAAAAAGTGTTGCAGCCAGTTAAGTCTCTCACACACAAATAAAACATACACCATCCCCCGGACGCGAATCATACTCGTAAGGCTGACTCGTCGTAAATACATTTTTTTATATTTAAATAAATGATGAGGTAATGATACACTATGTTTAATGATGATATAGTATGTTTTTAAACACAAATAAACATTAAATCAAATCATTCTAATTTAAAAATACAAATTCTCACATTGTTGTTCTAATATTAGTACCCCTACTACTAGAACTAGTACTTTTAAGAACCGAAAACTCAGGCAACGATTATATTCTAAACGTGGTGCGCGGTAACCCAATCGCACGTTTATACGCCAGTAAATTTTACCGGCACAAAGATTGCGTTCCGTTCCGTTTGCATTAGGAGAAAGTCCGCTTGCCTGGCCGTGTTCAAGCCGACAAAGGGTTTGACTACTCCACTGGTTTGATTATTCTCTATCGCTACAATAGATTTGCTTGCGATTTAAGTACACACATGAACATTTAAGTACACATATGAACATAAAATGCAATCACTTCTAGTTCTATGGATATAAGCATTATTCTATTACCATAAGCATTAATACTACTACTTGTACTTGCTACTACTTCTAGTACTAGAGTTTAGAGAACGAAATCTCAGGCAACGATTATATTCCGAACGCGGTGCGCGGTAACCGAATCGCATGTTGGTACGCCAGTAAACTTACCCGGCACAAAGCAAACGGATTGCGTTCCGTTCCGTTTGCTTTAGGACAAAGTCCGTTTGTTTGGCTGTCTTCAGGCCGTCAAAGGGTTTGACTACTCCACTGGTCTGATATTTCTCTATCGGTTAAATAGATTTGCCTGCGACTTAATGGATTCGTATTACATGTATTTTAGTTACTTGGCCGATTTTTTGATTACTCCGAGTTAATGAGTAAACAACTGTTTGTAAAAGACTGTAGGGCATAAAAATCTGGAATTTCCTTATTCATCCAATAAGGTTCTTAGAAAAATAGTGTGCATCAGGTTTTTCAACCTAGAATTCCTCGGATATTGTGACTGTGATCGACTTTGGGTAGACTTCCAATCCCATATTAAGATATATCGTATGTGTAAAAGTATAGTTCAGGTGCATATCAAAACACAAAGACATTGATATTTTTATTGATACCATTCGCAAGTTAAAAAAAAACCATCATGAATCTTATGAAACCTATATAATTTATAATTTTTTTTTAAATTTTCAATAATCTATTACTTATATTCAACCTATTTTTTTGACATTAATATTATTAATATTATTTGAATTTTTACAGTAATTTCTTTTTCGAATCAGTGCTCTGATTATTCTATTAATTCTTTGTAATATTTGCTATTGTGGTACGCTATCTGTCTTCACCTATAATTGTAATATCACTTATGTTATTTTATCTATAATTTATATTGTTTGGCCTAATTGGTGAACATTATGTTGGTAAACATTTAAATAAATAAAATAAATTAAAAATAGTTCGACCAGGGAGAAATCACAGCCACACCTAGAAGAAGTTCTTGCGTTTCGGTGGATTGGTGTGGTTACCGACTTTCTTTTATTTCAGACGACCATCTTAATTCTCCGAAGGACCATGAGATCTGTGATGGATTTGATTGATTTGATAGATCAGATAGAACCCTGGTTCTACATGAAGTTGCCTACAAATATGCAATGGCGACAGTGACAACACCACTACCTGTATTATGTTCGTGTGTTATTTTAATTATATTCATTTTCACATGAGGCAACCATCATAGTCCTCGGGAGTAGCAATGCATTTGTAATTGACTTCAGATGGAACCCATGTTCTGTATGAAGTTCAGACGTCCACGAACGGCAGTGACCACTTACCATCAGGTGGACTGCATGCTCGTTTACTACTTCAGTTAGATGTAAAACAATATATAAAAACGGGGTTTACCTTCCTGGCAATATAATTTTCACTCTCGTCAACCCATTATTGTCCCACTGCTGGGCACGGGTCTTCTCTCAGAATGAGAGAGTTTTAGGCCATAGTTCAACGCGCTGGCCAAGTGCAAATTGGTGGATTGGTGGTGGAATTTTCACTACTCAACATACATTACACGTTTGCTTTATAAGACAATTACTACAAACCGACTTCAATTGCAACACACGCTCAACTATACACAAATACAAACGCACTAGTCCTCATCGCGTATGTTTTCCTTTGACTGAAGTCTTACTGTTAACTTGTTAAGGCATTCCACAACGTACATAGCTCTCCTTTGAGATTGGTCTCAGGACTTAACGGAGATGCCATTCTGCACGAGTTGGTTGCATACAATGTTACTTCGGTGGTTTATACGGTACGGTTTCGAGAGTTGCACACACGGACAATAAAACATCTGTAGTGGAAATGGTCTACAAAGTTAAGTATCGGCCGCAGGGGTTAATGGGTGGCTGACCTATATCTTTATCATTTCTTCTATTATTTTCTAGAAGTAGAATAAGAGCATATCATTCATCTGATTTAAAGTAAACTTTGTAGGTAGGATGAGTCATCTGAGCTAGACCATAAGGTATTATATTAGTGCTATGTGTGGGACATTCCTATGTAGCTCTCAAAGGTATATGAAAGATACGTCGAAATGTCTCCTCTAAGTGCCGTGTTAGGCTTTAAGGGATCGTATAAGAGATAAATACGCGCTTCAACTAAGTCTAGCCTAGACTAGTCTAGTCTAGAGTAGCAACGTAGATACAATCGACTTTAGATTAAATCATATCTCTTTTGGGGCTGATGTTAATAAACGGCAGTCGTCATTTGCTTTTAGATGGACGGCATGTTCGTGTCCTACTTTTTTATTAAAAAAACAATTAATGTACTACGTGATAGTATCTCTAATTGGAATTGATAACAAATGCGTTTCAATTATTAACGGTGATGAATATGATTAAGGATGAAACTTTTATTTTTTTATTTGACTGAAGTAGCTAACGAGCATGCTGTCCACCTGATGGTAAGTGGTCACTGCCGCCCGTGGACATCTGTAATTAACTTCATACAGAACATGGGTTCTATCTGAAGTCAAATACAGACGCGTTGCTACTCCCGAGGACTATGATGGTCGCCTCACATAAAAGTGTGCCAGCAACCACACCCTTCCATCAAAACGCAAGAAATGCTTCGCGAAACGCCAAAAAGCCCTACCTTAAAGTCCGGTAAAAATAATTTTATGATGGAATCAAGTGCAAGGGATGTTGAATGAAATGAATAAAACACATTAACCCTGAAACTTATCATGCAACTGAAGTGTATCATTATATAATTTTACGGGATTATTACAGTTATTTACAAGAAAAAGAACAATTTACGCTGTGTCATAACTGTACGGTCCGGCCTAGTACGGATTAAAGAGCTCACAAACAAATCATGAAAATAATTTCACAAATTTTATCTACTTACTATTTCACTAGGCTATGATGGTTTGTTGTGACGTTTTAGTTTTTTTTTCTCACAATTGTCAATCATTAGGTTTTGAACTACGTCGTACATTATTATTGCCTAATAAAGGATATTTTTTTCGGATGGTTTTCGAACACATACAAGAAAGAGTGTTGGCAGGTAGAAGTCGAAGATTTTGGCCAGCTCCCCAAACCCTGGTTTACTGTGTAGAAATGGCCCACCTATTTAGTCCACCAATTCGCACTTGGCCAGCGCGGTGGACTATGGCCTATAACTCTATTGATAGAGAAGACCCGTGCCCAACAGTTTGGTTGTACCCAAACGATATTTGCGATATATATTTGTGTTTACCATTTTTGATTCGCTTTCCATTTGCAAATAACGTTTTAAACGTTATTTAATCTAAGAATGATGCCTTGTAACTGCTAAAACACGATTTTGTCAATATTTGCCAAAAAACGTTTTTAAACGCTATTTAATGGCTTTGGCCGCATAATTTTGCAGGCTACTGTATATAAGTATAGCAGATATAATCAGATACAGAATAGTAATGCATATTGGTCATCGCACATAAAGTTATCTGGTCCAGCTTTCCACTGACACCACTGCCCACTTAACACCTACACGTCTGCGACACTGGATGTCCTAAGATGACTAAGTATTTAGCAAGGATGCGATTATTCAATAACCTTTAAATAGGTAAATTATTTTATCTATTAATTATAGGTACTTAACATATCATAAACAATAAAAAATATTTCAATACAATATATTGAAGATACCTTTGAAAAGCTCACTAAATATTAAATGATTTTAAAAATAGATTCAAATAGGTCAGGAAAATACCAATATACTTTAGTTACTAATGGATAACAACTGTAACTGACAGTTTACTAACTAATTCACAAACGACAGTTCATGTAGATGACAATCATTGACTTTTACTGCTCGTTTTAATCGACCACCATAACGTTCGCCGGATGTAGCCGCCTACCGTCGACACAAAACCTCGTGTATTACACGTGTATTAAGAGTATCTCCCTAACATAGCTTCCAAAGCATGGAAGTGTGTTCGCATCAACCCATTATTGGCTCACTGCTGAGCACGGGTCTTCTCCCAGGATGAGAGAGTTTTTAGGCCATAGTCCACCGCGCTGGCCAAGTGCGAATTGGTGGACATGGAAGTGTGTATGATATCTCAAACCTTGTCGGGTTCGACATTGTTATTTTTTTTTATCTCAATGAAGTAGCAAACGAGCACGCAGTCCACCTGATGGTAAGTGGTCACTGCCGCTCATTGACAACATGGGTTCCATCTGAAGTCAATCACAGATGCGTTGCTATTCTCGAGGACTATGATGGTCGCCTCATGTGAAAGTGTGCCGGCAACCACACCCTTCCATTGAAACGCAAGAAATGCTTCACGCTAGAAATAGGTGTAGCGGTGGTAATTCCCCGGTCGAACTACACTGGTTCTACCACCTTGAAAATCTATTTGAAGATCAATTACAATCTAAAGAGTGATGCCATAAATAGGTATCAAGAAATCGATTAGTCATCGAATTACTCAAATTCACATTTGAATGTAATACGTTTACAAAACAATCACATTTAAATAACAATAATCACATTTATTTTACGTCTACCAACAATAAGTCACAGACAACCCTGATTGTAAGATGATATACATGGCTATTCACTGTTTCCTATCGCTTTCTGTACCGGTTGCACAGGTTTTCAGTATGATTTCATATCTAGAGACTAGACTATCAAATGTCTATGTTTAAATATATTAACCCTACACTAGCTAAGGTTTGAACGCATTTGATATATTGAACAGGTTGATGTAAATACATTGTAGCGCACTATAAAGTTTCTCGTAGGAATTGTCAAAGCTATTATATTGCAACATAAAAGTTATTACACCGTTCGGGAAGCGTTTAGAAATCATTTAAGGATTTAAATAACAATGTAACACTGTAGAGCACTAATATATATTATGAGTTGTGAGTGTTTTGCTGCTTTTGCATTGCTATGCATAATTATTACTCTCTAGGAAGATGCCTGATTCATAAATTGCTGTGGTCTTGAAGAGTGAGATGTGAAAGACCACCATACATTATACAACCACGATACAGATTTTATAATTTAGGTAATATGATTATGATAATAGAGTTTTTGAAAGGTGGTAGAACCAGCGTAGTCCTATCTGAAAGGTCACACTTTTTTGTAACGTGAAGCAGTTCTTGCATTTCGGTGGAAAGGGGTGATTGCTTGCTCATTTTCCCTTCAGGTGCCCTTCGGAAAGATCTTCAAGAGTAGCAACGCATCTGGCTCTCTTTGAAGTCAATACTTCAGAGAGTGCCCTTGTTTTATATGAAATTGCTCATATATGCCATGAGTCATATTGACCTATCTTATTAAAAAAATTGTTAGTACCTATGTATTTCTACGCAGATAAAACAACGCGTTGTAGTAAAAAAAAAATCAAATAAACCACTGATTGACGTACACATTTACAACATATACTCACAAAAACTTCCAAATACCGACCTCAAAATGAATTTGCACCCAAGAACCCTTTCAAGTCGACACCTTGCACTAAAAGCAGTTAACGAGGAAACTTTTAAACTTATAACTTATGAATAAATTGCGTCAACTTAAGCCAACTCGTGACCCCCTTAGGCAGGTCACACGCGACAGGGAACTAAAACAACGTAGCAGCTTACGTTTCGTTTTTAAGTGTGTCATGTGTCCTTATTTTGACAGTTGTAAATACACATAATAAGCGTTAGTAGCCCTTTAAAACTTAGTTGTAACGCCTCGTTAAGAACCTACCATATCCTTCTACACCAAAATATAGGAGCATAACACTGCTGTTATACGGCAGAAGCCAGTGACAGTTCTAAAGCCTTCAATTAAAAATGTTACTAAATGTATTACTAGATTAAAAAAAGTTTCATAATGTCCCTAGGTGATTTGTAATTACGGGACCAGAATAGGGCTACGGTATCCCCTGCCTGTTGTAAGATGCGACTAAAAGGGGCATCCGGGGTTGTGGGCGCGTAGAGTGGGAGCTGGAACCGTCCGGCCAAGCGATCCCTGGAAGGGCGGCGTCATGTGTAGCTGCATGTCGTTGTAGCATCCCGGGGTCCCCTACAAGCGTTGAGGAAGGCCACCGAAGAAGTTTTAGTGGGTAAAAACCCGACATACCCCGAAGTCCCTCCCAAGACTTCGGCGTACCGTTGAAGGTTTCCTCCCCGTCAACAAAAAAGAAGAAGCCTCTTTTAGTCGCCTCTTACGACAGGCAGAGGATACCTTAGTCTTATTCTACTCCCCGACTACATTGGAGACTTCTAAAACAACTTTTCTTTATAAATTTGCACAGATATATCTATAGTAAGCATAATCATTATTAGGTGAACTGCATGCCCGATGCCACTTCAATTTGATAAAAAAGGTTTTTTTTACTCGTTACATGTATTTGTTCATTCATTCATACAGTCGTTCACATGTCTTATACCGTCAACCCACTATTGTCCCACTGCTGGGCACGGGTCTTCTCTCGGAATGAGTTTTAGGCCATAGTCCACCGCGCTGGTCAAGTGCGAATCGGTGGACTTGACACACCTCCAAAAAGTTCTTTCTAAAGAAGTCTCGGGTGTGTAGGTTTCCTTGCGATGTTTTCCTTCACTAAAAAGCAGTGATAATTAATTACTAATACGCACTTAAATCAGTAGTGCCTGAGTTGAACCTCGGACCTCCCGATTGAGAGGGCAAGTTTCAACCTGCTATCACTGCTCTTCACACTTCTTACTTAAAACCGAATTCCCTAAAAGAAAACGAACACTCAATGCATTTATTTTCATAAACCCTTTCGTTGGATATTGTTACCTCTATATTTATAACGTAACGCATCTTAGCCGTTCCCTGGACGCTACAGGCGCGCACGTGAAATATGTTTACAATTCTGTACACTACGCTTCGTAACATGACCAGTTTAAATATACCCTTCGTCGTTTTGAATGGTCTCACCATTGGCGATGGGCGATCATCGGCACGAACTATAATATATGTCTCAAGACTGCCTGGGCTGTTAAGTTTAAAGTTGTTGCATGTTGTAACGTAATCAAAAATGCATAACGGTTCATGGAGTTCTCATTGCCAATTCTTCTTCATTCTAAACACATCTTGAGTCTTGTATACATTTTTTAATTTAATTGATGTAATATATAAACACCTTTAATGAACAGTCCATGGGACATTAGTTCTCCATGGGAAATTAGTTCAATTGGAAAATATTTGGATTCATTATTATTCTTGGGGAATAAGTTTTAAAACCTTGGACGCCTCCTTTAAACCAAAACACAGCATTGTTTAATATTGCTATTATAATCACGTTACTGCTGTAATCAGAATTTATGTGGATGTGGTGTACATACTACTTACACGTAATAACCATATCCATAGGTTTAACATCCTGTCAATTTCCAGATCGCTAATAGCATAACAGTCATTCGAATTCCATGGAACGTAAGCTTCGCTGGTCGGTGACGACGACTATGTCACTGAAGACGTTAATAATAAGAGTATAGGTCCAATCCTATAGATCAAAAAACTTCGCTGCAAATTGTAGCCAGATTTACCGAAACTCGCTCAAAGCTATCGCTAGCCCCGAGCGAGCGTTTCGTAGCTTTCGGGTCACTCGCTGGCAATACAACAAGCGGTACGCGAGCGACGCTAACACTGGTCGGTGTAGTATGATACAATAACAATATATCAAAGGGACAGCTGCCGAAAGTGAAGAATGGTCGCCGTCAGCAGGGTAGTCCTTGAGGAGTTGGATTCGCAGTGATGTAGAGCCGATACACTCCCGAAAAGGTATTTTATGAATGTCAAGAACAGATTCTTCGGTATTACGAGACGGTGAACTCAATATAAATGTAGAGTTGATACACACTTACAAAAATGTACTTTATATATTTTGTATATTGTACCCATTGTAGTTCTACTGCTAGCGTCGACTCTTCCTTTAGAATGAGAGAGTTTTAGGCCATAGTCCACCGTGCTGGCCAAATGCGATTTTTTTTATTTTTTATTTTATTTGACTGAAGTAGCAAACGAGCATGCAGTCCACCTGATGGCAAGTGGTCACTGCCGCACATGGACATCTGTAATCAACTTCATACAGAACATGGGTTCCATCTGAAGTCAATCACAGATGCGTTGGTACTCCCGAGGACTATGATGGTCGCCTCATGTGAAAGTGTGCCGGCAACCACACCCTTCTATCGAAACGCAAGAAATGCTTCACGCTAGAAATAGGTGTGGCGGTGGTACTTCCCCAGTCGAACTACACTGGTTCTACCACCTTGAGAACTGATAATACTTTGAAATGATAATACTTTGAATATAGAACGCGAATGATTTAGCTTACTTACGTCTTTAGTAAATAAAACATTTTTATGTTGTAGATATAAACACATGCATAGACGCTTACTCACGCTCAGACCGAGAACAGACATCTAAATTTAACATGTAAATACTTAGACTCACTGGGGACCTAACCTGAGACCTTTGGCGTATCAGACATGCTGATACGCAAATGGGAGCAAAAAATTGAGCTAATAAAAGCTATTGCTAAAAACTTCGATGTGCATATCAAGTTCTCTAGCATATTGGACACGTTTTTTTAAAGGAAAATATCTCGATTACCTATCCTATATATATCTGGGAAATTTACTGATACATAGTGGGGAGGAAAAGAGTTTGTCGAAGGTGGTAAACCCAGTGTAGTTCGACCGGGGAAGTACCACCGCCACAACTATTTCTAGCGTGAAGCATTTCTTGCGATTCGATTGAAGGGTGTGGTTGCCGGCACACTTATATATGAGGCAGCCATCATAGTCCTCGGGAGTAGCAACGCATCTGTGATTGACTTCAGATAGAACCCATGTTCTGTATGAAGTTGCTTCCAGATGTCCATGAGCGGTAGTGACCACTTACCATTAGGTGGACTGCATGCTCGTTTGCTACTGCAGTCAGATAAAAAAAAAGTAAAAGCCAAGAAACGTGTTCAATGTTTATATTAAATTATTAAATTCTCTATCGGTACCCGTATTTGTAGACAAAAATAAATCTCGACTACCTATCCTATATCCATCTATATACGGGACATATATCTCCTACCTGCTCCGTACAAGTATTGGGACGTTGTTCAAACTACGATAAATCATACACACGTTAAGTAAAGTAGTGCTTCGCGAGACTGGGACATTTTTCACAGACCGGGACACTATTTTATATAAGCCGTCACAAGTGAGGTACGTTGTCGATAAAATACAATTTTGTCTAATCGACTTATGTAATGCTCAAATTGTACTAATATAAATATGGTTTAAGTTTACTATCATTAACGCGCGAAAAAATATCACTGGTTACATAAAATCTCTTCTTTGTCTACCAACCCGCAATTGGCCAGCGCGGTGGACTATGCCCTGTCTTTTTTTTACCACACTAAACCCCCCCCCCCCCCCGGTGGCCGTCCTCGGCGCTAGAAAGAGGACTCCGGGAACTCGGAACGACCGCAACCGGAATCCTCTGAGGGTTTGCCCCATCGGGCTCCTCCCAGATGGGCGGCTGGGCCCACCGCTCCGTCTAGTCTTTACGACGGTATGCGACCACATATACCTACCACCGTCCGCTCGAACCGTTTGGTCAGGCGTTCTGCCGGGATCGCCTGACCGAACGGTTCGAGCTTCCACTCTAGCCGCCTGCAACCCCGGAAGCCCCTTTTAGTCGCCTCTTACGACAGGCAGGGGATGCCGTAGCCCTTTTCTGATCCCTGAACTATAGGGACGGTGTACTATGCCCTAAAACTCATTCTGAGATAAGACCTGTGTCCAGCTGTGGAACCATAACGGTTTGACGACGATTTTATACGGATTTACGACGATATTATATTAGATGCATCATACGGTCAACCTTAATATTGTATCCTTACAATCACAACCTTAATAATCTATTTATACTCGATGCAAGATGGCATGTAGATAAGTAGGTTATTTCCGTGACTTCAATCGTTCCCGTCACGTCTACCATGGCAATGAGTCTCCTATATGTTAATTTCAACAAAAACTGGAACTAGAAGTATTTGCGTGAAATAATAACAACCACTCACAAGTCTTCAGAAACTTAAGCATTTGTAATATTAAATGAAATAAGACCTATACTCGCAAATGCTTGCACATAGAAACATAAAATTTTATTTATTCATGCACATTTCTATTTTACATCTGTTGTTCAATTTGTACCTGGTCGCCATTTTCAATATGGCATCCATTGGTCACACGAATAAATCCTGCGCGGCTGCCTGCGATAGCGTCGAGGTTAAATTAATCTATCGAACACAATACTCGATATTTATTGCAAATTTATTACAGCACTAGCCGTGCGTTCCTGTATGAAACCAGCCATAACTTGCAACCAGCAGTTCTTAACCGTCGGTTATGTTCAGTTTTAACAACTAAAAATCGAATCGTGCTATTCATTTTTTGCGATATATACATAGTTTTTGAGAACTAACTTGCTAAGGACTTAAAGTCAACGTTATGGTATAATAAATTAATGGGCAGGAGAGGAAAATTATTTTGTCTCACCTTACACCATTTCGGTGCAACAACATATGCTATGAATTAATGATTTGTGTCTACGTGTAGTTTCTTAAATCTTAAGATTGATTATATGTTTCATATAAACCAATGATCCTATAAAATTCTTATCTAAAGATAAAAAGAAAAGGATTTACTTTCAAACTATGTATGGTAAAAGAGTTAATTGCCAACGAATTAGGAAAACCTTACAAAAGAGTAATAATCGCAGCCGGATCTCATATAAATACTGTCCCGTATATCTAGATGTATATGTGTTGCAAAATAAAATGAACCAAACCACAATTGAGAGCTAGAGTAGACTTTGACAAGCAAATATGGTGTTTCTTGTCGTTTAGTCATACTCAAACACGTGTAACCAACGGGCGAGGCTTAAAGGAGCGGTTACTAAAATAGTACTAAAAAAACTAAGGAGGCGTAAGTACGTTAATGTTGTTTCTTTTAAAAAATGTATTTTTTCAAAAGAGTATGTAATGAAGTATAATGAGTATACAATTTAGAAGACTATGCACTTGAGTTGAGCTTATGTTCAAGAATAAGTACAAAGAAGACAAATCAAAATTTGCTTTCGAATCTTTGTATAAACATTGGAATGTAAAATTTAATATTGTCATATTTAACGTATACAAATACACTTCGGTAACAAATCAACTTCGCCTAAGTTATTCTTTTGCAGGCTCGCCAGTCGTAGTCGCCTCTGTATTACCGGTGTTGGTTGTTTCAGTACCAGCCGTGTCCCCACTCCCACCACTATCCGTTGTTACTTCATCAGTCGTTACCGTTTCTTCAGTGGTAGTACTTTCCGCTTCGGTGGTCTCTGTCTTTTCTTCTATTTCGTTCTCGTTCATCGAGTGGTAGTCTTCTGGTATCGCTCTGGACGTGAAAATGCAAGTGGTGACACATTCATACTCATCCTGAAACATGTTCAGGTTGGGGAGACAACCTCGCCACATGCCGACCTCACACCGAGAGCCAGGCTTCCAGTAGTACATGACGGGGGTAGGTGCTTGCCCGCAGTCATCCCATCTGAAGTTAGCGAAGCAAGCTTCTGGTGGAACTGAAACAAAATATATGAAACTTCAAATATATGATGAACTTTTTTTTCCTACGATGTCTTGGCCGTTTTACTCGGTAAAGGGTATTTCAATTGTTAATTCAGGTCAAAAAGTATTTGGGTACCTATTTTTCATCTAAGTTTGATGGCACTTAATTGGTCGACAAATAACCTAACAAACATTTAACTTTCCGCACATACTTAGGCCTTTATTATATTGGTAAGATAGGATAGGCCTTCGCCTATAATACATTATGTAAATAAATTCAATTTGCTCTTTTGGGTAATTACATATTTTTTAATCCACAAGTTACATATAGTAATAGTAGGTATACCTAATGTTGTCCCTGTAGTTCCGGGACCAAAATAGGGCTAAGGTATCTTCTGCCTGCCGTAAGAGGCGAGGAAAAGGGGTTTCTGAGGTTGCGGGTGGTAAGAGTGGGAGCTCGGACCGTCCAGCTAAGTGACCCCGCGAAGGACGATGACATGTGTGGCTGCATAGCGTCGTAAACACCGAGAGGCACGGTGAGCATGAATCGGTCACCGGGGAAGGGCCCAAAAAGGGCATTGCGCTGTGAGGATTCCGGTTGAGGTCGTTTCGAGATCCTGGAGTCCTAATGTATTTTTGCGGGTAATCCAGTAATTTCTAGACATTATAGATTCTTATAAACATGGCTTTAACCGTTCAATGGAAGAACCAATAAATACTAGTTAAACTACTCCATTCAACAAACTTGCTAAGTTTCACAAGTTGAACA
Organism: Spicauda simplicius; assembly: GCA_949699795.1. Classification (NCBI taxonomy): domain Eukaryota; kingdom Metazoa; phylum Arthropoda; class Insecta; order Lepidoptera; family Hesperiidae; genus Spicauda; species Spicauda simplicius. The sequence continues at coordinate 2,707,527 of OX453064.1, forward strand.
CTTTAATGATGGATTGTAAGTGTTGTTAAGACACTTCCGGGTATTGTCGGGAATTTTAAGCGAAATATAAGCAGCAAGAGAATATTATAAGTGACGAGCGAAAAGTATTAAATGAAGATCACTTAATATCAAGTGACGAACAGTGTTAAGTAATGAGCAAACAGAAACTCGTGGAAGGAAATGTAAGCGTATGAGAACTGGGCATGGTATAATATCCAATGATAAGGGATAAGGAATGTAATGACAAAGAGACAGAAACAATGGATAAGTAAACACTATCGAATGAAAAGTAAAGAGTAACAAATTAAGAACAAATAGTGTTAAATGACTAACAAAAATATCAAGTGATGATAGAATAGAATTAAGGCATTTAAGCATGTCAGTCCCGAATATATCCAAAATTCTTGACTGATATTAGTAAATGTTTCTAATTTAATTCGCGAACAAATTGACATCAGTGATGTAATCATCTTATTTATCATCGGGTGTTTATAGACTCGTCTTCGTCTATAATATTCGTATAATATTTTCTTTTTGTAATATATTGTATATATTGTTGTGGCGACCTCCCACTACTCATCAAGAGATGGCGCTACTAGTATTCTGAAACACGCTATCGAAGCATTCTCAGAATCCTGCATATATACAAGTTCCGAACATCAACTGTCGGAGCACGGCCGCTCCCCAGGCATGATCACCTAGCCTGGCGGGAGATCTCCCTTTGCCAAATTGTTATATCCGTACAATCCACCTAAATCTAATATCCGCTACCCATACACTTGTAATTAATTCTAGATGCTGTTAGAGCCTTAACTAAAACTGGCAACAGATACCTAGACCCACAGATACCTAACCAGTATCTTTGTTCTCGAAACCTTCAAAAAGTACCCAACGCCGTGGGAGCGACACAGGGTTATGTGGGATTTTTACCGCACTAAAACCCCACGGTGGCCGAAACCAGGGACGAACCAGGTACCTAACCTAGCACCTAGAAAGCTTGGTTGGGTACAACTAAGTTACAACAACAGCAGCTTCCCAACTTGGTCCTCAGAAATAACCCTTCTAATGTTGTAAGCCTTAAAATGTATGTCTCCTTACTACAACTTTCAAAAGATTCCACTCAAAACTGAAATTAGCCAGAGATATATTTGGCGGTAGTGCCTTCGGGTTCGAACGGCCAACCAATCATCCTAGTCCTACCAACCAACTAACCAAGTCCTACCAATCATCAGATTTACATTGTTGCAAGTGGTTTAAGTTCATTACCTAAAGTAGAGCGCATACGACGGACCTAACCCACGCTTCAGTCACGCACGACCGACAGAGTGCCATTAAAATTTATTTCCTCCTTACACTAGCAACAACGTAACTTTGTTTATTTGTTGTTAAAGTCACGCAGAGGAGACGTCGAGGCCGAGGTGCTAACTATGCTTCGCTATGTTTTCTGTACTGTGACGTTAAATGTCTGACAGTTTACGACTGTAGTTCCGCTTGTATGGCCATGTCACACGTCTCTTCTATGTGTCGTGTGTCATAAGAACCAGCATTAAGACTATTACAAAGTTGTATGAAAGCAATGTATTGTTATCTTAACTACCTTGCACGTTTTACTTATTTAAAGCTTTAGTTAAGGGCCGTATATTGCTTTTAACTAAAATTAAGAAATCGAATAAAACCATGAAATACTTTTATACATGAAATAGTTTCAATTTTGAGAGTGTTTATCACGTCATCTTTATATATTTAAGTATGTCTATTGCATTATGGTAAGCCAAAGTATATGCATGGATACCCTACTTATAACTTTATAAATAACAAAAATATTGCAATTTAAAAGAACTATACTTTCTTATACAACATTCTAAAATGATCCGTTTGATTAAATGTATCTTTTGCTACATTTAATCAAATGGATCATTTTAGAACCAACTAAAACTTTTTTGATCGGCATTTATGGTAAGAGCTGTTTAGAAATGATATCTTTTTTATCTGACTGAAGTAGCAAACGAGCATGCAGTCCACCTGATGGTAAGTGGTCAATGCCGCTCATGGGCATTTGATTACAAATGCCCATGAGCGGCATTGACCATTCATACAGAACATGGGTTCTATCTGAAGTCAATCACAGATGCCGTGCTACTCCCGAGGATTATGATGGTCGCCTCAAATAAACGTGGCAACCACATCCTTCCATAGAAACTCAAGAACTGCTTCACGCTAGAAATAGGTGTGGCGGAAGTACTTCCCTGCTCGAACTACACTGGTTCTACCACCTCCAAATTCTAAAAGAGTTCTAGAGTTTATAATCATAGCAAAATCTATTTCTCACCTGCTTCTATTCGTATGAAAGCAAAAATCGGCAAGAGGTACACACCAAACACTTCCATGTTCATACACAAAGGATTACTCGCAACTGAATTAATTACCGAATTTTATTACTCGTAAATTAGTTATTATAATTGGATATTCAGAACTCGTGTATCGTTAATTATATGACGCTGTTTAAGGTTCATTCATTGCTTTTATAGTTACTAACCGCCGTATTTCCATGTTCTGTATGTAGTAAATTGTTATCTCCTTTGTTACTTCTGGGAATCTCTTACTATAAACGAGGTTGATTTTAAGTAACACTATGATGCAAAAAGCATTTCAAAGGTAGAACCCATTGTGGTTGGACTCTCAATCGTCGTCAACCCATTATTGTCCCACTGCTGGGCATGGGTCGTCTCTCGGAATAAGAGAGTTATATGCCATAGTCCACCGCGCTGGATTAGGCCTATAACTCTCTCATTCCATACCACCGTAACACCTAATATGTAGTGTAATAACACGTAATAATTTTCGTAATAACGGCATTGTTAAACAGTACAGTGTTTTAGTTTTAAATGTGTAAGAACGGAGATAAAGATACTTTCGTATATTTGATATGACTAGTCGCCCGTCGCATCGGCCGAAATTCGACCGTAATTTAAATTAAAAATCAAATGTCATTGACATTCTTGACGTTGTGTCTTTTCATAGTAAGACATTGAAAGTTCTATTTCATTTACTAAGTACATATGTGTTTGTGACAAATGCAAGGCAGTGTGTGTAATGTGTTTTTAGTTGATTTTATGTATGAAAAATGCATTATTTGAAAAAAATATTAACATTCTGCACTCCTTCTCTACGTCCACTATAACCGTGCAAAATTTCATACTAATCCGTCCGCGGCATATTACTTAAAAATCCGTCACAAATTTTTGCTTCACGTATTAATATAATAATAATAATTATACTTAAAGTTTTAATTTAGTCTTTACGCGTAGCAACCGGGTTTTGGCGATCCCGGAGTCCCCTTTGTAGTGCCGAGGACGACCATCGGAAAGGTTTTAGTGCGATCAAAATCCCACATAACCCTGCGTCGCTCCCACGGCGCCGGGTACCTTTAGAAGGTTTCCCCCTCGAGAACAAAAAAGGCGTAGCAAAGCATCTGGCACCAACCTTAGGTACTATTTCTCTCACTAGAGGTCGATTATAAATATCGATGGACGGCAGTGGCCAGTAGACGGTATTACCAGACGGACTTAATACTCATTTGCCACTTTCATAGTCTTTAAAAACAGGTTTATATTGACATTAAGAACCTCTGTCTTGTTTGAAGTCTTTTACAAATGTGAACATCGCTACAAACTTGTTTATATAATGTCGGCTCATCAGATAGTATTATCTTCCATCAGTAATATAATATTTGCTACTGGCTGCTGTCAGTTCCACCAGAAACAGCAACATATCACCCTTATCTCTATTTAATTTCCATATATTTTACAACCACCACGGCAAGAGGGAGTGACTACATCAATCGATGCGGATTCGTTAATATAATGCGAAAAAATATTAAATAAAATATGTAAATAAATATGATTATTTCATACTTTAAATTCTAACATCTAAATTAACAATAAAAAAAAAACTATTTTTAAATTCACAATATTCTAAGATTCCGTAAAAAGTCAAACCCAAATTTTATTTCCTTGAAAATTGCTTGATTTAGAGAGAAAATCCTTATCCTTCAAATCCTTTCTATCTCTGACATGTTCTTTTATAAACAGAGGTAACGACACAATGGACGATGAGATACTTATGCAAGAATGTTCTTTCCGTAAAACGACATCGATTTCAAATGTTTAAAAATCTAATATCTATCCGTTGTACACACAGTTGCTTCCATAGAAAATTGAACCTGGAACCTCGCTTCAATATGAATATATGCTTCCATAATAGTCCTCAATGATATACAAATACATTGTTTTTATAGCTTTTGAATGTTACCTAACAATTAATTACAAGTAAGCGCCGAAAATTTTGATAAATTTGGGCACTCCCTTTCACTCATACATTATTTACAGTATTTCATATCACAAGTACCGAGTACTGAAATTAATTTGGTGTGTTTAAAATTATTAGCTCCCGAACGAGAAGCGGTCTAAATTTAAAGTCAATTAGCTCTACCGACCTTTTGAAACCGTTAATTAAATTTTCGTTTACGTTAAAAGCGTTTTTAAAATTTCCAGCCTGTGCTATCATGATTGGTTTAAATGATAAGTTGTTTTAGTAAATAATTAACTCGTATTGACTGCGTTATTTTTGGTCATCATCAACCCATTATTGGCCCACTGCTGGGCATGGGCCTTCTCTCGGAATGAGATAGTTTTGGGCCATGGTCCACCGCACTGGCCAAGTGCGAATTGGTGGACTCCACACACCTCCGAGAACTTTTTTTTTCAAAGATCTCTCGGGTGTGTAGGTTTCCTCACGATGTTTTCCTTCACCGAAAAGCAGTGTTAATTAATTTTCTAAAACGCACATAAATCAGTGGTGCGTGCCTGGGTTTGAACCCCGGACCTCCCGATTGAGAGTTTCGACAATTAGGCTATCGTATATTATTTTTGGTATTGCAATTTTATTTATCGATCGATGGTTGTGTAGATCGTAACGGATATATAATGTCAGATTACTTAGTCAAAAATTTGTTGAATTATCAGTTATCACTTACAGCTAAGCATTAGGATTCGCGTAAGTTAATAATTAATATAATTTCATCCTCACTATGAAGTCTAATTTGACCCGACTATTAAGTTGTTCCATATTTACAAACATCATACAAGGCCTAAAGCATACCATTTTCACCAATTGGAGCTATGCGATACAACATGGCCCAATAAACTCCAAGCCTCCCCAAGTTGTAGACAGAGACACATTCCCAACCGCAAAACATAAAAGATTGCAATTAATTTATCAGAAACTTTGTTCTATTTCTACAGGATTATTAAAGACCTTGTAAGTCATTAAAGTCTTTATTAATAGGATAAAATAATTTACCCGAGTACTAAATCAATCGAAACACCATTTCCATCCAATCAGCACGAACACGTCCTGATTGCAGGCAGGATGTATCCGGTTCCACGTCTTGGATATTAAACCCTAAGATCACCTTATAAACATACTTACTCGTATATTGATTACCAGCATTTTGAGATTTGATATTGTTTTGTATACTGCATATCAAAATGTTGGTATATTATTTTTTCTTTAGTTTCATCGTTTTAATTTTCAAGGTCTTTTGACCCTGTAGCGCTGTAAGCACCAGACCTCAGTTCTACAAAGATATCCATTTCTTAACAGTGAAAAATAAAATCACAAGATCACAAATACGGCGTAAGAAACCTCTTCTGTTGCTACAGGATTATTAAAGATCTCGTAAGTCATTAAATGTCTTTATTAATGGGATAAAGTAATTTACCCGAGCACTAAATCAATCGAAACACCATTTCCGTCATTTCCATCCAATCAGCACGAACACGTCCTGGTTGCAGGCAGGATGTCTCCGGTTCCACGTCTTGGATATTAAGCCGTAAGATCGTCTTATAAACATACTTACTCTTATATAGATTATCAGCATTTTTGGATTGGATATTATTTTGTATACTACATATCAAAATGTTGGATTGATTATTATGTTTCCTTTACTCTCATCATTTTAAAAATTATTTACCCTTTCTTCGTTAGAAGTTTTTCGTTTTCGTCAGTTGACAAACAACCGTAGTGTTAATTAAGCCTTTATTGTAAAAGCCTTCACTGCTCTAGCATTGTTTAAAGCTTTTATTGCACTGGAGCCATATTTATCTTCAGTGTAGTGTGGTAGTTTTCAATAGCATCACTTTTTTTCTCGTTGATATCATAGGCGGTGAATAAGGGACAAAGATCAGGAGATGAGCAGTTCGTCTTCCTACTCCTCTTTATTTGTCTCGTAATCATCTTCCTGTTAAATTTCAAGATCTACCTACACGCAAGCCAAACATAACAAAAATAGCCATTAGCTCTCCTGATGGGTCTTATCCGCCTATCACTAACACTCTTCAAAAGGCTGATGGATAGACAAACCATTTTTGGACCAGTTTTCTGTCGCTGCTAAAATATGTAACAAGTAAAATTTATTACAAATATATAATTTTAAGTACACAAAATCACAGTGACGTGATTAGAATCCGAACCTTGGATTAGGACTAAGCCAGACTACGCTATTTTCGGAGAGAACAAATGATAGTAAAAAAACAATAAAAACATATCACATCAAAAATCTTTGAAAATAACAAGAAGCACATACTAGATTCAGAAAAGAAGACAAACTTTATCGGACTATTACTGCTAACATTTTAGGGCGACGTAAACGCGTGCTCAATAACAATTTTATGACATTACAGATTCTAGGAAAGTTTCTTCCATTCTAAACGATTACGCTAAAGACACTGGTAACAAGGCATATTGCGCAACGTTGCGCAACATGTGGCATGTGCCAAGAGTTGATCAAACTGAGGAATACTGATCAAGGAAATAGCCCCCGGGGACATTTAGTTCCAAAATCGTTAGGCCAATGGATTGCTGTTTGTATTTTTTGAATTCAATGGCAATCGATTTACAACGAATCACAACATAGTATAAAAAGTCGCTTCGCGTTGTCTGTCCGTATGTATGCTTAGATCTTTAAAACTACGCTACGGATTTGAATGCAAGTTTTTTTAATAGTTAGTAAAAGAACTCTGCTAATTTTAGGTTTTCACTTTTAGGCGGAACGAAGTTCGCCGGGTCAGCTTAAGTATAAAAGCTGAATTTGGTTGTTGGTTGGTATTATTCATTTAATGCTAGAAATGTTTGAACAAAATTAAACGACTGCAGTACAAATTAACTACAGATTTAACTGAAATATTTTATGAGACGTCCTTAAGAGCAAGTTCTCATGACAAGCGTTCAACGCGCGTACAACGCGCGCAAATTTTTTTGTATAGTGTACACATGACACACGTTTGTAAGGCGTTGAAGGCGCGTTACCGCGTTCGCCGAGGTTCAGTGGAGTTCATGCATTTGAAGATGGACATAGAAACAGTTTTAACGGTGATGTTATACCAATGGCCTGAAATGAATATGAATATGAGGACGATATCTTCCCAAGCCCGTCTCTTTAAATTCCCATCTGAATAATCTTTACTTGTCATTTCCCATATCGCAGGACGTTTCTCTATTTCGTTTATAAATAAATCTGTATTAAAAGCGTCGGAACCCATTTCCGACGATTTGTGGACGAACTATTGGACCCTTAAATACGTTTATTAACGTCAAAAGCGCGCTCAACTGAACGGAAACATAGAAAACAAATGATCTCAAAGCGCGCGTTGACGCGCGCTAACAAGGTTCGTTTAACGCGCGCTTTATAAAAACGCGCGTTAGTATGTGTACGGCCTGAATAAAATGTTTGTAGTTGTAAGCGCGCGTTATTAAAACGCGCGTTGAACGCTTGTCATGAGAACTTGCTCTTAAACTTAACACACATTTCTTAAAACTGAACGTGATACAAAGTCTTACATGAAACAATCTTACGTGATTCCATCTAATGTAACAAGTAATTATTATTTATGAAAATAAAAGATCCGACTGCTAGATCTGAAACGAATTTTCAGTTTCTATGTTTTGTAATAATATACTGTATATATATATATGTATATATGTCTTGAAAAAATGTGTTTTGTGGTTTGTTTAGGCAAATAAAAAGTCTAAGTTAAGAAAATAATAACAATTTAAGAAATTGTCATTTTTGATAAGTTAATTATCAAAAATGACAATTTCTTAAATTATTATTTAATTACCCAATAATTGTAGATGCATTCAGAAATTTGGATATCAAAGGAAACTGTATAATTATCTGATAGTTGTTATTCGCGCTGGCAGAGCAATCACACCCCGCGTCTAGCTTACACAAGCTGTCTCTGAATTAGCTGGCTGTACTTCCCGCGCTATTATAACGGAATTATTTTGGGTTAGATGTTGTTAATAAACAGATAAAACTATCGAATACTTATTGGATTGTCAATATGTATGATATTATAGAGCAGTGATAGCCTAATGGTTGAAACTTGCCCTCTCGATGGGGAGGTCCGAGGTACAAACCCAGGCTCGCACCACTGATTTATGTGCTAAAAATTAATTCTCACTGCTTTTCGGTGAAGGAAAACATCGTGAAGAAACCTACACACCCGAGAATTCTTAAAATAAAAAAAAGTTCTCGGAGGTGTGTCAAGTCCACCAATTCGCACTTGGCCAGAGCGGTGGAATATGGCCTAAACTCTCTCATTCTGAGAAGACCCGTGCCCAGCAGTGGGCCAATAATGGGTGGATGAGAGAGAGAGATATCACAACCCATCAAGTTGTTTGAGTACTATCTAAAAAGATTACCATTTTTCTGACGCAATTTTGTAAAAGTTATTTAATAAAATTCGAAACCAAGACGCACGAGATTCACCGTAACTTTACAATAAATAAATATAATTAACACGGTTAACCCATTTCATACAACGCAAACGGAAGTACCCAGAAGATAAATAGGTAATTTCTAAGCAAGTTTACTCACTGTTACACGATCAAATACAGCATTAATAAGACTTTATCTAAATTCCTTGAGCTTACGATTTAATCTTTACTTCTAACCGCTTCATCTCGTGAAGCACTCCACATCAATTTTGCATGAGCTCATTAAATATCTCGTGGAATTTTATACCAAATGAATAAAGTATACGGATTGGCTAACCGTTGCTCGATGGTGTCACCGCGTGCGTAAAGCGATATAAGATGATAAATTCCAACCTAAATCTGAAATAAATATCTTAAACAAATATTTATGAAAATGGATGATTAGGATGAAATTTGGTATAATGCCAGTTTATGGCATAAATAAACACATACAATGCTATTTAATGTGCTCAACGTAATTAGTCCAGTTAAAATATACATACGAATAATGCTGTATACAATCATTAAGTAATACATTAAAGTGTTTTAAATGATATTTATTTAATACAATAAACTTTTCAATGCAATATCCTATCCTACAAATTATTAGGAGTTTTAACAAAATTAAAACTCCTAATAATTTGTAAAGCTAAGCTAAGTAAAGATTTATAACACACACAACAGTCCGATATTTCCTAAATAAAAATATCCAATCACTATTAATCAACAGGGCTCTCTTTTACTGAACTTTAAGGCAAGATACTGGAGCTAACTTTCATTACCATGTAAGAAAGAATAACATGATTGTAATTATATTAAAAAAAATGGATATAAATAAGATAAAACACAAACCCGCTGAGTTTCTTGCCGGATCTTCTCAGTTGAGGTCGTATTCCGATCCGATGGTAGTGTAAGAAAAAAATGTAACTCACAGTTTGTAAGTGGGGGGCACTTAGTGGGGGTGGTAGGCCTATACAAATAAAGACATTTCATTTCATCATATCAATCAATTTACGTTATTTTACGATTTAATCTTTGACAGTGAGACAGGTCCTTTATTCCTGGCAGAAAATACGTCACATAAAATATTATTCCAGGAAACGACCTTCCGAAGTCAAATCACAAATCTTGGATATTCGACATTATCGGGCTGTAAATTCAGATGTGACAAATTTCCAAATTTTACTAGCGGCCGTAATATATGACAAGGGGTTTTGAAAATTGGGTTACCTTTCAAGTTTAATGGAGCTGATTATGGCTGCAAAATGTGGCAAATCTTAAATGCAAGACGGTGGGACGAATATGGTTTGACTGGGAGAGTACCACCAATAAACCCTTTTTATCTGATTTAGTCAGCAAACGAGCATATCACGAGTCACTTATATTGCTTATTATTAGTTACTAGCTGTACCCGCGGCTTTGCCCGCGTGCAAATCAACGTGTCACAAAGTTTTTCTCGCGCAAATCTCGACACCGTGGGAATTCTATAATAAAAAGTAGTAACATTAATATCGGTTTGGCCGCTCAAGGATTACCTGGTCAAACACAGAGTGAAAAAACGAATTTAAAGTGTGTATTTGTGGGTAGGAACGTATTGTTATGTATTTTTTTTAATTAGACGAATTCTAATATTGTAAATCGCTTTTTTGAACCAATTTACATCCTTAGTAGTCTAATTCACAATATCGGTATACTTTTTTTCAATCAACTCCTCCACATTTGAACCAAAACGTATTGATTATAAAGATTGATTTGAACTTTTCCGAATTGGTAAATACTGTTTGAAGTAATTTTGGCGGATTCAAATTTCTAAGTAAGATTATAGGTAAACCTACTTTTAATATTAATTTGTGTTCAGTAGTTCCGGAAGGCATTAAGGAATTCAAAAATTCTGTTGGATAATGTACTGCTTCCTCTATCTCAATGACTGTGTCTACCGAATAGTAGATCTGTGACGCTGCTTTAAATTTAGAAAAAAAAATCATTTATTTTATCGACACGTTCATTGGTGGGTGGGTATATTGCCGTCTTTTGGAACCAATTTATAGTGTTATTAGTTGTATTAATACTTTTTCAACCAACTCCTCCACATTTAAAAGAAGACGTATCGATATAAAGATTGATTTTAACTTTTCCGGATAACAAAGCACTATTATCTACTTGAAGTAAATCATTAGAAAATTGGAATATCACTGAACAGTGACATATATTCTAAGTTCATATTTTGTTTCATGTGGCCAAATAGAAGATCTTTTAAGAGGTGCATCGGGCTATTTGTGTGCGTTAATCCCGCATTGTTCTTTGTAAAGCAGAAGACATAATCAAAACACTTTTACAATTCATACGAACAGGGCGCACCTGCTCGCAGGGCGCTGCCGCACCCTGCTCGCTTATTTTTTATGTTTTCTTTTATGTTCCAACCTAACCTAACCCATCCTGTTTAAAAAGCTACAGCTAAATCCAACTCTTAACAATAACATGACAATATGACATGACATTTTCAGGATTTAGGTATTCAAAGTGACACTTTTCATCACAATGTTCTCTCAACGGGTTGTAATGTATTGTAATCAATAAGTACCAAACTCATACGGCTTAAGTAGGTTGTGTACTTAGATTATCAGGGTTGATGAATTGAAGTTTAATTTATTAATCACATTTCAGTTTAATGAGCTGTCATTGAATTTATATACTAAACACAATCGTAAGTATTATGTGACTACCTTTTTTAATTTAGGCTTGCACTATCCCGTATCATCAGGGAGGAGTTGAAGGTAAAAAAAAATATCCCATGTCTTTGCTTAGTATTCTAATTACTCATACGTAAGAACTTGAGAGCCAACTTCTATAGCTTGGGCTTGCAGTACCCTGCATCATCAGGGCTGAGGAGCTTAAGGTCGAAATTGTCATCATGTGTCTTTGCTTAGTAATTATATTACATACCCGAAAGCATTAAATGGCCAACTCCTATGGCTTAGGCTTGCAGTACCCTGCATCATCAGGCTTGAGGAGTTGAAGATCGAAATTTTCATCTTGTGTCTTTGCTTAGTAATTATATTACATACCCGAAAGCACTAAATAGCTAACTTCTATGGCTTAGGCTTGAAGCACCCCTGCATCATCAGGGTTGAGGAGATGATGGTCAAAACTTTCATCTTGTGTCTTTGCTTAGTAATTATATTACATATTCGAAAGCATTAAATGGCCAACTCCTATGATTTAGGCTTGCAGTACCCTGCATCATCAGGCTTGAGGAGTTGAAGGTCTACATTTTTACCATGTATCTTTGCTTGGTATTTTTATTACATAACCGTAAGTGCAAAATAGCCAACTCTTACGGTTTAGTCTTGAAATACCCTTACATCATCAGGGTTTAGGAGTTGAAGATCAAATTTTTGTCCCATGAATTTGTTTAACAATCTTATTATATACCCATAAAAACAAATTGACTTACTTCTACGGTTCAGGCTAGCAGTACCCCTGCATCATCAGGATTGAAGAGGTGAAGGTCAATTTTTTTAGGAAATATTTGCTTAGTAATCTCATTCTACATTCAACCCAATTGGACTCCTACAGCTTAAGTTTGGCCGAGTATCGCTAATTTCGTTAATTTGCTTCAAAGAAATGGATCCTATGATCAGAACCGTATCAAACTCATCAGAGTACCCTTGAAGTACATTCTTTCAAATAAAAGAAAAATCATCAAAATCAGTTGGCGGGAAATTGAGTTATTCATCTATTTATCGCGCACATCGTTAATGCAAATATCAGACTTATGCGCTTTTCTTATGGATGCCACTGTCAAAAGTGAACTAAAAATAAATGGGACCCAACGACACGCACTACCTGTCAAATGAAAAAAAGAATCATCCAAATCCGTTCACCCAGTGCGGAGAAATCGAGTAACAAATGTAAATTAAAAAAAAAAAATTAAAAAAAAATACAGACGAATTGATAACCTCCTCTTTTTTGGAAGTCGGTTTGAAACGATGTTTTAACATAAAAATCAAGGCGAAATACTAAATTTTATTGAGGTGGCCTCAAAATTGACTGACTTTCATACAAACTTACATCTCCTAATTGGGTTAAATTGGGGGGGGGGGGGGCAGAAAATTCATTCTTAACTGACGTCTACGTCATAAAAGGAACCCCTAGTTAAAATCATATTCGTATCTTTAGCAGTTTAGGCTCTACGATGTTTATTCAATAGATGAGTGAGAGAACATCCTTTCGTTTTTATATAAGTATATATAGATATTGAGGTATAGATTTGTATAGTATCAAATAACATAGGTACACACATAACCAATAAAAAATACATAACAAAGGAATGCATTTTACAGACCGTAACATGTTTAGTTTCTACCAATTCAACTATGCAGTTACTTATCTTATTAACACTTATCGAACACAGAATAAATACTGCGTAGTTTTAAATTGACATAACTTTTTTATTCGTAAACCGATTTACATAAAATAAACACTAAATGTTAAGTGAAGTTTCCCCCAACACATCAGTGAAAATTATATTCAAATTGGATAAGCCGTTTCTGAGATTAGCGTTTTCAAACACACAGACAAACAGACAAACAGACAAACAGACAAACAGACAAACAGATAAACAGACAAACAGACAAACAGAAAAGATTTCTAAAAACCATTATTTTGGGTTCTTTATCGTATTAAAGACCTCTAGAAATGGTTTTCACCTAAATTTATTCCATGTACAGACAGCGACCTCTTACAGATTTATTATAGTATAGATAGAAGAAGAAGAAGATAGAAGATTACACACACACCCTCATACTCACACGCACACACACACACATAATTATATTTCTTGTAATAGTTCTTGTTCACCAATTCGCATTTGGCCAGCGCGGTGGACTATGGCCTAAAACTCTCTCATTCTAAGAGAAGACCGTGCCCAGCAGTGGGTCAATAATGGGTTGTACCCTAACTAATAGTACTTATTTTAATTCTGTACTCCGAGGTGGGCGTAGTGGTGACACAGTTCCTACTATTGCCGCTGTTTACGACATTATCAATTGTAAAGCTGTTTTTGTCGAGAAATAAATATTTAAATCTTTTAAAATACATATAGTTTACCTGATGATGATTTAGAGCAATAACCTAATGATTGAAACTTTCCATCTTAATCGGGAGGTCCGAGGTTCAGATCCAGGCACGCACCACTGATTTATGTGCGTATTAGAAATTAATTATCACTGCTTTTCGGTGAAGGAAAACATCACGAGGAAACCTACACACCCGAGAGTTCTTTTAAAAAAAACGATCTCGGAGGTGTGTGAAGTCCACCAATTTGCACTTGAGCAGCGCGGTGGACTATGGCCTAAAACGCTCTCATTCCGAGAGAAGACGACAATAATGGGTTGTACCCCACCAGATGTTGATACAATTTCGTAAACAACATTGTATCTATCTGAAGTCAATCACAGATGTGTTGGATTGAAATCTAAGATGGTCGCCTCTCGCCATCTTAGATTAGACGCATATAGTGTGCCCCTCCATAAAAACGCTAAAATTATTCTAATTTAAGTCTAATCTGAGGACGGCTGTCAACGCACAGCTATTTGTCAGGACTAAGCGGAATGTCTTATGTCTAATTTACCACACCGTTCAACACAACAAAACACATAACGCAGATGTTATAAGGCAGAAATAATCTCAACTGACTAAAATTGTAGGCAAACGTACCGAATAAGGCAACCCAAGGGGTTAGACATGCATGTGCAATGTTACGCGTATCGTATGCATCTGGCATGAAATTTCGTTAAAATGCGAAACGCAGTAAGTGTTAAGCCCACGCTACACCACTGCGGTGAATATTAACAGTTTTAATTAGAATATGCACCGTATTAATTTTGTAGATTATTCCGTATATGACTGTGAATTGTATACTAAAAGTTTCAACTCTTAGAGTCTATTCGCACTATCGTCCAATTATGGTGCACTAAAGGATTTTTTATATTAGTACCGAATGCGCATGACGTGCATCTGTGTATAAGTGCCGTAATATATAATCACCACCAGTACGAATAGATTTTGACCTAAATTAAATTGCAAATACGTTGTGACCTCACAGACTTTTTTTTTATCTGACTGAAGTTGCAAACGAGCATGCAGTCCGCCTGATGGTAAGTGGTCACTGCTACTCATGGACATCTGTTATCAATAAAAAAGAGTTGTTAACGTTCCATTAGAATATATCTCCGTAGGAGTGGAATTTTGAAAAATCGTCATAACTGGTGGAATAGGTTTGACTCTGCGATGAAGATTCAGTGGGACAGACAAAAATTGTTCACTTTTCTAAAGTTAGATATGACGGAGGGGGTTGGTTCTTTTTCGCTCATCATATCAGGATAACCCACTGTGGGCTCTAATAGGGAATGTTAGCACGAGAATAAATTGCAGACTTGATTTTGCACACAACACACAGTATATTGCCGAATTAAACTTGTTACAATCACTGAATAAATCAAACTAAATTAAGTAGGCAAGTAATCGTAGCACTAAGAACGCGGGATGATTTTAGAGTTGTCTGCTTCGGCCGACCGTCAACGATAGACTGAGGTGTCGGCCATTAAACTGGTACAACCCTAACTTCATCGAACGCCACTAGATGGCGCTGGCGTTCCGGTGTTGCCACAATACCGCCATTTCCGACAGATATATAAATTACTACAAAAACATAATACTAAAAGTAATGTATTTTATTAAATACTTACTATACCAGACCTCACAACTACCCTCAATTCCACTCAATTAGGCAATATCATTCCAATCATTCCTCTCCGTGGGGCGCTATGCATGCGATAATTGGTTTTTGATCCCATTCAAAGTTATTCTTATGAAATATTCAGATTATCGGTTTTTATGTTAATATGTAATGTTTGTAATTTTCATAAAATCTTTGTTTTTTTATTTGTACGCTTTTAAATCCAGAACTATGTATTTGATCTACATAATCCTTATTTTAACAAAAAATGTTATTAAAAAAGAATGTCTTAATTTAGATAAATTTGCCTATATTATGATAATTAATTGCATGATAAGATAACACAAAAAAACGTTGTCGCTTGCAAAGAAAAAAATAATAAAATGTGTGTCTGATTATTATGCTTGATTATAATTGAGTATATGAGTGTAATTAAGTTATCTTGTAACAACAATATATTTTGGACAATTTTTTTAGGCGTTTTAAGAGCTTTACAATTCAGAGATTAAAAATCTTTGTTGAGAATGATTATATTTGCATAAAAAACATCTACCTACAAAGCGTGCGTCTCGTTAACCCAATCACTTTCGCTGTAGGGCGCTTTGCACCCGATAATTGGTTTTTAATCTCATTCAGATTCGATTAGAACATTTCATTATTTCGTTTAGCACAGGAGATGACATCCCGCACTTTGTCGGATTTGCGCCAGAGGGGAAAGGAATCGGAATTTTGATTGTATTGCTTACGGATTCTGTCTTCAGAGCTGTTTTGTTCATTATAGCATCCAATTTGATTGTTTTCTTGTTGTTTTTGTTTAAATGGTCAATTTTAAATGTCTGTTTTCTTTTATAAATTACGTTGGTACTTGAAGTCACATTTTGTTATACTACTCAGATAAGCGTAACATCGTATAGAAATTTATATCCCATTTCTATGACAAATCTTCTCTCGGAGTAATAAGGACTCCGATTCACTACTTGGTTTAAATGGGGATTGATTGACTTCGCATACACTTAAGATTTATTACAGATATTACACGAACATAGTAATGTGCTCATAGCTTGGAAGAATCAGAGATATGCGCTATCCTGCGCGTGTTCCTAGATGAAGCGGTATCTATATTACTAGCTGACCCGGCAAACATTGTTTTGCTATATAAAAATTAAAACAAAATGTTAAGAGTAGACAACCCTTATAAGGGGTATTAAAAATAAATGTTCGCCGATTTCAGACCTACTCATTATGCTCACAAAATTTCATGAGAATCGGTCAAGCCGTTTCGGAGGAACACGGGAACGAAAGTTGTGACACGAGAATTTTATATATATAGACTAGCTGACCCGACAAACGTTGTTTTGCCATTTAAAAAAAATAAGGGTGGACAACCCTTAAGGGGTATGAAAAATAGATGTTGGCCGATAAGCACAAAAAATTTCATCAAAATCGGTCAAGCGGTTTCTGAGGAGTATGACAACACAAACTGTGACACGAGAATTTTATATATTAGATTGACCCATGACATGTATTGACATGACATGGTTACAGCTTAATTGAGATGACATTCAGATATATTTTCGTTATCATATCTAAATTAAAAATGTTAATGTTCGCAGTGTATTTTCCAGGTGGAGTACGGTACGATTATAGAGATACCACCGCCATACCTATTTCTAGCGATTTATGGAATTAAAGCAGGCAAGCGTGCAGTCTATCTGAATGAACGGTGGCCACAGTAGGAACAGTGTCCAGTGAATAGTCGGCCTGCACTACTAAGTACCCCGCACTGAGTCTCCGTTCAACTAGTCAGTAACGCTCACAAGCTAGTGGAACGGGGAAAACTGCGGTCGTGAGCGTGAACTTTGTGAACGTCTAATGGAACGCACTCTATATGTACTTGCATACAGTGGTTCATGGACGGCAGTGACCGTTTACGTTTTGTTAAAATTACTATATGTAAGTTATAAGTTTCAAGCAAACAAATAACCACACAATTACTATAAGTACTATGAGTACGTACTATAAGTAAGTAATATTCTCAAACTACTTGACGGTCCTGCCACAAATTACAATGCTAACTACACTTGATTCCAATTCGAAGTTCTCATTGTTCTGTCCGCGTAAGTTGGCTCTGCGTTAACTACCAGGTATAATTATTGGACCAGATTAATACGCTAAACTTAGTTTTATATAACTTCATATATCCGATTTGGTAATTTAATTAATACTATTTAATACTTTGAACTAGCCGAAATACTAAAACAAATAAAAACAAAACAAATAAATATAAATGTAATGTTTCGAATATTATTCAAACAGACAGTCACGATACGTAATAGGTGGTAGATCCAGTGTAGTTCGACCAGGGTAGTACCACTGCCACCGCTATTTCCAACGTAAAGCATTTCTTGCGTTTTAATGGAAGGGTGTGGTTGCCGGCACACTTTTATATGAGGCGATCATTTTACTCCTCTGGACTAGCATCTGTGATTAACTTCAGAGTCGCAAACGAGCATGCAGTCCACCTGATGGTAAGTGGTAACTGCCGCTCATAGACGTAATCAATTTCATACAGAACATAGGTTCTATCTGAAGTCAATCACAGATGTATTGCTACTCCCGCGGACTATGATGGTCGCCTCATATAAAAGCGTGCCGGAATCCCTCACTCTTCCATCGAAACGCTAGGAATGCTTCACGCTAGAAATAGGTGTGGCGGTGGTACTTCTCCGGTCGAACTGCACTGGTTCTACCATCTTTAAAATGATCCCTTCATATAACTGAGCCGTACTGTATAATCGTATATCAATACCAAGGCCAATATTTATAAATATGATTAAATTGTAGTCAATGTACACATATGACAATACTAATTAAAATGAAACTGCATAACTATAGTTGATTCTAATTGGGACTGCCGTTAGTAACTCTACGAAGTTTCCATTGTCCTGTCTACGAGTAGCTGAAATAAGGACCATTCACACCTACCTACGGGTATAACAGTAAACTTAGAATAAAGTAGGAGTTTATTACGTTTGCACAGAACGATATTTTTTTTACGTTTTTGTTAGAACATTGCAATTTATTTTTTTGAATTGAAGTATAATCGAAAAGGGAAGCCTTTTCGGTTATATTTTGTAATGTTTGCGGAGACGTAAAAAATAACTGTTTTGAAGACATATAATATTTTTTTTTACAAAAGACACTATTTAATTTAATACTAATAACGACGTCATTAGACCGTTAAGGCGCGTTAGCAAAATAATAAGTTCAAGAGAATCTTTATCATTAGTAAAAGTAGTTTCACACGGTTTTTGAAGTGAAACTTCTTTATCGGGGTTGGAAAAAAATTTAGTGTAACATTTTTTTCGTTACGCGCCATTTTTTTCTGTTACGCGCCATCTTTTTTTTCCGTTACGCGCCATCTTTTTCTTATCCCTACTACGCGTGATATTAGATAGATTATTATAGATAAGATTATTAGATAAAGTTTAATAAAAGCCTTTTATTAAACTTTATCTAATCTAACTTTATTTAACCAATTTCTGTAAAGTTGCATATAGTAAATTATTTTTTGAAAAATGACGTCATAAAGAAGTTCCACTTCTTACGAGTGTACGCTAGTACACGCACACATTTTTTTGTAATAGGTACAAAGTAGCAAATAAACATACAATTCTTATGGTGTTGCCACCACTACTGCCATATTTAACCAACCCCAGATTCTTATCTGGGGTTGACTAAATATGGCAGTAGTGGTGGCAAGCTTAATCTTAGGCAGTAATCTTTACTGCCTAAGAGTAAGCTTGCTACCTCCGAGGAGTAAGTTGTAACGCCTTGCACGTCATGGCGTAAGGACAGGAAGACTTATGTCTGTATATGGTGATTTAAAGGGCGTGGCCCTTTAGATCAAAATACAGCAGCACTTAATAATAGTTATTGGGAGGAAATCCGTGGTCCTCTGGGTTCGTCTCGAAAAATTCTCTGAATGTTATGCAAAAAAAAAGACGCTTTCTACACTCGTAGCCCCGCGCTAGGATTTTCACCTGTGAATAACATGAATCTAAACCCATCATTCAGATACCTCTCTGGCCGGGAATTGAACCCGGGACCCATTGCGCGTCAGACCGGTATGGTAACCGCTCTGCCACGCGAGTCGTCAAATATTAAGATGCTTTGCATATTTTAAGCAGCAATTCAACTTCAAAAACAATACCGCCACATTTATTTCCCTAACTTGTTACTTCCGAAATACAAAAGCTTTTGCAGTTTCCGAAAAGCTGTATTGGCGGTCGCACGGCGCATGGTTCAATCATATTGCAATAACGTATCATTATGAAATCGCTTTAAGATGAAACCATTCGATCAAATTAAATACCATCTTGAGCAATATGTAACAGGTGCAGGGTTGTCAACTTGCATGTTTAATAATTATATTTGGGTATTCCTTCCTCTGTATTCCTTTCGGTGAAGGAAAACATCGTGAGGAAACCTTTTTTTTTTTTGTTTTCGAGGGGGAAACCTTCCAAAGGTTCCCGACGCCGTGGGAGCGACGCAGGGTTATGTGGGATTTTTACCGCACTAAAACCCCCCCGGTGGCCGTCCTCGGCGCTGAAAAGGAGGACTCCGGGATCTCGAAACGACTTCAACCGGAATCCTCCGAGCGCGCTGCCCCATCGGGCTCCTCCCAGATGGGCGGCTGGGCCCACCGCTCCGTCTAGTCTTTACGACGGTATGCGACCACACATACCGCCTTCCTTCCCGGGATTGCCTGACCGAACGGTTCGAGCTCCCACTCTAGCCGTCTGCAACCCCGGAAGCCCCTTTTAGTCGCCTCTTACGACAGGCAGGGGATACCGTAGCCCTATTCTGACCCCGAGGCTACAGGGACGATCGTGAGGAAACCTACACACCCGAGAGTTCTTTAAAAATAAAGTTCTCGGAGGTGTGTGAAGTCCACCAATTCGCACTTGGCCAGCGCGGTGGACTATGGTCTAAACTCTCTCATTCTGGGAAAGACCCGTGCCCAGCAGTGGGCCAATAATGGGTTGATGCGTTTCTTTCCTCTGATATGTATTCGTCTTAGGCAACATTGTTACTTATCTGTAAGAAAATTATTAAGATCCTTCCATCGATATCCTTCGTATATCTTTTTCATACGATATCTTTTCAAATTATATGACCTTAAAAACGTTTAAGGGAAAATAATGAATGTCGAGAAAAATACAAAGAAAATCGATAAGATAAGCATATGTGTAATATCACATTATGCTTTAGAAAAATCATAATACGCTTTACAAAAATTGTATCAATTTGAGTACAGCATATCTGAAAAAATATAACAATCTGTAGTACTTTTAAAATTTTGGCAACCCTACAGGTGTTTCTAAAGGTCACTAGTAACCCGTCGCTAAATGCTTACGAAATGACATTTAAACGGTGACGTTGGGACATTTCGGTGGATTTTCTGGAGCGCGATTTATTACTCTTATCAGTATTACAAGTAATTATCGATTACGAAATTTTAATTCACAAATAGCCGGTAATTTGTGAATGAAATACTTTGGGACAGGTTTAGTAATATTTAACACGTGACCTTGTATATGTGATTTATAAGAAAGTGGCTATGTATTATGAAGGTAGCATATATTAGATATATGTAAAGATTTCATAAATGTTATTTTTATACGATTGAAGTAACAAACGAGCAAGAGGACGAGATGTATACCTTAGTAGTAGTATATAGTTCATCTTATAGTAAGTGATCACTGCTGCCCATGAATCATGAATGTAATGAACTTTACATAGAACAGGGGATTCATCTTAAGTCTATCTTAATCATAAAGTTGAATCGTCATCATCGTAGTCAACCCATTATTGTCCCACTGCTGGGCACGGGTCGTCTCTCGGAATGAGAGAGTTTTAGGCCACAGTCCATCGCGCTGGCATAGTGCGAATTGATGATCATCATCAGCCCGTTTTAGTCCACTGCTGGACATAGGCCTCTCCCATGGCGCGCCACTGAGCCCGATCTTCGGCTATCCTCATCCAGGTACTTCCCGCCGCCCGGCGCAGATCGTCGCGCCAACGAGCAGGAGGGCGTCCCACGCTACGTTTACCCAGACGCGGTCTCCACTCTAATAACCGAATAATTCGCACTGTCCATCAATTCGCACTCTAATAATAGTGCGAATTGATGGACAGTGCGAATTGATGGACAGTGCGAATTGTTGAACAAAAAGTTTAATAAAAAAAGTTAAAAATTTAATTAATACTTTTCCAGCAAAACATGTTCCATATTGTTGTGAAATAGAGTGATTTTTTTTCGTAGACCGTTTTCTACAGAAAGAGAGTAAAACATAGATGTAAAAGTAATTTTCCGTGTTGTAAACAGCTGGTTGTAGAACCGGCACATTTGTCAGGTCGGGGTCGTCGTGACCCTAAGAGTGCAGCGCCGCGTAATGGCTTTATGGGGTCGAGCGGAATTTATGGCTCGTACGTTTTTCAGCAAATGAACGTGTTAGATATTTTCGTAGTTTTTGTAATTTCAGCGCCTTGTTTGGAGTTTAATAGCGAACGAGTTTGCAGTCCATCTGTTGGTAAGTGGTCATTGCCGCTTATTTGTAAGCAATTTCGTACAGAACAGGGAATCTATGTGAAGTCAATTACAGGTTGATTGCTTCATCCGAGGTTTATTAAAACCACACGAATTTATTTATTTATTTAATTTTTGAAACACCTTAAGTTAAGGATTACAAGGGTAAACTTAATGCCTAATGGCATTCTCTGTAAGTCAACCCTGGGCGATAGCGACAATTTGTGGTAGGTATATAAAAAAAGTTTAATTTCCAGTGTTACTATTTCGTAAACCGTTTCCTACAGAAAGAGAGTAAAATATAAGTGTAAAAGTAATTTTCCGTGTTGTAAACAGCCGGTTGTAGAACCGGCACATTTGTCAGGTCGGGGTCGTCGTGACCCTAAGAGTGCAGCGCCGCGTAATGGCTTTATGGGGTCGAGCGGAATTTATGGCTCGTACGTTTTTCAGCAAATGAACGTACTAGATTTTCGTAATCTTTGTAATTTCAACGCATTCTTTTGTAATTTACCTCAGAGTTAGCCTTTAGTCCAGGGTTCGATGTTTGTTTCAAACCCACATAACTAATTTATTTTTGTAAGAAGTGTGTATTCCAAATTAATTATCGTTCTTTTACGGCGAAGATGTGGTTGCAGGCACACTGCTACAACCTGAGGCGACCATCGTAATCCTCGGAAGTAGCAACGCTTCTGCGATTGACTTCAAATAGAACCCATGTTCTCTATGAAGTTGCTTACAGATGTCCATGAGCGACAGTGACCACTTACCATCAGGTGGACTCGTCTGCTACTTTAGCCATTAAAAAAATACCATTACCTGTCAGCGTAGCTAAAGTTTCTAACCAAAATCGATAATAATCTGATCTGTAAGAATGAATTGAATACTTCGTTCTTATGTAGCATTACCACCCATTGTTAAGTTTTACTGTGTCCAAGATTGATAGGTGTGGTAAGGAAGACATGAAGCATTATGTGTAGCAACGTATCTTAAAGTGACTTCCTGTTGCCTTTTACATATATCCTACGTCTTTTTATGAATAAAACAGAAACCCAATACAGCGATAACGCGATAAGAACAAAACGCGCCTAAACATTTCATTTTCATTCACAGAAAATTCACATCCAAATTATTATCTTTAAACTATCCAGGAATGTAGCAATCATGTGAAATGATGTGGGTTATTATGAGGCCTTCTCGTGCCCTAATTTAGATCATCCGTCACTCATTGTAACGTGGATATGGGTACGCTGGAAGATAAGGAATGTTTGCTATTATATGTGCTTGTTTGTGCCTACAACTTTAAATATCCATCGCCGCCACATAGCTATTATATGATATGGTTTATGGTTTATATGCTGGGAGATACGATCTCCCAGCATATAAACCATAGGGGCGGAGAGTGACGTAGGCTACTTTTTACCGCGCTCTCTCATTCCCATGAGAAGATAGATGTTTTAGCTGAAACATATTTAGTAGTTCCAGACAAATTAAGAGCTAGTTTAGATATAATTCATGAATCAAAATCAAAAATTTTAAGAGAACGGTCTGATGAGATATGTAAGCATCACTTGAAAATTTTGCAATAACAGAGATCTTTGAAATTAAATGAAGTAAAATATTTCGTTGAGATATCTAAATAGTTATTTCCGATTAATCATCTTCAGCTATTTTACGAAGTCTCTCGTTTATGGAGAACGATTGCAAAAAAATACTACTACTAATATACAAAATGTATACCTATATGTCGCTGAATCCAATGGATTGTTATCTGAATGGTCGCCATTGTCGTCTAACATGTCGATATTTGTTTAATTCCAAATCAGTATACGTCTTTATTGACAAACCCATCACAGGCGCTATTGACTGATTCTCTGACATTGACAACTGGCGTAATATTCTTATAATATGAATGAGGTCGTGTACCACGGTAAATTGATTAGTTATCCCTAACATATACTATGCTGTCGTGTTTATGGCATGTGGACTATCGCCCATCGACACATATAATCTTAACTTTATTTAGAACAGTCAGTCTACTATAGAGTAGCACGTGATTGGCATATGCCAATCACAGATGGGTAACAACCGACGACTAAGTTGGTCTCTTCCGGTAAATGTAACGCAGCAAACACGTCCTTTCATTACTCAAGTGCTGTTGAAAGAAGATCACGCATATCTATTTTTTATGTGATTGAAGTAGCAAACGAACATGCAGATCACCCGATGGTAAGTGGACACTGCCGCCCATGGACATCTGTAAACAACTTCAAACAGAACATGGGTTCTATCAGAACTCAATCACAGATGCGTTGCTACTCCGGATGCCTAAGATGGTCACCACATGCCTGCAATCACACCCTTCCATCGAAATGCAAGTATTGCTTCACGCTAGAAATAGGTGTACGGTGGTACTTCCCCCGTCGAACTTCACTGGTTCTACCACCTATAAAATCCATAGAATTAAATAAAAAAATATCAACTGAATTTGCTGGCAATCAATTGTTCCTATGCAATTTATTTTTAAAATTGTATCAATGTTATGTTTAAATTAGTGACATGATATTTCCTTTATGTGTTATATTATATGTTTTTTAAACCCAGGTAAAATCACGGAAATAAGCCAGTTTTCCATTAGAGAAGTACATCCTATATGTTTTACTTAGAATAAAAAAAAAACATTAAAAATTATACAAAAAAGTCGAGAGTAAAATTCGTCAACTTCTAAAAATTAAATTTTCATGCAACATTTTTTGTCCCGAAATGTTCACTTTTACGATTTAGACTTAAAATTTCTTCAAAGAGCTTTGTCGGAATTTTTCGTTCAGAATTGTGCAGTTTAGGAATATTTACTCGTATTTCTCGAAATATCCAGTTTTATATTTAGGTAACGTAGACATTTATAGTGGAAGAGACATATTTATAGCATTGTTACATAATTTGGCATATCATTATCATTACAAAGTATAAAACAAAGTCGCTTCCCGCTGTTTTTATGTATAATACATGCGTAATATCGTGGAGAACACTGATAATTTTAGATTTTTTTATTTCTAGGTGGAACGAAGTTCGCCAGGTCAGCTAGTTTTTTATAAATATTGTTATATTCGATCCCCGAAGCAAACTAACATAATAATAATAATAATAATACTTTATTGTCCAACAAGATTGTACATAATATAGACGTATGTATTACAATAACCACAAAGTGCAGTATACAGATAGTAACGAAATTATTCCTAAAATAACATAAGTACATTGAACTCTGGTACCCATTGTAAGATTTAACTTGTGTTATGGGTATCAGGAGTTTTACAAAAAATACTTTACCACTCGGATATTAGGTCGATCTCTGTATCTGAGGTTGTGAAAAATCTTGAGCAGAGTTTATGGACCACCACCATACATATTTCCAGCATGAAACGGTTGGTGCGTTTCGGTGGAAGGGTGTGATTTTAGCTTTAGCCAGCTTAGTCCTCGAGTGGTACTTCCGACGCATCTTTGTTTGACTTTAGATAGCACCCTCGTTCTGTATACATTTGCTTACAAATGCATATTCTTTTGTTACTACGACTCAATAGAAAATACGTTTTCGGCAAATTGCATTGAGTCGGAAAATATATAGAATGGTACGGCCGTGCCGCTTTTTTGCTCGACTTGGCGGGGGCACTGCCGTGCCCCCAGATTATGACAGTTATTCTGTCACTACAAACTGATATCTTTATACTAGTATATTCGGTATATTATACTAAATTAAACTATATTCACGTCTAACACGTACCAGCCAAGTATTGTACGTTTATAACTATTGAGTAATTTAAACTCCGTTCAACTATCTTGTAGACAAAGCGAACCGAGAACAGTACTAATTGTACTGTTACGATATGGTGTACCTATATCGGATAGCGATGCGACGTATCGTACTACGGATGGAATAGACCGATCTCTACTTTAAATTTAACATCTGCAAATTTTCCAGCCACCCAAGGTTGATTAATAGATTTTTTTTAATTGACTGAAGTAGCTAACGAGCATGCAGTCTACCTGACGGTAAGTGGTCACTGCCGCCCATGGACATCTGTAATCAACTTCATACTGAACATGGGTCCCATCTGAAGTCAATCACACATGCGTTGCTAGTCCCGAGGACTATGATGGTCGCCTCATGTGAAAGTGTGCCGGCAACCACACTCTTCTATCGAAACGTAAGAAATGCTTCACGTTAGAAATAAGTGTGGCGGTGGCACTTCCCGGGTCGAACTACACTGGTTCTACCACCTTGGAAAAAGTTCTGGTTCTACCAAATTGTGAAATTGATAGATGATGCGATAAGGCATTAAGTTTGCCCTATCGTAACTTTTTTCTTAAAAGGTGCAATAAATAAAACTGAGAGTTTTGACTAATTGAGTAAATACTTGAAACTACTCCTAAAAAGTACTGTATTATGTAAACATATAAAAGGTGTTTTCTTTGGCTAGAATAGGATCAACACAAATAATACGTTCCTTTAAAAATATCTTCAAAATAGAAACACAATTTGATTCGGTTACAAATTGCAAATTTCGCATTCGGTTTTTTTTTCAAATTCTATTTCACAAAAATGAGGTTGACCTGAACGTATTAAGCCCGAGTAGGATTTTTTTTATCTGACTGATCTGGTGGTTGCCGGCACACTTTCACTATGAGGCGACCATCATAGTCCTCGGTAGGTTGCTACCGAGGACTATGTTGTCTACTTGTGGTTCACTTCAAATAAAACCTATGTTCTATATGAAATTGCTTACAAATGACCATGGGCGGCAGTAACAACCATCAGGTGGACTGCTTGATCGTTTGCTACTTCATTATTATAAGAAAAACATGAAATCTTGCACCAAAAAAAGGTATAAAGATTACATACATTAATAAGGTTTAATCATTAGTATTAGTGAGGTTAATATAACAACGTCATCTCTAATTTATTATCTAAATCTTCTTTGTTTCAGGTAACGTACGAGACACGTTCCTTAAAGCAAGGTAAGTTTAATTTACGCTAAGCTTTCTTGAAGAAATGTGTTTACTTTTCTTTAGTTTTAAAGTGTTACTTGTAAGTTACTAGCGGTAATGTCAATTTACCGTCAGATGAAAAGTAACAAAAAGAGTTGGAGTAGGGTAGTATTTAAGCCACCCATCTGGGAGGAGCCCGATGGGGCAACGCGCTCAGAGGATTCCGGTTGCGGCCGGACCGAGTACCCGGAGTCCTCTTTATAGCGCCGAGGACGGCCACCGGGGGGGTTTTAGTGCGGTAAAAATCCCACAACCCTGCGTCGCTCCCACGGCGTCGGGTACCTTTTGAAGGTTTCCCCCTCGAGAACAATAAAAAAGGGTAGTATTTAAAAGTTTAAAGATAATCTAAATTCGTCCATTCAATCCCTTCGATTCGTCCATTGTATGCCTAAAAATAGTGTAGTCCATTGGCGCTAAGCCTATCACGATCGGATCTCCCATCGGATCAGGTACGAGTATATCAAATGGTAACGAATGGCCAATGTTTCAAGCGTCAGCTGTACACTGCACATATGTTTTATACGTAACGTATGTGATACATAGAAACATATGGAGAACGATTAAGTTAATACTACACGACATTCGACTTAATGCAACGGTCTCGGTAGATTTGAATCCAATTAACTGAGTTGACTTGACTTGGTGACTTTTTTGTGAAATATGGCAGTTGACGACCCGCGTGGCGGAGCAATCACCATACCGGTCTGACACGCAGTGGGTTCTGGGTTCGATTCCCGGCCAGACAGGTATGTGAATGATGAATTTAGATTTCTGCTCTGGGTCTCGGTGTTTGTGTATTCGTCTTTGTATGTCCATGGCACCCACGATGCAGAAGAAAATCCTACTGTGGGGCTGTGACTGTAGAAAGTGTGCAAAAAAAAATATCTTCCTAGTTACGAACGAGCATTCAGTTCACGTGATGGTAAGCGGCTCCTGCCGCTCATGGGTATCTATAATCACCGCGAGATAGAGTAAGATCCCAGGCTCTGGGATCTTGGACCAATATTACTTAAGGTTGACAACCGTTGCAATGCAATCCATGAGAATTACATTGGAACCCTTCGTATAAAAATACTCCCTTACCACTTTACCAACATACACTAGCGTATAACGCTGGTGTTATCTGTGATAAAGGACCTCAGGACCCTCAAAACTCTTGCATGATCTTTTTTCTGTGCAGCTCAATGTTAATGGGTCATCAAAATTCAATTATAAACGTCAGGTTTTAATGCGATATCCTCTTATGATTAGTTTATTATAAATAAATGCCATAAAGTATTTTTACTTCTCTTTATTTTTAATTCTAACGTTGCTTATAAATATAGTATTTTCTATATTTCGTTATTACTATCCAATATTGTTTAAAATTATTTATAGTTTATGAGTTCCAATAGCGAAATGAATTTATGATCTTACTATTTTCTTAAGAACTCCTCTCGAATGTATAATAATAAAATCTGACGACTAAATACATTAGGTCTTGAAATTTCAATTCAATATGTATCAAACGAAATAATATCGTTAAACAAGCACTCGAAATACATTTGCAAACTACAAATTCGATGTTAATACACGAGTGAGTAACTCGTAAATTATAATGACATAGGTTCGCAAACTCGAGTGAAACGGAACATTCTGGATCGACATAGTTCTCTAACTGTATCAGTTTTGGGAGGCATTAAATTTGCGCATGGTCTAAGCGTGACATCCTTGGTTTGTGGTGCAAGTTATTATGTCTAACGGGATAAGTAAGCTAAGTCTAGCTGATATACCGTCCCATGAGCCAGTGGAGGTGGATTCGGGGCAATCCAATACCGGTTTTAAGGCTCGAGATGTCGTGTGTGCGTTCTGCCCGCACATCTCATAAGAGACGTCAAGGGGGAGCTCCCTTTCGGGATGTGGCTGGCGTTTACAGCAGCGCCGACCGACGTTGCCGGGTCGCGAATGTGATGCTAACGCTTCTCGTGACCCGGCAAGGAACGTCTACAACGCCGCGGAGTTTTAGTCGGTAAGAGTCCCCTTTTGCTCTCCCGGGGGATCGAAGAGGAATTCTCCGCGATAAAAAAAAAGAAATTAGAAAGCTGATGATACGAAATATAACGATAAAATTGTTAATAACTTGTAAATATTATTAAACATCTGCAGGTCCTTCTTTGTCTTGTCTTTGTCTGTCGTCTTTAATTGTGAGATGTTTAAACAAATTAATTCGTTTAAAAAATATTTTAAGCTTTATTAATATTTTAACATGTATAGGCACTAGTCGCTTGTAACTTAAATTGATAAACCACCTTTTTTTGTTTTCGAGGGGGAAACCTTCCAAAGGTACCCGACGCTGTGGGAGCGACGCAGGGTTATGTGGGATTTTTACCGCACTAAAACCCCCCCGGTGGCCGTCCTCGGCGCTGAAAAGGAGGACTCCGGGATCTCGAAACGACTTCAACCGGAATCCTCCGAGCGCGCTGCCCCATCGGGCTCCTCCCAGATGGGCGGCTGGGCCCACCGCTCCGTCTAGTCTTTACGACGGTATGCGACCACACATACCGCCGTCCTTCCCGGGATTGCCTGACCGAACGGTTCGAGCTCCCACTCTAGCCGTCTGCAACCCCGGAAGCCCCTTTTAGTCGCCTCTTACGACAGGCAGGGGATACCGTAGCCCTATTCTGACCCCGAGGCTATAAACCATGAAATTAACGGTCTAAGCACAATATGTACATTTATTAAATTTCAGATACATATATGCTTTTGTATAGTATATATATCGCTAGTCTATACAAGTTGATTATTTGTTGAATTTCATACATATCCGCTATGGTAGTCGCTAGTCGCTCCCAACTTAATTTGACAGAAGCTAGAAGATTAAAATTTCTATGTACATTGTTTCATAAAGCGAAGGGTTCAGGAGCATCTGTGCGCTGACAAGGGTCCGTTGGGTCAACGCTGACGGATTGGATCCCACCGTGGTACAACCCTATTGGAGCTTCGGTTTTTCTTAGGATAAGTAAGTTTATTGAGGTCAGGAAGTTTAAAGGGCTTTGGAACTTGTAAGCGTGAAAATGTTTAAGGAGGAAAAAAGGAAAACTTGTTTGGTTGATTGATTAATATTTTAATATTAGAGAAACAAATGTGTACCTATATATACACTTGATGGCAAATTGTCTCTCTTCTATGCCCATCTGAAAACAACTTCATATATACGGGGGTGCTATCTGTATTCAATCCCAGTTACGCTGTTCTGGAGACTAAGACGACCACCTCATAGGTGATTCAGCGGGTCGTCCCTGTAGCCTCGGGGTCAGAATAGGGCTACGGTATCCCCTGCCTGTCGTAAGAGGCGACTAAAAGGGGCTTCCGGGGTTGCAGACGGCTAGAGTGGGAGCTTGAACCGTTCGGTCAGGCAATCCCGGGAAGGACGGTGGTATGTGTGGTCGCATACCATCGTAAAGACTAGACGGAGCGGTGGGCCCAGCCGCCCATCTGGGAGGAGCCCGATGGGGCAGCGCGCTCGGAGGATTCCCGTTGAAGTCGTTTCGAGATCCCGGAGTCCTCCTTTTCAGCGCCGAGGACGGCCACCGGGGGAGGTTTTAGTGCGGTAAAAATCCCACATAACCCTGCGTCGCTCCCACGGCGTCGGGTACCTTTGGAAGGTTTCCCCCTCGAAAACAAAAAAAAAATAGGTGATTCAGCGGGTAACTACGTTCTTTGACCGAAACGCAAGACTGCTTCCTACTAGTGACGCTCGCTTTTGAAGCAGTTCTTGCGTTTCGATGGAAGGAAGTGGCTTTCGGCACACTTAATATGAAGCGACCATATTAGCGTAGGGGAGT
Organism: Spicauda simplicius; assembly: GCA_949699795.1. Classification (NCBI taxonomy): domain Eukaryota; kingdom Metazoa; phylum Arthropoda; class Insecta; order Lepidoptera; family Hesperiidae; genus Spicauda; species Spicauda simplicius. The sequence goes on from OX453064.1 coordinate 2,738,545, forward strand.
AACAACGCATCTGTGATTGACTTCAGATAGAACCCATGTTTTATGTGAAGTGGATTATAGATTTCTATGGGCGGCAGTGACCACTTACCATCAGGTGGACTGTATGCTCGTTTGCTACACCAATCTTATAAAAAAACGCTGGAAATAGATACCAGTCCCTGGTCAAAGCATTCTGTATGCTTCAACCGGGACTCCTTGAGAAAGATGTTTTTAAGTAAAAAAACATGCAATCCATTCGACAGTAAACGGTTAATGGCAAATATCTATAATCATCGTCAACCCATTATTGTCCCACTGCTGGACACGAGTCTTCTCTCGGAATAAGAGAGTTTTAGGCCATAGTCCACCACGCTGGCCCAGTACGAATTGGTGGAAATATCTATAATAAGACAAATGATTTGCTCCTCTTGTGGCTTTACCATAGCGCTGAACAATGTCATAAGACAGAGTAACTGTACTAAAAACCTAACCAAGAAACATACCCTTTAGACGCCAATAGCCACCGTACACAAATCCATTAGTTAATAGTGCCAGAATTCCAACAAAACAATCCTAAACCCTCGTGGCGCTATTCGTGACAATTCACGAGCGATTTCATTCAACTGATTCAGAGCTGAATGACTTAAGCCGTGTTGGATAAATGGCGGTTGCCGCCATTGTTGTTCACAATGCGCTTTCAATGGACTGGACCGGCTTTAACGCCCAACTTACAAGTGATTAAATAACAGACAACCCAGTTTTATTTATGTAACTGGAGCAGATATTGATTGGTAATAAGGTCACTGAAACTTATAATTTGTAACTCCTTGGACTTTTACCCGACTTTCTTCGTTTTTACCCGTCTGCCTCTGAAAGGCGACCCGCGTGGCGGAGCGGTTACCATACCGGTCTGACGAGCAATGGGTCCCAGGTTCGATTCCCGGTCAGACAGGAATCTGAATGATGAGTTTAGATTCGTGTTCTATCTAGGTCTGGGTGTTTGTGTATTCGTGTTGCGTGTGTCCATGGTACCCACGACACAAGAGAAAATCCTAGTGTGAGGCTATGAGTGTAGGAAGCCTGCGTGTGTGTAAAGAGGGCCTACCTAAAATACCTAAGCGGCTTGACGACTGGTAACAAATGAAATAAATATCATTTTAATCAAATCAGTTCTCAGAATGACACAGGCTATTTCATTTTCAAACATATCGCTTGTGATCAGAGAAAAGGAGAAGACGGGGGGAGAACGGACTACCTTGTTTATTATTATAACGAAATATAAAGCAAATTGTTAGAAAAGCCGTGTTTTTTCTCAATTGAGCAAAAATAGTGGCCAAGGCCACGACATTGTAATAAGTTTTGCTAAAATTCGCTCAAAACTGCCACTTATACCGCCAAGCTAATGTCTTTTTAGCCGTAAAAGTAATTTTAGAAAAGCAATTTTCATATGAATATTAAAAGTGCTACTTTAAAGCATAAATTTAACAAAAATGTATTTAATACTTCGCCATAACTTAAAAAACGAAATAACGCAATGTTGGTAAGCAAATTCGCCCAACGAATAATCGCGCTTATCCTTCCCCTAAACTAATTCAAATGAAATGTCACCCCAAAAATTAACAATGAGTCAAATAAAATTACCCTCTTATTATACCTACTTTGCTACTTATGGGCAGCAAGGCATTCAAATTGCTAACAAAATCTCTGTGGGTGGTACTGTTAATTTTTATAATCAAGCCAAGTTTGGGGTTTCAATGGGTTATATTTTAAGTGCGATGCATCTGGTGTTCAATTTATAACTTTAAATGAGTACAAAAAATGCATAGTATGTTTTTTATTGTATGCTAAGCACTGCTGTGTACTGATTAGCATAGCAGGGATTGGTTATTACCAATGGATGACGCAATGATTGACCTTCAACTCTTCAATCCTGATGATGCAGGGGTACTGCTAGCCTGAACCGTAGAAGTAAGTCAATTTGTTTTTATGGATATATAATAAGATTGTTAAACACATTCGTGGGACAAAAATTTGATCTTCAACTCCTCAACCCTGATGATGTAAGGGTATTTCAAGACTAAACCGTAAGAGTTGGCTACTTGGTACTTACGGTTATGTAATAAAAATACCAAGCAAAGATGAACGGTAAAAATTTTGACCTTCAACTCCTCACCCCTGATGATGCAGGATACTGCTAGCCTAAACTATATGAGATGGGCATTTGGTGCTTTCAGGTATTTAATATAATTACTAAGCAAAGACAAATGATGACAATTTTGACCTTTAACTTCTCAACCCTGATGATGCAGGGGTGCTTCAAGCCTAAGCCATAGAAGTTAGCTATTTAGTGCTTTCGGGTATGTAATATAATTACCAAGCAAAGACGCAAGATGAAAATTGCGATCTTCAACTCCTCAAGCCTGATGATGCAGGGTACTGCAAGCCTAAGCCATAGGAGTTGGCCATTTAATGCTTTCGGGTATGTAATATAATTACTAAGCAAGGACACATGATGACAATTTCGACCTTAAGCTCCTCAGCCCTGATGATGCAGGGTACTGCAAGCCCAAGCTATAGAAGTTGGCTCGCAAGTGCTTACGTATAAGTAATAAGAATTCTAAGCAAAGACACGGGATATTTTTTTACCTTCAACTCCTCCCTGATGATGCGGGATAGTGCAAGCCTAAATTATAAAAGGTAGTCACATAATGCTTACGGTTGTTTTTAGTATATATTATGAGTTTAATGACAGCTCATTAAACTGAAATGTGATTAATAAATTAAACTTCAATTCATCAACCCTGATAATCTAAGTACACAACCTACTTAAGCCGTATGAGTTTGGTACTTATTGATTACAATACATTACGACCCGTTCCTGAGAGAACATTATGATGAAAATACCTAAATCCTGAAAATGCAGGAGTATTGTCATGTTATTATTAAGAGTTGGATTTAGCTGTAGCTTCTTAAACAGGATGGGTTAGGTTAGGTTGGAACATAAAAGAAAACATAAAAAATAAGCGAGCAGGGTGCGGCAGCGCCCTGCAAGCGGGTGCGCCCTGTTCGTATGAATTGTAAAAGTGTTTTGATTCTGTCTTCTGCTTTACAAAGAACAATTTACGCACACAAATAGCCCGATGCACCTCTTAAAAGATCTTATCTTTGACCACATGAAACAAAATATGAACTTATATGTCGCTGTTCAGTGATATTCCAATTTTCTAATGATTTACTCTAAGTAGATAATAGTGCTTTGTTACCCGGAAAAGTCAAAATCAATCTTTATCGATACGTCTTCGTTTAAATGTGGAGGAGTTGGTTGAAAAAGTATATCCCGATATCTATACTAAAATATAAAGCTGAAGAGTTAGTTTGTTTGAACGCGCTAATCTCAGGAACTACTGGTTCGAATTTAAAAATTCTTTTTGTATTCAATAGACCATTTATCGAGGAAGGCTTTAGGCTATATAACATCACGCTGCAACTATTAGGAGCGAAGAAATAATGGAAAATGTGAAAAAATCGGGGCAAATTATTCATCCTTGAGGGCTTCCGTTGCGTGCGCTGCGAAAATGGTACAAGATACCAAAAATATATGTAGGAAAGAATTATTTCTCTTGAAATGATCTAAAAAAATGTCCGCGACAGTATATGTCTATCTTTTAAGATTAACTCACTAGAACCGTTTTCATGGTAATCAAATTCGGTCGAAATTAGTTAAGAGTTGTATCAACGTAATAATATTAATCTTTGTCCAAATAAATGTGTTGTTGATTAAGAGTATTTAATTGTGAACAAAATGGTCTTTGACATCACTTAATTTCAATGAACATTTCAGAAGATATTGATATCTTAGAGATCTTGCATCGTTTTATCGTCGTGTAATAATACTTTTTAAATACTATTTGATTTTGTTTTAAGGATATTTTGTTTTAGGTTCTAATAATTTCACAATTATTTTTTTTATATATGAGCTATATGAGTTAGCTATGTTCTATTCAAAACTAAATTGTCTAAAATAATAATAGAAAATTAAACGGACAAAGTCGTGGGTAACAGCTATAATTTATAAAGCTGAGGAGGTTGTTTGCAAAAATAAATTATGCCCATAATAACTATTCCACGCGGACGAAGTCGCGGGCACAGCTAGTATGCAAATAAGTTTACAGGCCACCTGCCTTCTTATTCAATGCTCTCTATGGTCGATCTAAATCTAAATGGGTTCAAAGTCCAATCCGATGTCCCTATCTCTTTAGCTCCATGCTTTTTAAATGACGGATTAAAAAGTTCCACAATAATTTCGTTGAAAGCTTTTACTTGGTAAGAACGGCTGAATAAACTCAGATGTTTACGAATATTGAGGAATAAAAAAGTTTCCTTTACAGGCACGGGAAACTGTAATGAATCCCTGGAACGGTAGTTACAGTGATATTTATTCTGTAAGTCTCATTTTATTAGAAATAAACGTTTTAGTATACTTTTAAAACTTTTACCAAATGACCGCGTAAACCGAATGGGTTTTGAATTTAATGGATAAATAAGGAATTTATTTCCAGGCTTTACAAGTAGAAGTTAAAATTTCTAGTTTTCGTTTTTTATTAGGTCGTTCCGGAATTATGACTTAATCCATAAGGCAGAAGCGTCATTTATATATAGGTACCTACTCATTAATTACGGTCTCCAATGCTGTATGTTCAGTTCTTTGACGGGCTGTTAAATTAAATAAATTAAATAATCCAGTATATCTAAAAAAAACAGATTCAATAAAAACATAAAGTCATAGATTTATTTCTCTAAGATTTGATCAATATGTGTCTTTAAACACTAATGCCAATTGAAACATAAATGTATTACAAATCTTTATATATCGTATTTATTAAATCTTAATTATTTATTAATATTATAAATGCCGAAAGTGATGATGGATATGTACTTGTAACACTTTCATGCCAAAAATTCCGATTGAATTTAGTACAAATTAAAGACACACACCAATTCGCACTTGGCCAGTGCGGTGGACTATGGCCTAAACTCTCTCATTCTGAGAGAAGCCCAGCAGTGGGACAATAATGACGTTGACGAGAGAAAGACACACATATAGTTTAAGGCGTAGATTAAAACATGGAATGTTTATTACCATGATAGAAGAAATCAAAGGGGGTAAAACCGCGGAAATAACCTAGTATTTAGTAAATTGTAAATCATTTCGATACGATTTTAACAATAGGTCCAAAACACTAATTACCAATTTAAAAATACTGATATATCAAACCTTTAATTTTACATACTCACTTAAACTTTTAATCTGAATCAATCCATCGTCCACCTATCAGTGGCTAAGCTGAGAGTTAGAGCACATCCGCATCTCTCGTTAGTGCACGACACAACGCGCAAAAACGCGGCGTTAATCCAAAAGCCCGAGGCTCCAACGGGTACGTTTACACCGAACACCACTCACTCGAATATACGTTGATAATATTTTATTCTACCTTTCTTCCTATATTTATTCGTTTAGGTGAGGACTGATGTAGAGCAGTATATTGTATATTTAAAGTATTTTGCAAAAATCACGAGCAAGGACCATTTGTATCCTATTTTATCCTGTCATGCATGCTTTACGCTCACGAGTCATTAGAGCTTGCAGTAATTTAATTTACACGTCAGTCATACACGCGTGCAAAGGTGTGCCGCTTGACAGGAAGAACGAGTTAATGATTAATTGTCGCATAATTAACCTGACGTAAAAATATTTATTAAATATAAAAAAAAAACATTTTTAATTTATTGTAATATAAATCACACCCAAAAAATAAGCATACTCTCGGTTCATAGTATGATATGACTATTCGTAGAAATAAAGGACTAAACTAGTTACTAGAATTGTTAAGGCGTTCATTACGGAAGGGGACAGCGGGGACACGAGCCACTATCCCGTATGAACGCCGCGGGGCGCTAACGGCTGTTTACACGAAACGCCACTCTCACCCGAATATCCTCTACTCCTAGCTAGGAATAGTTGGTAAAAGTCATTTTGTTTTAGTTTTAATTGATATCAAACGGAGTTCTAATGCAAAAAAAACTATTTTTGTTAAAACTACTTCACCAATAATAATCTAGAGCAGATTATTATTGGTGGTATTATTAATCAGTATAATATGCATATCATATGACTAGCTCCAATTATGATTAGGCCTCCTTCTCCTCGTCAACCCATTATTGTCCCACTGCTGGGCACGGGTCTTTTCTCGGAATGAGAGAGTTTAGGCCATAGTCAACCGCGCTGGCCAAGTGCGAATTGGTGGACTGGATAGTTAGGCGTAACTTAGGTAATTATTATATTTTTTTATAACACTGAAGTAAAAAACGAGCATGCATTTCTTCTGATAGGTGGTCAAAACAGCGGTGTTGTGCTAAAAAACAGGTCGACTGATCATTTGAAATTTTTCTCACATTATGTAAAGCTCCAGAAAAAATTGACTCCGAAATTATCTGTCAAAAAAATGTCCTCTTGTTTGAATAAGTTTTCTTTTCTCACCCATGCTAAGGGGGTCGGTCCGAACGCCTTGCCCTTCTTATCGGATAGAAGATAGACGAGACAAAACTCAAGCAGAGACATCGATTACAAAGTAATTGGCTAACGTGGATAGCTTGTAGCCTAAACCTATCTGAGTACGACAAGGAAAAGTCTCTCGAGTACTAACATAGACTCGCAATACATGAAAAGTTTGAATCACATTCATGTATGAATCGGGTCGTTAGCCGCACGGGGTCCCGCTTTCAATACTACTTTACATGTGGGTTTTTCTGAATAGCTTATTTAATAAGCGCTGAATGTGTTTTAGAATACATTTACTGTTTATTCCAGGAATATTTCAGGCTTGGAGCTTTCGCTTGATTCTGTTATGTCTCTGGGTTTAAGGCAACAGCGATTCTGTTATGTTTCTGGGTTCAAAGCATTGATTAAGATTAAACTTTGCCGTAAAGCGTATTATAAAATTTCTGATTACATAGAAGACAAAACAGCTGGGGACTGAGCAATAATATGCATTACTATAGTATATTTAATAAATGTCAAAGTGTAGCGTATCTTGCCAAACAGGGCTCTCTTTTACTGAACTGTAAGGCAAGATACTGGAGCTAACTTTCATTACCATGTAAAAAAAAAAACATGATTGTAATAATATTAAAAAAAATATTAAAAAAATGAATATAAATAAGAAAAAAAGACAAACCCGCTGAGTTTCTTGCCGGATCTTCTCAGTTGAGGTCGTATTCCGATCCGGTGGTAGTGTAAGAAAAAAAATGTAACTGACAATTTGTAAGTGCCCCCGCAGGCCTATACAAAATAAAGACATTTCGTTTCATTTCATTTCAAAGTGATAGACTTGTGTTCAGCAGCAGGCTAAAGTTGAATAACATTCATTTTGACAAATACGCGGGTAACAATAAACCGCCTCCTTGCGGCGATTTAGCTAAATAACTTAACTATAAACGAAAAATTATATTATATTCTGATCACATCTAAAACTACTTCGTTTTTGCAAAGTTTTAAATAACATTCTTCATCCAACCATCCATCCATCAGCCTTTTAATGTCCACTGCTGAACACAGGCCTCCCCTAAATGGCGCCACTCCAACCGAACCTGTGCCCTCTGAATCCAACGGTTTCCTGCTGTCTTCTTTAGGTCATTGGTCCACCTGGTGGGGGCTGACTTGTACACCTTTTGCCTAAGCGTGTTAACCACTCGAGGACCTTTCTTCCCCATCGGATATCGGTCCTACGAGCGATGTGGCCGGCCCATTGCTACTTCATCCTGCTAATTTCGACACTGAGGAATTGTGGACGAGAAGATACTACGAAATTTCCAGAACGCAGCCCAGCTGAGTTGGATTCTTCGAGTGACCTCACTTTAAAAGTTGGACTTACCCATCCGGATCGTTTGTCCCAAGTAAATATACTCGTCGACAACTTCGAGAGGAGTGCCGTCAACAACTACCGGTACGGGTGTACATGGAAATTAGACATGATTTTCGTCTTGTCCATGCTCATCTTAAGACCCACCCCTTATGAGAATATGATTGAAGTATCAATGTATTATAGTTATATAATATCCTTATTTAACTGTAATACATAGATACTTCAATGTTATAGGTATCCTGTTTTCAAACTATCCCCGTTTATTTTACCTGAAATGACAAAAGAGAATTTAATATCAATATCGTCTTAACTTATAAGCACTAGTAACCTACTAAGTGCGGAAGAACCCTTCCAAATACGCTATAACATTAATATAACATACTGTCTAAATTTCGCGATATTAAATTCCCGTAGCGTAGAACAAAGCGGGCCGCATAAAGTAACAAGTTTACCAATAAATAATCCACTGACTAGACGTTTCAAGAAAACGCCGTCCTTACATCCTGAGTGTATTTACACTGAGCGATCAGATAACGTAGACATAATGTCGCATAAAAGTCATCGATTCGTGATATGACCTTCTTATAAGTAACTTTACTTACCTATTTGTCTTTTGTTGACTGTAAACTTACTTATATCATGAAAGTTAATAAATTACTAGAAGCTTAGACAATCTTATCAATACCCATTTTTTTATAAGAAAGCTAGTACTTATATCATTCGAAAATTGCTAACAAATAATTTGAAATTATGTCATAATAGTCTAAAATTAATTAAATAAATTAATTCAATTACTAAAGTTGAATACAAAAATAATCTAGTAACATTTTTATTCATAATAGTTTCTGAATCTTCGTTACTAAGTACAAAGATAACAAAATGACTATTTTTATTTTTTTATACACGGTTAAGCAAACAATTCTAACATTACAATGTTAGAATTGTTTCGGTGCATTGTTTGCAATCCACTGCTGGGCACGGTTCCCTCGCAACTCCGCGACGCCGCAATCTCATACTCATTTGTATCATACAGATTACGATGTACGCTGACCCATGTTATCATATCGGTTATGAACGAACAAAGCGATATCGTCATTCACAAAACCATTCTGATTCCGACTAATAATCCGAAATCTACACAAGATTAGCGCGGCGCGTGGTAACCGTCATAAATCCGTGTCGGATCGTGATCGTGTCGTGTTTGAAAAGCGGATCCGAATGTTTTATGTTCGGGCCATCCGATAAAGCGTTTATGCTAATTCCCGTATACTTTATGTATTACGGATCGGGAATTTATTAGGCTATCTAGAAATTTCACCGCGGTATATGGAGATCCCAATCGCTGATATGTGGAAGGGATCGAATCTTTTATGTTTTCGGAATGCGTAAATTGAGTCACATCGTTTAAATCTTTTAAGGTTTTCTTAAGTAACAAAGTTTCAATGGTAGGATTGATGGATGACCCGCATGGCGGAGCGGTTACTGTACCGGTCTGACGCGCAATGGGTCTCGGTTTCGATTCCCGGCCAGGCAGGTATCTGGATGATGAGTTTACATTCCATTTCTGGGTCTGGGTGTTTGTGTATACGTTTTGTGTGTGTCAATCGTACCCATGACACAGGAGAAAATCCTGTGGGGCTATGAGTGTAGAAAGCGTGTTATTGGTAGGATTATAGCGTTAGGTAGACGTGATTAGGTTTTTATTCGCCAGAAATTACTAGAAACACTTTATTATGCCTGACTTTCGGCGTTTCTTAGATTTGCCACAAAATATTTTTAAATCACAAGATTATTTATTGTTTTTTATACATATAGTTATACAAATATTTTATCACTCCAAGCATTCGTATCAAAACCATTTACAACAATTAAAACCGCAACATTAGAAAATAAAACTTGTTCCAAGAAAAATGTTCTTAAATATTCACACGCTATACTCTGTGTACTTGTACCTATATACATTTATCATATTTAAAACGCTTTGTACACTCATAGCCCCACAGTAGGATTTTCTCCTGTGGGGACACACACAAAAACGAATACACAAACAGACCCAGATCCAGAACAAGAATCTAAACTCATCATTCAGATACCTGTCTGGCTGGGAATCGAGCCCGGGATCCACTGCGTGTCAGACCGATATGGTAACCGCTGCGCCACGCGGTTCGTCACATGTAATATAAAGTGTTAATCGGATTATTATCATGTACTACTATAGTATCGCTAATATATATCACCCGAAATAATCCCGCTAAAATATCGCGGGAAGCACACCCAGCTAATTCGCAGTTAGATTGTGTAAGCAGTTAGACGCGGGGTATGATTGCTTTGGCAGCGCTTAATTAAGCGTTATCACTGACGATATGCAGCATTACTGGAGGAATATACAAATATTCGATTAAAGTACAGTTTCCTTTGATACCCGAATGTCTGGTTACATCTAAATTTATTGGATATTCAAATAACAATAAAATTGAAAACGTGAATAGGCTTCGAATTTTTTATTATTAATAAGTATAGAATAGATTTATCCATAAAATAGAGTTCGTTTTTTTACCTAAAACAACAAGAGACACTTGGTTCTTTTGCTGAATATGATCAAAGTAAAATTAACTTTAATATTTTAAAAACGCAGGGTCTTGTGAGTGGGCGTTCATATGTATCGTATGCGTATCTATACAAAAGTAATTAAACTACTCACAAGTATTAAAAATCAATACGCAGTTTAAAAAAAAATATTTACCTATACCTACATGGGCGTACATGTATCATGTTAATTTTGTACAAATTGTATTTAATAGTGTTTATCAGCTTCTTATATCGTCAACCCATTATTGTCACAGGTCTTCTCTCGGAATGAGAGAGTTTTAGGCCATAGTCCACCGCGCTGGCTAAGTGCGAATTGGTGGACAGCTTATTAACACCTTTAACCCGAAATAATTCTGATAAAGTAGTGCGGGAAGTACTGCCAGCTAATTCTCCACAAATACCACAATGAATAAAATATAAAACCTATGTGTAGTGTACGTAAGCAAATAAACATAGCATATACATTTTGCATAATACGTATTTCACACTATTTACCAGCTTATAGAATAATTCCGTTAAATTAGCGCGAGAAGTACACGCAGCTAATTCGCAGTTAGATTGTGTAGCCATAGACGCGGAGTGTGATTGCTCTGGCAGCGCTTAATTAAGCGTAATCACTGACGATGTGCAGCGCTACTGGAGGAATATACTACTATCCGATAATGCTACAGTTTCATTTGATTATCAAAGTTCTGATTACATCTAAATTTGTTGAACATTTAAATAATTTATTACAAAACATAAATGGAGAAAGGTATCGAAATTGTTATTTTTTGGATAAGTTAAATAGCAAAAATTTACCTATAGAATTATAGAGTTCGTAGACTTTTTATTTGTTTGAACAAACCAGAAGCACTTGTTTTTTCTGCCTAAGAATTTGATCGACGTATAATTCACTAAAATATTTTGAAATTACAGGGTTGTTTGTATATGTGTGTGTCGGTGTGTATATGTATGTATGTGCACAAAAGTAATTTAATGCTTTAAACATTCTCTTCATCTCCAAGTATAAAAAACCACTACGGAGTTACAAAAATATATATTTAACTACACCTAAATGTATGTATATACCTGTGCGTATCATATCATATTGTACATCCAATAAGTATTCCATAGTTTTATCTGTTTATTAGCAACATCTAACCCAAAATAATTCCGTTATAATAGCGTGGGAAGTACATCCAGCTAATTCAGAGACAGCTTGTGTAAGCTAGACGCGGGGTGTGATTGCTCTGCCAGCGCTTAATTAAGCGTTATCACTGACGATGTGCAGCGCTAGTGACGAATAACAACTATCCGATAATTATGCAGTTTCCTTTGATATCCAAATTTCTGAATGCTTCTACAATTATTGGGTAATTAAATAATAATTTAAGAAATTGACATTTTTGATAATTAACTTATCAAAAATGTCAATTTCTTAAATTGTCATAATTTTCTTAACTTAGACTTTTTATTTGCCTAAACAAACCAAAAACACATTTTTCTGTCTAAAAATATAGTATATCGACGTTTATTTCACTTTAATATATTTAAATCACAGTGTTGTATGCTAGTGTGAGCGTGGCGCGTGTTTATGTATGTGTGTGTAAAGAAGTAATTTAATGCCGTAAACATTCACTCCAAAACAACTTACAAGTACAAAAATCCACTATGGAGTTACAAATATGTGTATACCAGTGAATATAATATCATAAACATATTGTACATCCAATAAGTTTTAAGGTGGTAGAACCAGTGTAGTTCGACCGGGTAAGTACCACCGCCACACCTATTTCTAGCGTGTATACTTAACGTTGCGTTCTTGCGTTTCGATGGAAGGGTGTGGTTGCCGGCACACTTTTATATGAGGCGACCATCATAGTCCTCGGGAGTAGCAACGCGTCTGTGATTGACTTCAGATGGAACCCAGGTTCTGTATGAAGTTGATAACAGATGTCTATGGGCGGCAGTGACTTACTTACTTTATTAATTACTAGCTGTACCCGCGGCTACGCCCGCGTGCATATCAATGTATCGCAAAGGTTTCCCGCGCAAATCTCCACTCAGTGGGAATTCAACGATAAAAGTAGTCTACATGTTGTTCCATAACATTTTCTATAGTAAAGAACCCGTAAAAATCGGTTTAGCCGGTCAAGGATTACCCGGACAAACACAGAGTGAAAAAACGAATTTTAAGTGTGTATTTGTGGGTAGGTGCATATTGTTATGTAAAATGTTATGAAAATAAGACGAATCAGAATATCGTAAACCACTTTTTTGAACCAATTTACAGTCTTAGTGATCACATCAACAATATCGGAATACATCTTTTCAAACAACGCCTCCACCTTTAAACCAAAGCGCATCGATTATAAAGATGGATTTTAACTTTTATGAATTAAAAAATACTATTTTATGTAATTTTGGTCCTTTTAAATTTCTGAGTAAGATTACATATAGGTGAACCTACTTTTAATATTAATTTGACAACCTTGACGACCGCGTTGCGGAGCAGCTACCACACCTGGTTCGATTCCCGGCCAGACAGGAATCTGAAGAGATTCATGTTCTGGGTCTGGGTGTTTCTATATACGTCTTGTGTGTCCATGGTACCCACGACACAGGAAAAAATCCTAGTGTGGGGCCTATTGTAGAAATTGAAATTGTAGAAATTTTCTATTTTATTGAGTGTAGAAAGCGTATTTTTATTTAAAAAAAAAGTTTGTGTGGAGGAGGGAGGCGGGTTGAAGGAATCCAAAAATTTAGTTGGATAATGTCTTCGATCTCGATGGCTGTATCTACAGAATCTTCATCCCAAATAGTCAAATAACAATCCCGCATTGAATTTCCAGTATTCCTTTGATTTGAAATATTAAAAATGTTAGAGAAATCGTTGCTACAAATCTTGAGGGGACGCTCAAAGGCGAATAGGCAGGCATTATGACCGCTTTTTAAAAGTGTGGGCGCAACGCTGGACGACGCCACGGCAATAGCTATTTTTCTATCAGATCTTATATTTTTCGCTAATAGTAAATTTATTAAAAACGTTTTACCCGTGCCCCCTAGTGCATCTAACTAAAACCAAAAATCAAATGACAGTATCAATGATACGTAAACTAATTTTGGTTCTACTAACATTTAAGCGGCGCTCAGGTATGTTTATAGTTTATCTTTATTAAGCCTTGTTTATGGTTCATTACATTAAAATTTGAATTTGTCGGCAAGGTAAATCCAAATTATTTTGTACTTTTACCTGACAGACCTCTATTAATTTCATATAAACTTTGTGACACATTGATTCCCAGGCGGGCAAAAGCTTTGCATTTCCGATGCTAAATAATATTTAAAAATGAGCTGGTTATTAAAAAAATAATACTTAAATAAATGCAATTATTTATCACAAAAGTTGCAAAAGCTTCTTTATAATAATAATTCATGATATAATTGTTATATTTTATTTAGATACTGATCGACTTATTAATGTTAGTATTTTGCTTAAAAGACTATCAATTGTATTTTGTCCTTAATATTTATTTTCGCTAAAAATGTACGGGTGTGGTCAATAACATAACTTTATTTATGCAATAATAGTTAAGAAACTATTTATGTAACATGAACATGGAGTCGATAATTTTATTTTGAAACAATGTTAAAACATTTTATCGCCTTTGAATTATTGGATTCGAATAACTATTTTACTATAATAGTATGACGCGCCATCTGTTATCAATTGGGAATCCCTGTACTCTAAGAGCGATTTTACATTAGGTCGCAAGCTGCGCGGCCGCAGCGCGTCTACGGATGTTTTTTTATTATTGAAATATTTCATAAACTCATAAATTGAATTAAAATCAATTTGAATCACATCTATTTTTATGATAATTGATAGTTACAAATTTATACGTATTATTTTTGAATGAATTCAGAATGGCATCCGGGCGGCCATTATGGCTACTGTCATGTCACACTACTGTCATGTCACACATGTTTACATTAGAATTTAACAAAATACGCGACAATCCGAATTTTACGGATATATGTTGTCGACTCGAAATCAATGTTTTTTTATGTTTTATTATTTAGATAAGGTCTTAAGTAAGTCTATCGTACCCCTTGACGGACTTGTCAATATGGGACTTTGTCAAAAACGAACTTCCATACAAACATTTATGCCCGATTTTAACGCTTTCAGCCCATTTTTTTCGATAAAAAGCAGCCCATGTCCTTTCTCGAGGTCAAAACTATATGTGTGCCCAATTTCATAAAGATCGGTTCAGTTGTTTAAGCGTGAATAAGTAGCAGACAGACAGACAGACAGACAGACAGATAGACAGAGTTACTTTCACATTTATAATATTAGTAGGGATTAGTAGGGACTAGTAGAATCGACGCGTCTTCATTCGCGCAGACTATAATGACGGCTTATATATCCTAGTAATAAAAATAGCCAATGTTTATCAGTGATAATGTAGCATTCTAAAGACTTTTGGAAATCGGTTCAGTAGTTTTTAAGTTAATTCATGACAAACATACAAAAATACAAAGTTTTGGTCTTTCTAATATTAGTAGAGATCAAACTCTAACCCAAAATAATTCCGTTAAAACAGCGCACTAAGTACAGCCAGCTAATTCGCAGTAAGATTGTGTATCCAGCTAGACTCGGAGTGTGATTGCTTTGGCAGCGCTTAATTAAGCGTTATCACCGGTGATATGCAGCGCTACTGGAGGAATAAGCAACTATCCGATAATAATGCTACAGTTCCCTTTGATGCTCAAATATCTGCTTAAATCTAAATTTATTGGATATACGAATAATAATATAATCGACTGGCAGAATCCACGCGACTCGTTCGCGCAGACTATAATGTAATCTATCCTTTTTTTTTTTGTTTTCAAGGGGGAAACTTTCAAAAAGTACCCGACGTCGTGGGAGCGACGCGGGTTATGTGGGATTCTTACCGCACTAAAACCCCCCCGGTGGCCGACCTCGACGCTGTGAAGAGGACTCCGGGAACTCCAGTTGACCGCCGCCGGTGTCCTCAGCGTGTGCCCCATCGGGCTCTTCTCTGGTGGGCGTGAACTGCTCACCGCACCTTCTGTTTTTACGGCAACATGCAACCACACATGCCGCCGTCCTTGCCGGGGTCACTTGACCGGACGGTTCGAGCTCCCACTCTTCCCGCCCGCAACCCCGGAAGCCTCTTTTAGTCGCCTTTTACGACAGGCAGAGGGTACCGTAGTCCTATTCTGGTCCCTTAACTACAGGGACAAATGTAATCTATCCTATACATTTGAGATCCACACCTAGACATGTCCTTCGCCTTGTATAGCAGCGTATGTGATGAAAGAATTTTGTAAGCAAATTCTTTTTCACCTTGAATCACGTTACTGAAGTTTTAGAAAGGACCCCTTATATATTCTAATTCGAAATTATTATTCTTTGATATTCTAACAGAAATTAACAATTCACTATACAAGTTATGGCAACTGTTGCTTTTTATTATAGAAGTAGCAAGAAGTTATGTCCTTCGGAAGGCAACTAGCCGCACATGGACATTTGTCATCAACCCCAAATAGTCAAATACAACTGAGGTCTTTCTGAGGCCAACAACGTACGTTACTGGTCCCGAAGACCTATCTATCTAGCAGGTCATGTTTAGCAGTCAGTCCTGGTTATAATATCTTTGAGTGTAGCATCGTAGTCGGTTAGAAAACATTCCACTGAGCTCTAAGCTCCCCAAATTTTTAAAAGTGAGCAATGTCCAGTAATGAGACTTAGGCAATCTATATAAAAGTGTTTCTCAAAGAGGGTCACGACAAACCCGTGTTGAGTTTGATTCAACCGAACAATTCAGCCTCAAATATCAAAATTACCATGGATTGATAATGTACCCGGATACATTCCGTCAAATAAATTCGCCTTTTGATGAATAAACTTACTTCATCTAATTGTATTGAGTACCTACTAGCTGTACCTGTTACGCCATCACAAAAAAAATACACCAGAAATCTTCGAAGAAAATGGTATGGTTCAAGATATAACTCATATTTTGATGGAATGTGTTCGTGTTGAATCATTTACAAATTTGCACATTTTCTACATTCCCCGATGTGATGAGGCTAAAGTGCTGATTAGATTGTCTGATCTAGAATTAAAAAAATAACTGTACGACCTTATTGTAGTCATACGAGACGATATGGTCGACAAAGTCCTTTATTTAATGAATTAAAAAAACCGTGTTGACGCTCGAGGTTTTCAAATGTCAGATGTCTTTGTCATAATACCCGCTATTGCTTTTAAATGCAGCTTAGTTAATTAAACCTCTTTTTACCTTTAACGGGTGATAATTACAATTTATTTGAATTAGAGAAATATTAGTACTACTACTTTAGACAATATGAAGGTTAGTTTTTTAATTTAAATTACTGTTTATTTTCCACCGTTGCGACGGGTAACTAGTCTATTGAAAACAGTAATATTTTCCCGTTCACGTCATCCAATAAACCGCACCCAATAATCAGTTCAACGTAAAGCCACTCCAATGAAAAATCAGAACCTAGTAATTAAGCATTCGTTTCCTCTCACTGGATCGGAATGCCTGATGATAGGTCTTTGAGACACGATAATTGCTGCAATAAGTCATTTTATGCCCCGTTGGAAAGACTGCAGTTTAGTGTTGAGCTGCAGAGATTGATCATATGAATGGTTTGCCTCGTGAATCCACATTAAAAAGAGCATTGTTTTAGGTATATTTTTAAGAAATAATGTAAATATCAAATCAAGACACGGACTATATGAATATATTTACGTCCTTTGAATTATAAATTATTATTTCATAAAACTAATAACTAAAAAAATAAAAAATATATCATACCAAGCCTGCAGACCAGGTCATAGTAAACAATCTCTGCCGCCCATGAACCATTGTAAATAACTTATAGAAGAGGTTTTATCCGACTTTAACACATAAATTAATATAATTAAACACTTTCTACACGCATTGCTCATAGTAGGATTTTCCTGGGTTGTGGTTCTTACTGATACATGAAAAGACGTAAAGACTTACAACCAGCACATGTATCTAAACTTATTATTCAGAAGTTAATGTGTTCGTGGTTCGAACCCGGAATCCACTGTGAGTTATACAATTATGGTTACCGTACTTCCAGGCAAGTTGTCAAGCATAGATTAATAAGATAGCCTCATAGTCAAGTTAGGTCACAACCCTACCATCGGAACGCAAGAAGTACTTCATGCTATAAATATATGTAGCAGTTCAACTACCTTGCAAATACCTTGTATATATTTCAAAAAGGAAGATATGTTTGAGAGGTCTGAAAAAGTCTGAATCAGCAGTAGACTTGATCATCATCCAACTTACATATAATTTATCAAAGTAGTCCCTAAATTAGCTAACTTAAGTGGAGTTACCCTATTCTTTGACTAATTGGTATCCATTTCGAAATAAATCAGAATGTTCCCGAGTCACAAATTATACAAAAACCACATCATTCCTTGCTTAATTGCTTAAGCGAATTTTAAGGCCTTAGTCACTCAACCTTGTGGGCCTAAGTAAAAACTGCAATGTAAATTTATTAGTAGCGATAAATCTCACGAAATCCTGACAACTTTATGGGTTTCGATGAATTCGCATATTTCCTCGATGAGAATGCTGAGGATCGATTTGTTAATAATAAGCTATTTGTTATACAAAACTTTGAAAACGTTTTGGTTAAATTGAATTCTAAGGTCGTAGCGCCAAAATGTTGTTCAGTTATATAAAACCAATATTTCATATGAAAAAAATTGCTATAATGTACCTGTGTACAGTGTCAAATTCATTATAAGAAGATATTGTTACTCTTTTTTAAAGTAGTAGCAAACGAGTAAGCAAGGTGGTTTCAAGGTGGTAGAACCAGTCTAGTTCGACCGGGGAAGTACCACCGCCACACCTATTTTTAGCGTGAAGCATTTCTTGCGTTTTGATAGAAGGGTGTGGTTGCCGGCAGACTTTCACGTAAAACGACCATCATAGTCCTCGGGAGTAGCATCGCATCTGTGATTGACTTCAGATCGAACCCATGTTCTGTATGAAGTTGCTTACAGATGTCCATGGGCGGCAGTGATCACTTACCATCAGGTGGACTTCATGCTTGTTTACTACTTTAGTCAAATAAAAAAAAGCAGTCGAAAAGACGGTAAGTACCTAGTTACTACTGTCCATGGATATATTTAACCGAACCCAAATAAAATTGAGTCTTACTTTAGATCCACCACAGATACGTTGCTATCCTTGAGAACTAATCTTTAACGTCTTCTCCGAGATGTATGATAAGTGTTTATATGGGGGGTACAATCCATTATAGTCCCACTGCTGGGCACGGGTCTTCTCTCAGAATAAGAGAGATTTAGGACGTAGTCTAAGTGCGAATTGGTGGCAGTATTTGCACTGGAAAAGTCTTAACAATTTGTCATGACTGGTCGAATTATTCTGTTTTAAGTAGGTATATCTTATTAAAAATATACACCTAAAAACGAAGTGTCTCCTTAAATACAATGATTAAAAAAATCAAATACGATTCACATATACGTACACGCACCATATGATTTTAATTTAATATTTTAATACAAATGATCTAAGTCTATTTGTGCCAACTCCTATGTCTTTGCCCTCCAAATGTCCAACCATTGTATTCATGAATACAACACGACTATGAACGAGAGTATAATGGAATACAAAAGAGTACGCTTGCTGGTAAATAACAGTTTGTCTAGCTCTATTTAATATCATGCTAACTCATATGCATCGTACTTATTTCATGCTATGCATATCAATGCAGACAGCGAAGTTATTGGTGTCTATTACTTTTGTCTTTTTTTTATCTGACTGAAGTAGCAAACGAGCATGCAGTCCACCTGATGGTAAGTGGTCACTGCCCATAGACATCTCTAATTAACTACATACAGAACATGGGTTCCATCTGAAGTCAATCACAGATGCGTTGCTACTCCTGAGGACTATGATGGTCGCTCATGTGAAAGTGTGCCGGCAACCACACTCTTCTATCGAAACGCACGAAATGCTTCACGCTACAAGGTGTGGCGGTGGTACTTCCCCGGTCGAACTACACTGGTTCTACCACCTTCAAAATTTTTACCACCATTCGGTACAATGGAAACTATCTGTCTCTAGTATTTTTAGCTAATGATCAGCAAACATGTGTGGTATACATGTTAGCTACCTACTATCACCACAAATGGGTTTAAAGTTTTCCAATAAATTGACTTACTAATGTTTTTCCAATTTACTCTCTCTTTAATACTAACTTACTAAAACTTACTACTGCAAACTTGCTTAAAGCCTTAAACTTACCAACGAGCAGGCACAACAAAAATCACTACGTTTATTTACAATTTTACACAGGTAAAACATTAATAAAATCTTCAAAACTAATCGACAGACGGACACAACGTAAACCGCAACGATAAAACAACTTTTTACAAGGATCACGTTTAACAGAAATGAGCATTACAAAATAATGTTTGAATATCCATCTCTCAACGAATAAATACAAGATGAAAGCGTCCAATAAATAAAGCAAAAGTTTCCCAAAAGAAATTCAAACAAATAAGATCCCTTATAATTACTTCTTTCTAACAAGCAAAGACGATCGGCACATTAAGGTTCAATGAAATACGCAAGTCCCCAGATTCCGGTAATTGTCATTTAATTACCAACAGAGGGGGAAACAAAAAACTGAAAGGCTCTTAATGGTGACCAATTTTCCGCTCTTGTGGCTTTGTAGCCGTTTGCAACGGAAACATTGTTTTGGCGGCATTCATTAAAAATAACGGAAAACAAAAGTACGAGTACGTACTGGGACGGAAAACTTGCTTTCACAAAAGGCTGGTATTAATATAATTGGTTTATTTTATACGAAACTGATGAAACAAACTCGTGTAAATATTGGTATAAAGCTTACACTGCTTATGTTAAATCCCAAATACGGTTGAAGGTCTACAGTACCATTACAGGTGAGTACACCTATCTCTTAAGAAGCTAACACATGAGCGACAGTTTTTGCCCAGGATACACTACCGCTCATGTGCACCTCGCCGTTGATCTGTTACCATTCTAAGTCGGTCGCCTCTCTCCTAATTATCCCTTGTTGGTCACTAAACCACTGATGACCTATCATTTGCTGTAAACTAGCGTGTTATATTTAGATCATCTCCCAAGTCGAGGGAGAGTCGTTCCATCTAGTAGAGATATTACATGAAATCAAGGTGTTTCACTTAACTACGCCCACTTGGGCCACTTTTCTAGCTATTTGTGTTCCTATGTGTTGCTAGCTAGTTGTGTTCTAGCTATTTGTGTTAATCCAGGTCCACTATATGAGCGTTAAATTTCATCCCAATCCAATTAGCAGTTTTAACCTAAGAGTAGCAAAAATACAAAATACCATTTTTAAACTCAAGCTTATACTTGAATTCGGTGTGTCATAGATGCTGAGTAGAACTGCCGGGGTTCATTGTTTAGATATTTTCGTCATGGAATTCAAACCAGAAGCGTGTGCAAGTGCTAATGATTTGATAATTCCGCCTAACGGATCAACGAACGACTTTATCTAACTATCAATACTTCAGAAAAAAAAGGCATTCTACGTCCTAACCGCACACTAACCCCACTAACTGCATACTAACACATACGTTCATTTAAAAAAGTTCAATACACTAGCCTCATATAACAAATAATTTCAAATGAAAACGTTAAAACAATACGCGTACGCTTTTCAGCTTTTCTTTTCTTTTCCGGCGCATCGAGCGTGCGGAATGGTAATGTATGTTTACTTACGCGTTGTTTAAAAAGGCGGCCTTTCTCGCAGGCTTCCCCGTGCAACGATTTTACTCTATAGACACGTATATTTGGTGAAAACTCAGACGGTTAACATGGAAAAATTATAAAGCAGATTTGTATGTTGTATTTTTATTTTATATTCATTTTTTAATCTGAGATCAATTTGTAAAAAAATATATAAAATTGACGCTTATTTTAAATCACAGACTAATTTATCTAATTCATCGGTTAATTTATATTTACGGGATTATATAAGGTATTATGTTGCTTACAGATTTTTCAATACCTTTTAGATAGAATTGAGTTATTGAAGTGAAACTTCTTTATCGGGGTTGGAAAAAAATTTAGTGTAACATTTTTTTCTTATCCCTACCACGCGTGATATTAGATAGATTATTATAGATTAGATTATTAGATAAAGTTTAATAAAAGCCTTTTATTAAACTTTATATAATTTAACTTTATTTAACCAATTTCTGTAAAGTTGCATATAGTCAATTATTTTTTGAAAAACAACGTCATAAAGAAGTTTCACTTCTTACGAGTGTACGCTAGTACACACACACATTTTTTTATTTATTTTTTTAAATTATATACAGTGATTAAACAGACCACTAATAATGCTTTTCTCCACTCTGGTATTGCAATAATATATGAGGAGCCTGCAGATATAAGAGGTGTTACGTACTAGTGTTTTTGAATGTGATGTACTGAGACGTAATCAACTATAGGCAACTTTACTTTATGGTTATAAACAACAAACCAGGCTTCATATGTATGCAAAGTCGAATGAAGAAAGCTATTCGCGATTGCAATCTAAGCCATTACCTACCGATTCGGAGACGGTTTGCGACTCCAATGTTAATGTAGACATTCCCACCATTACATCACCCCATGCTTTGCAAATATTAAAACAGTGCACAAATCCCATATGATCCTTAATATCAAGACATAATGACTATTTTCGTCTGTTTTTTGATATTGAAGCTGCAAATGTAAGTTGGTATTTCTCAACCAGCAATTTTAGGACGATCGCTACACAAATCGTGCATAGTCCCTGTATCTGTGCAATAAGTGTTATGTTCCATTGACTTTAATGATAGTGGGTACCAGTTTATGTTGGTCCACCTACGTCCTTAGGGCATATTAGTAGGCGAGTCTCTCAAACAGGACTATCGCGATACAAAATGCAAATCGCGATGCGTCGCGATCGTGCCTCGGGCTCGTTTTGAAACGGAATCGATTCATTAATAGTGTGTTATTTTATGGACACCTGTTTTGAATACTCGTGTATTGATTGGTTTTGTTTGTGCAATTGGTTACCCACTTTGTCTGTGTAACTTTCATTGTAGGATTCATGTAGGATACCAGGAATAGGTGAGACGGTAAAGGATTTTTTGTGAAAGAAATTAATGTTTTCTTCCTGAAGGTAAGTGGTATATCTGTTTAAAGATATTCTCTGAGGACTTTTCGGGGATATATGTATTATCTGAAATTAGTAACTTTTCTTATAACTTCTGCAAATCACGCTAAGAAATTAAACACTTTATATAAGATTGCTATCGCCAATCCATTATTATCTCACTGCTGGACACACGTCTTTTATCAGAGTTTTAGGCCATATTCCACCGCGATGGTCAAGTATGAATTGGTAGACTTCACGCGCGCTTGAGTTCTATGACTTGTTTTTTAAGTATGGTCACCTGCCACTAAGCATTTTCAGCCGATGTCAAGAAAAAAAAAACAAGCAAATAAATAAGAATTATTCCCACACTTTTCATTTATATAAATCTATTTTATACAAGACGGTCGGAGTGGTCGTTAAGTGGAATGCGCCCTACATTACGTACTCTTCAAGCAAATAAAAGCGCTCTGCACAATATTTTATATGAAGCCCCATGCTCGCTACATTCATTTCAGCGCCGCAGGTTCCGCGTAGAAACTCGCTAAGAACTACATATTTAAGTCGTCAGTTGAGGAATAGAGCACCCCTACTACTGGTTCTATTCCTCATACTACCATCTAAAATTACCAATCTACCTTTGACTTATTTAATTGTTAGGTAGAACTTATTTCGTCCTTTCGAGCCAAAAGGTGATTATACACCAACCGACCAACGTCAATCGAGGGCATCGATTGACCGTCGTTCAATCGGTGCGTAGAATTAGCAGTTCGACAGGTACTTGTAAGACTAGAGACAAGCTAGTAGTTAGTGTCTGTCACTTATGGACATTTACAACGCTAAAAAATCGCCAAATGAATTGTCGGTTGTGTAGGATAAACTAAATTTTGAAGGACTATATCATTTCATTCAATGATATTTTAATGAAATTCGTTCGTTCTTATTAGTATTCATCTTATTAATATTGTATCTTATCAATGTTATAAATGTGAACGTTTGTGAGTTATTCTTTCACACTAAGGTATAAATGAAATGTTTTTATTTGATAGACAGATAGCGGTTAGGAAAAAGGCCTACGGGAGCACTTACAAATTGTCAGTTACATATTTTTTTTCGTTACACTACCACCGGATCGGAATACGACCTCAACTGAGAAGATCCGGCAAGAAACTCATCGAGTTTATCTTTTTGTTGCGTTTTTTTTAATATATATTTTTTTCAATCATGTTTTTATTTAAACAATACATGTTTCAAAAAATTGGTACACACAAAGTTTATGACTTAGATTAAAACAAAGGGTAGTCATTACCATGGTAGTCGTGAATGAAACGGGCAAAGCAGCAGGAATAATCTTATAAAATATATTTAAGCTACCTGCAAAACTAACGTATCACAGGAGACTAAAACTACAAAATGTAATTAGGTACTCTGACGATGTATATTTAATACATAAATTATCCGCTGATTGCTCGCTACTCTGTTTAATATTAACCCCATTCACTTCTTGGAAATAAAAAGCTTTACGTTGGTTAAATAATAATAAGCTCTTCTCCTCCTCCTCCAATAACAAGGCGCGCCAAACAACGCAAAGGCGCGCCTTACCTCCAAAGCCCCCATCCGCAGGGCGACGAATCAACCCCAGGACCGCCACCCAGAAGCCGTGGGCATGGGCAAGCCGCTACCTGCAAAGCCTTACGGGTACCGACCTCCCACACACAGTGGTGGATCCACTCCTTGGTTCCGCCGCAAACCACCAAACGACCGCAGAGGACAGGGAGAACGTTTATGACCCACCGCATCTCCTCTCCCTCTGTTGACCTCTTACGTTGCACCCCCGTTCAGTCACGGGAAAAAGGATGCACGGTAAAACAAGCAAACAAGCATACATACAGTCCATCTGTTGATAATTAATCACTATCACTCACGGACATCTACAAAGAACTTCTCATAGAACTGGGGTTTTATCTGAAGTCAATCACAGATGTCTTGCTACTTCCGCCGAGGATTCAGATTTGAAAGAGAGCTGGAAACTACCCTGTTCCTGTGAAACGCGAAATCTAGATACATAGAGAAAGAAATAAGTTTAACGGTGACACCACCTCGATCGAACTACCACAACCACCAGGAAATGTATATATTTTTTATCTGATTGAAATAGCAAATGAACATGCAGTACACCTTGTTTGCAACTTCGTATAGGGTTTTATCTGAAATCAATCACAGATGCGCTGCTAATCTCGAGGACTTAGATAGTCGCTTCATATAAGTGTGCCGGAAACCACCAACTTACATTGAAACACAAGAATTACTACACGCTAGAAATAGTTAATAAGAGATCTCAAAGTTAGTCATGCGTTGGTCATGATTAGTCGCCGTTTGACACTGGTTGAGAACAAATAGTAAGGGACACGTTACGTTACAAATACTGTTATACAAACTAGCTGTTAAGAGCGTTTCGGCTGGAACTCCTGGGGGGACAATGCGTCCTGGATCTAAATTTAATTTGGCGCTGGTTAATTTTGAAATATACTGCAAACTCGTATTTCGCATATTTCTGACTTTATGCATTTTGAATGCAGTTGAATCTGTAATGTGCTTTCTAAACTTTGAAATGGATCTGAGTTGAATGTGTATATGTGTCACTTGTCTGAATACAGGTTGGGTCAATCGAAAATGACGACTTATTTACGTGTTATCTGTCTATAAAATTGAGCGAGACACATTCATTTAAAGAACACCATTTTTAAGTACATTCTTGATTGAAACAAGTTATGATAATGTAGTTTATCAAAAAATAATATTGACATATTACGTTTGAAGCAGGTTTTTTGTAGAATTGTTTATTATATTAATATGCTACGATCTTCTTCCAAGTCATTTTGTTTATGGACAAGAACCAGTGAAAGGTTTATGTAACCAATGTTATTATTGCAATATGCAAGATGGTAGAACCAGTGTAGTTCAACCGCGGAGGTACCAACGCCACACCTATTTCTAGCGTGAAGCATTTCTTGCGTTTCGATGGAAGTGTGTGGTTGCCGGCACACTTCTAAATGAGGTGACCATCGTAGTCCTCGGGAGTAGCAACGCATCTGTGATTGACTTCAGATAGAAGCCAAATTCTGTATGAAGTTGATTACAGATGTCCATGGCAGTGACCACTTAGCATCAGGTAGACTGCATGCTACTTCAGTCAGATAAAAAATAAATAAATAAAAAACAAAACACCAAATAAATTTTTCATTCCTAAAACACAAAACCTAATAGAGCTGTACACATTCACACTCAAAAAGTGCATTTTCATAAAACTGATGGTTGGTTCTGAGGTCTATTTTGAACTCAACGCTACCTTTAAAAACTACGTAAGTTAGACCTCTTACTTCATCGTCTATTTTAAACTCTTCCAACCGAAACAACGGAGCTCAAACCTCTTTACACTTGAAACTAAAATAGGTGATTCCATCTTAGTTAAACTACAAAGAATTTCACCTTCGGACTCCACTTCGTTCTCCATCCATGCCCTCAATTTACGCTGCACAATTAAGGAAAGAAAATGAAACCTCTACAATACTCGGAAATGTTATGTTTCTTCTTGTAAACAACAATAATTAAGCTCATTTTAGATAGATTTATAGCAACTCACACTGAGACCAGTAGTGTAGCTTAAATTTATACGTCCACTAATTTATCAGGGGATATTTTACAGTACGTTAAATTTAGCTTGGCCAATAAACTTTATCCCAGCTGTTATTTACTATGAACAAAGCGTAAGTACCTACAAACTACAGGATCATAGACATAATTAATGAAAGGGTTTTTTGGAATCGGCTCAAGTAATATAACTAACCGTTAATGTAGGTTTTAGGTGTATTAATAGGCATATAAGGGTGAATGTTAAAGTGTGTATGTATTTTAACAAAGTCTTAAAACAGGTTTACTACCAAGAGGACTGAATGCTAACCTACTACTTAAATTTTATGAACAAGGAAAAATTAAGAAAGCAAGAACGTTTGCATCAAAGTAGTTACATAAATTATATGTAGTAGTATACAGATCATTACATAAGTAGTATACTTATGTAATGATCTGTATACTACCTTTCATTCGATACCCATATTTTCATAATGTAAAAAACGACGTTTGTTACCACCTTTTTCTTATTTATTGTCGATATTTTTTAATTATATAGTATATATCGTATATCATTCTGCAAACTGAGACGATTCCAATATATCATATGTTACAATCCGTCAAGTCGTTTTTTATTTTTGTCTGACTGAAGTAGCAAACGAGCCTGCAGTCCACCTGACAGTAAGTGGTCACTGCCGCTCATGGACAGCTGTAATCAACTTCATACAGAACATGGGTTCTATCTGAAGTCAATTTCAGATGCGTTGCTACTCCCGAGGACTATGATTATATTATATTATGATTATATTATGTCGCCTCATATAAAATTGTGCCGGCAACCACACCCTTCCATCGAAACGCAAGAACTTCTTCACACTAGAAACATAGTGTGGTGGTGGTACTTTCCCGAGCAACTACACTGGTTCTTCCACCTTCAAACACTACCCTTCTTCTTACGCAGTCAAACAAAAAAAGAAACACATTTAGCTGTTAACTGAAATTCTTATTAGAATTCTATTTTATTAAACAATTAAAACTCAAACAGCCAAGCGGGTTAAACTGGTCAGAGCACACTATGTTGTATCAGATATTCCCTTTTATTGCTGCACTGTTTAAAGTCAGAATATTTTAAACAGAAGGATAAAACAGTGGCTCCGTTTTTCAGTTTATTACGTCTTTGAATAAAAATATTTAAATGGGAGCGGAGATCCCGAGATGTTCGCATCCCGTCGCGGAAATCGCAAGATTTTCATATTATGTTATTCGCGGAATATGTAATTTTGAGAATCTTGAAAGTATTTTTGAACGATGATTTTGTTACACTTAAGCATTTTATGGCGAAGGTCAAAGATGTGAATTAAAATGATTATAACCCTTTTACTACTTTTATTTATTTATTTTATTGAACGCCAACATAATGCACATTAATACATTTCACAAAAACAAAACAAAGTACATAAAGGACCTACCCTAATGCCATTACAATTATAGGCGTAGACTTCGTGCGAGTTGTAGAAAAATAATAATTAATATTTTAGCATAAAAAAGAAGAGGAAGGACCAAAGCAAAGGAGAGTAAGTTCACCACGCTTGTCAAGTGTTTAAATGTATTATCATAATAAAAAATCTAATAATAATTTCAATTAAAATAATATATGAAATTAATAAATTAAACTTAAAATTAATTTCACTTAATAGCGATATTTAAAATAGTTTAGAACTTTAGTTTATAGGTATAGGCTTATGTACTTCTTTGTCCACTAGTTGTGAACAGAAATATTAGTTTAAAATGTTGTAGAACTGCGTTTCGGCCTGACTGCCTAGAAGTGCGGGCGTTCCAAATTTGACCCATTTCGATATTCTTCCTGCTCTTATTATGAGTATAATCGTGAGTTTTATTACTTTTCATGAAATATGGTTATATCATGTGCACGGGATTTCAACCACTTAAATGGAGTACATATTTTTTTTACCTAAAACGTCCGCGCTTCTAAGGGTATCAAAATGTTCCACGCTTCTAGTGTTAAGCGCTGCTGTATTCTGGTGTGAAGAGTACGGTAAAGGAAAATTACCAAAGGCTTTCTAACTTAGTCACCGAGGGTTGCAACGCATCTGGGGCTGACCTCACGTAAAACTGTGATCTTATCAGGAGTTCACGGTTCGGTTTGCACGGTCTTTCCTGCCACGCACGTGCAAGATATGAAATGAGCTTCCTCCGGAGGTACTTCCGAACGCTATGACATGGGGCTCTTCAAGAAAGGTGAAAAAGAGCTCTCCTTCAATGCCGGCGATGCATTG
Source organism: Spicauda simplicius (assembly GCA_949699795.1). Lineage (NCBI taxonomy): Eukaryota > Metazoa > Arthropoda > Insecta > Lepidoptera > Hesperiidae > Spicauda > Spicauda simplicius. Next base: position 2,767,205 of record OX453064.1, read on the forward strand.
GCGACTCCTCTAGTGTTGCAAATGTCTGCCTTATCGTTAGGTACAAATATAAAAAAAGTTCATTACGGACGTCCGTGGCAGTGACCACTAATTATCAGGTGGACATGCTCGTTTGCTACCTCCATGTAAAAATATAAATAATACAGAATTTTGCTTTCAATTCTTAAAAAGAAGGAAATTTTAAATATTAATTAAAAATATTAGGACAGGGGCGGCGACGTCACAAACTTGAGGTTAAGCTTCTATTAACCCCTTACATATGTCCCAAAAATAAAATTGCGTCCTTCAAAAAAATGCAATATTCGGTCTTTAAATTGTAACATTTCAATGAACTATCTGTATAACCTGAGATATGTCAGATAGCAAGCAAAACTCACTTAAAATATAATCCGAAAGATTTATGTCGTAGTACAGTATCAATATATAAGCAGTGATAACCTAATGGTTGAAACTTGCCCTTGATAGGGAGGTCCGAGGTTCAAAACCCCGGCACGCACTCCTGATTTTTTTAAAATTATGTGCATATTAGAAATTAATTATCACTGCTTTTCGGCGAACGAAAACATCGTGAGGAAACCTAAACACCCGAGACTTCTTTAAAAAAAAAAGTTCTTTAATTCGCACTTGGCCAGCGCGGTGGACTATGGCCTAATACTCTCTCGTTCTGAGAGTAGACCCGTGCCCAGCAGTGGGACAATAATGGGTTGACGACATCAGTATCAAATCATAGTCCTATGATGCAACAGTCCGATTATTGTCCCACTGCGAGTAACAAACTAGGTGTTTATATGTGACTTAATTATTTATTAAATAATAACGTATAATAATCAAAATTACTTTTTGTTCTCTATCGTAGGAGAGTTCTTAAATTCAGAATATTATAAATATTTGTTATATGTTTACGGTATATATCAATGTTCCGTGGTGTTCAGATAATTTTATATAAATTATATCTTATTCGATCAAGAGCTGTGATAGCCTAATGGCTGAAACTTGCCCTCTCAATCGGGAGGTCCGAGGTTCAAACCCAGGCAGAGCACCACTGATTTATGTGCGTATTAGATATTAATTATCACTGCTTTTCGTTCGGTGAAGGAAAACATCGTAAGGAAACCTACACACGCCTGAGTTCTTAAAAAAAACTCGGAAGTGTGTGAAGTCCACAAATTCGCACTTGACCAGCGCGGTGGACTATGGCCTAAAACTCTCTCATTCTGAGAGAAGACCCGTGCCCAGCAGTGGGACAATAATAGTTTGTACCCGATATCTTATTCACTACTTAACTTACTAACCATAAAAGGTTCTAATGAACATTTGCACATAAACATCCGCGATCACTTCCAGGACCAATGTAATTCGACAGGGAAAGGTCGTACCTTCTCGGTCGAATTACACCTATTTCTAGGGTTGAAGCATTTCTAAATATGTTCTAAATGCTTACAGATGTTCATGGGTGGCAGTGACCATTTACCATCCGGTGGACTGCATGCTCGTTTGCTACTTCAAAGAGATAAAAAAAAAAATGAAATTTACACAAATACGTACAATTATAATTTTCCGATTGTAAAGAAACGTACACGCTTTCTACACTCATAGCCCCACAGTAGGATTTTCTCCTGTGTCGTGGGTACCATGGACACACACAACACGAATAAACTAACACCCAGACCCAGAACAGGAATCTAAACTCATCATTCAGATACCTGTCTGGCCGGGAATCGAACACGGGACCCATTGCGCGTCAGACCGGTATGATAACCACTGCGCCACGCGGGTCGTCAAACGTGTCACGTGCATCCTTCTGTCTAACAAGTTGCATATTATTCATGGATAAATATTATTTTTGACATACCTATAGTAATGGCTCCTAAATTTATTGGCACAGATTTTATTAAATGTCTAGTTGATATCAGTGTAAGCGAAATGAAGGAGCGGAATAAGCGTAATATCAACTTACCGTTGTTTAGTCTAAGGTTCTATCTTCATAGTAGGCGGATACACGATAATCGCTAATTCACGCAAAGTTAAATTAAATTATGATTGTTATTTTGTTGGTTGCGATAGTCAAATAAAGAGGAAAAATAAATATGTTACAGGTTTGTCATAAATTGATTAAAATATGTAAAAGAATTTGAATTAAGTCGTGTTAGTTACGTTCTTAGACTCTCATTAAATCTTTTTTTTCTCTCTCTCCTATGAAATTGACTTTTCGTCTCTGTTTTCGTCGGCAGTAATCATTTAACATCAGTTGGACTGAGAGCTCGTTTATATGTGAACAATATTTTATTAACAAATTTCCGAGTTCGTCGAATGGACAGCTATAAAATAACTCTATACTCCTAATTCAGAAATTACTTATCGTATATTCTGCTATGAGGATTGTACTAATAACAACTACTTCATATTAGCTCTTCTGCTTCAACTTTCGCCTTTATTTTATACAAAATATTTTTGTCATTTTACGCGTGACAGTCGCACAATCGCATTTTATTACAAGGCCTAAGTCGAGAAGTTTATCATTGCCTAGGAGCGAGTTTATTAAAACTTCTTGTTTAGTTCAGAACAAAAGAACTGGCATTGCAACAAATGTACGAGCTAACTCAGCGCTTTTTGCGCTGAGCTGAGTAATAACCTTCTTCTTAATAAATATTTTTTATTTCTGAACAAAGACTCGCTATCCAACAAGTGCTTAATGAAGACACCGCCGTTATTTACTTGCGGGGTTTAAGAAATGTTTCTGTGAAATTGAAGCAGTTGTTGTGAGTGGTCACTGCTCTTAGACAACTGTTATTGACTAATTTTGAACACGCTCCCCAGCGGTGAGATTACTTTATGTAAGAAAAGAGGTAAACCTGTTACTGTCTAATGACATCAGTTTTAGAACCTAATGTGTTTTTTCTGAAGGTACCAAACGGTAGGTAACGCATACAAAGCATATTTCGCTCGTAGTTATTTTCACCCATTTGTTTATTCTATTGCCCAGATATAAATATAAGCGCTGTCTTTTTGTTCTTCTGCTAGTATTAATTTTATTTGTTAAACTCAATGGTGAAGTTTATCATAGAAAAAATATTTTTCAATTTTTATATAATTATAGCCTGGCCAAATTTTATATCAGGCAACCCATGTATTTTATCATTCTTAATAAACTAAATTATATATCGAATATTTTTTATACATTAAACAGATCGGTGAAAATCCGAATCTAAGATCCGAATATAACATCGACCATGTTATATTCGGATCTTAGACCATTATTCCAAAATTCCAAATTTCTGCTCTTAATTCTAAACTAGCATGGTTTGGCGATCTGTTCAACGGACTTGTCACCGATTTGACAATAGTTAGAATCAAAATTCTTCCAAAATTCATTATAGATACATTGCATTTATTTAAAAAGTCATCACGCCTTTTAAACTATTCTTATGCTATAACAGCAAGGATTTAAAGCTGTTTTAGGGCAGCTATTGTGCCTTCAACACTGAGTAGAAGATTAGGCTTTACGCAGTCAAATTGCGAAAACATCTATCACTTTTAATCTTAAATTAAGTTTATTTCCAGTAGCGAAATTTCGACTTTTTGTTTTTATCTTCTAGTCTTATACTTATTAACTTACGAATTGCATGACACAAACAATATTATTGACGCTTCTTGTTTATTTGAAACAAAAGAAATGGTACAACAGATGTTACCAGTTTGGCAGCCTCGCTTCAGAAGTTCGTTAATACAAAGATCTGGACGGTATCAGGGGATTTAATAAAATCTACAGTTTATTACGTTTCTGTAAGGGTATTGCGACTTTTAGGGACCTATAGCGATAATGAACCCCTATAAGTTCATCGACCTCGTTGATTTGGTAAAGGCTCGTAATTTCTTCAGATTTGTGAATTGCTATACTGCGTTAATTAATATTGGGTATTAGTAAAATTAAAAACGACAATTTACGAGGCATTCCGACTTAGTTCTTATAGATACCACACATTTGTGTCTTAATACAATACCAATATGAGGTTGATTACAAAAATCGGACCTTTATTCATAAAAAGAAATAACTTTAAATTTATGTTTTGCGAGTTTATACCATAAAGCAAACGAACTAGGGGATAAACTCGCAAATCAAAAATTTAAAGATATTTCTTTTTATGGATAAAGATGCGACTTTTTTTATTTTTATACTTGAAATAGGAAACGAGCAATCAACCTGATGCTAAGTTTACACTGTCGCTGCTGAACAGTTCCGCCTGAAGTCATCCACAGATACATTGCTACTCCCGAACACGAGATAGTCCTCTCATAAGAAAGTAAGCCGGCACTCACACTTTTCCGCTAAAACACAAGAATTACTTTACCTTAAAAATACTCGTAGATGTGGCGGTACCTACCCTGTTTAACCAAATTCGTTTTACCAACTTGTAAATATTCTGCATTCTCATAATTTAGTTATAATATACTGCAAATATTTATATATATCGCAAATTTAAGTATAAAGTTTTGCCTAAGATGATATAACCTATTTTTTTATCTGACTGAAACGAGCATGCAGTCCACCTGATGGTAAGTGGTCACTGCCGCCAATGTACATCCGTATGCAACTTCATATAGAACATGGGTTCTATCTGAAGTCAATCGCAGATGCGTTGCTACCCCGAGGACTATGATGGTCGATTCATATGAAAGTGTGCCGGCAACCACACACTTCCACCGAAACGCAAGAAATTCTTCACACTAGAAATAGGTGTGGCGGTGGTACTTCCCCGGTCGAACTACACTGGTTCTACCTGCGAAACATGTCAATATTACTCATTATTCACCTACAAAGAAATGTGGTTTCCAATTAATAATGACAGATGAGTATCATAAGCAATATTAACAATATCGTTGTAAGAAGTAAAAAATGAGATGATTGTAAGAAGTAAAAAGTGTAGACAGTAAAAAACGTAGAAAAGTAATAACATTCATCTCTTTATTATTTCAATAATACGAACCACATTTTTAGTGAATATACAACTTATCTTTCAGAAGAAGTTTGATTAGGTTCAAGCCGAACACTAAGCTAAAGCGTCGACAGTTTTACTAAACTCGAAAAACGTTTCAAGAAAATTCTCAAAAGTGAATATCGCAGCTTAGCGAGTCTAGCAGCAAATGTATTAGTGTTAAGTCTAGCAGCAAATCCGCTTACGGCATCTACCGTCCGCAGCAATGCTCGCTCATTAAGAGCTGCATTTCTTCAGCTGAGCGGTGACCACGCGTCAAAACGGATTGGGATCAAAGGATAGAGACGCTATTTTTCTGGATTTAAGTGTTAAGTGAATGAGCTTCAACTAAAAGTGAGGACACTTCCATACCCAAAAATGGGACACAAATAGATGATTTTCTATTAGTTTATAATCGAAGTCGTCTAAGATCATTATTTATTGAACCCATGAACACCTAACCTTCCGAAACTTAACTAAAAGTGAGAACGCTATTGTATTCAAAAACGAGACAAAATAGGGATATTCTATTCCTATCTAAACAAAATCTTTAAATTTTATTATCGATTATGAACATCTAATATTATAATTTGTCATTTATATACTCGTCAACCCATTATTGTCCCACTGCTGGGCACGGGTCTTCTCTCAGAATGGCCAAGTGCGAATTGGTGGTCATTTATATACTAACCTTTTACTCTTTAAGGTAAAGCATAGCCGACACAGATACTTTCCTCGTCTTAAAATCAAAATTGGAGCAATGGATTTATAAATATACCTACTTTATTACATACGCTGTAACACATTTGTACCTTTTACTCTTTAAGATAAAGCTTAGCTTACACAGATATTTTCCTCGTTTTAACATCAAAGTTGGAGCAATGGATTTATAAATATACTTTATTACATACGCTGTAACACATACAACTTTGTGAAATTGGTGCAGTTGAAAAAACGTACCATCCTAAAGTGCCAATGCTATCCCATAAAAACAAGACTCATGGTGAACGCAGTGGTCCGGCGTCCTTTTGAATCGACCGCACAAATGCACAAAATACCTTAGTCCTTACTCCAACTCCTTAAAATGTTTTACAGTCCAAGCAATAAGTTTTAAGCGGAGACAAGCTCGCTAAGTCTTTCTGAAATTCCAGTTTAGTACTCACATGAATACGGACTGCTGTTTTTATTGTTATATTATTCTCGGTTTTTTAGTTATATGGAAAAACACAATTGTATGTTGGCCTCAAATTGACTGTATCGTTTACTGTTAAGTGACTAAATCATCTTTATAAAAATGAATGTTTGTCTATATGACCTCTATAGAATCGTAAACTATTCATTTGATCATGTGATGATCTTTAGCAAAGTAATTCATGAGCTTGCGAAGGTTCCTGGTGTATATTTTTTTGTGATGGCGTAGCAACGCGCGCAGGGCACAGCTAGTCGATTTATAAATTTCACATACTTTTGACATCTAATTATCCTATCAAAATGAAACTTTGTATGTATATGTCATTGGGTATATTTTTTTTTGTATCATTGAGCGGATACGATGCTAGATTCAGGATATGAATGATAGAAGTCTTTAATAAACCTCTCCAAGTCTCCAGTTAAAGCAATTATATGAGCAATTTTGAAGCGTCCAACATTTTGTGTGCGTGATAAAAGCGTGTATTTTACTAAATATTTTATTCCCGAAAAATCTTCCCGAAAAATCACTATCACAATATAGTATAAAACAAAGTCACTTCCCGCTGTCTGTCCCTATATATGCTTAGATCTTTAAAACTACGCTACGGATTTTAATGCAGTTTTTAATAAGTAGATTTATTCAAGAGGAAGGTTTCTATGTATAATACATGTATAATATAGTGGAGAAACACTGATAATTTTAGGTTTTTGACTTTTAGGCAGAACGAAGTTCACCGGGTTAACTAGTAGGTAACAAAACGCACTTTCTTTAGAACAAAAAAACGGAGGTATACGACATATGTGGGCGGGATTGGAAACCTTTAGGGCTAGAGATTAAACTACTAAACTCACCAAAGAGAGAGTTATTATTAACATACAGGTTATTATCTCAACAGGTGGCACTGAGTTGAAAGCACTTCAAATAGTTAATGAATTAATAATAATTGTTAAGTATATCAATCTTTTCACTTTACTTATCATTTTTGATAAAGACGTGCCACTGAGTTAAAAGCACTGACTACTTACGTAATTTACTGTATAAATTAAAGTAAAATCACCTTTTACGTCTATGTACGTTCTTACGTCTATCTATACAGTAGGAAATTTACCAAGTAAACATTTTACACCAATTCGCACTTGGCCAGCGCGGTGGACGATGGCCTAAAACTCTCTCATTCTGAGAGAAGACCCGTGCCCAACAGTGGTATATAGCAGCAATAATGTCTTGTACCCCCAAACATTTTTTAAGTAGGTACCTACGACTTTACTTACTTACAATATATATTATAAATATTATTATTATTTACTTACTTTATATTTTATATTTACTTAATTTTATTTTATTCCTTACGGATAACAATGGCTAACTTAAATAAAGCAAGACTATAATGTTCTTCCCCGGTGAGCATTTACGCTTACCGTGCCTCCTGGTGTTTACGACAGCATACGACCACACATGCCATTGTACTTCCCAGGGTTGCGGGCTGCGCGGTTCGAACTCCCACTCTAGCCGCCCGCATCCCCAGCGCTTAATGCAACCTAAGCCGTTCTCATTCCGAGTCCATTGACGAGACTATTCAAATTTCTTAGTTATTTTTATTTTTTCTTCTTTTTTTTATCTGACTGAAGTAGCAACTGCATGCAGTCCTCCTGATGGTAAGTGGTCACTGCCGCCCATGGACATCTGTAATCAACTTCATACAGAACATGTGCTCCATCTGAAGTCTATCACAGATGCGTTACTACTCCCGAGGACTATGATGGTCGCCTCACGTGAGGTGTGCTGGCAACCACACCCTTCCATCGAAACGCTAGAAATAGGTGTGGCGGTGGTAATTCTCCAGTCGAACTACACTGGTTCTACCTTCAATATGCCCAAAGCCTTTTTCTTTCCATGACCAATAATGAGACTAGAATGAGTTAACGATGGTTTGCAGTTCAACTGCACCCATGTTATAAGCGACTGCACGACCACTGCCATAATAAAAAGGTTCATTCGCGAAGTGCCGTTATTTAGCGGAGTTTCTGCAAACAGTCGTTAGAGACGTCAAAACAACTGTTTCTACAAATTCAGATAAGGACAGCGACAGCGGTGTAAATAACTTAATGCAAGGAAGTTTTTGCGAAATAAAGTCCCCTTTCGCTGTATCTATAAGTAAATATCATATCTGTCGTGTTATGGACATATAAATTCTTAATTGGACGGCCCTAAAAAATAGCTCTTGTTTTGTTAAGCTATTGCATAGCTTTTATCGCGGACTTTGAGCGCGGCGACTGAATCAAGAAATTCCGTAACGAAAAAATCCTAACACCCCCACACCGCCTACCATGTAGCGCGGCCGACCGTTCGCTTAACGTGTATGTATAGCCGTAACGTGTTTAGCCAATTTAGCCGAATAGCATACATTCAGGCCACCTGATGGTAAGTAGCTGCCGCCCATGGACATCTGTAACTAACTTTATATAGATCACAGATCTTCAAGGTGGTAGAACCAGTGTAGTACGACTGGGGAAGTACCACCGCCACACCTATTCCTAGCGTGAAGCATTACTTGCGTTTCTATGGAAGAATGAGGTTGTTGGCACACTTTCACATGAGGCGACCATCGAAGTCCTCGGGAGTAGCAACGCATCTGTGATTGACTTCAGTTGGAACCCATGTTCTGTATGAAATTGACTACAGATGTCCATGGGCGGCAGTAACCACTTACCATCAGGTGGACTGCATGCTCGTTTGCTACATCAGGCAGATAAAAAAAGGATGAGTTGCTACTTCCGAAGACTAAGATGGGCTCCCCATGATAAATTGAGTCGGCAAATACACACTTCCACCGAAACCCAAAAAGTGTTTCACGTTATGGTGAGGTGTGTGTAAGGTGTGGCGGTCGTATCTACCTGGTCGAACTACACTGGTTCTACCACCTTATCTGTCGCTCTACTTTTTGCCTAATAAATTTACAAATTTCATTTAATTATGTTATACGTAGTAACAACTACATATATACAAGTTAACAGTCTATACACAATACACCTATATGCTGTTTGTTTATCCTGTTTGTTTTTCAGATTACTCCACTAACTTCTTAAACTTGGCCTCTTCAAGAACTTTGCTGTAGAAAACCTGTTATTACAACTGACCCGTTTATATTAACTAGTCACCCGTCGCAACGGTCGAAATTCAGCCGTAATTTTAATTAGAAAACTAAACTTCATCTTATTCAAAGTATCACCAATATTTCTCTAATTTAAATAATTTTTTTTTTTTTAAGTTATATTGAACGCGGGCGCGTTAAAGGTAAAAAGAGGTTTATTAACTAAGCTGCATTTAAAAGCAATAGCGTGTATTTTGACAAAGACATCTGACATTTTTGACGTTGTGTTTTTATAGTAAAATTAAATATTCTATTTCTTTTATCTTGTACGTGTTTGTGTCAAATGCAAGGTTTCGTGTGTAATGTGTTTTTAGTTGATTTTATGTATGTATGCATCATTTGAAATATTAGCATTGCGCAATCCTTCTCTACATCAACTATAACCGTACGGTCCGTACGTCATTTCATATTCCTCCGCCTGCAGCAAGTATCTTAAAAACGAATCAGAATTTTTTCCTTCACGTATACCTTCGCAGAAAAGCGTGCATAAACATCCATCCTCGGTTAATCCTTGTCCATTCCCTTCAATATCTACGAAAAGAGAAATCATGGATCTCTTACACGCAAACTACATAAAAATAATTTAATAGCAAGCAAAACCCGGCAACGAGGGTTGTTTGTTGGCACATAAACATGTATTTATAGCGGGGACGGCCAAGATAAAGGAGTTTTAGTTTCATGAGAGGACTTTGTCGTTAAATTGTTTTAAATTAACGCCGTGGGAGACTTAAATTGTTTTGATAATATTCACGCGGGCCCTTGTATTTCTTTAGAAAGTGGGAAGTTTGTGCAATTAAAAATGTTGAATATTTTAGCAGCTAATATAAGAGTTGCGATTTATTATTCAGTTACTTTTGTTTGACAGTTAAAATTGTGATTACCTACTTTATAATTATATGATATTCTTGGTTAGTTGTAATCTATTAAGCTTAAGAATAATAGAGGAATCTTTAATCATCTCCCATTTTTTAATAGAAATTACCAACACGGTAATTTCTATTTCTACGCTCAAGGACAAATCTTAGATTCTTTCAGTATATGATTTTAGACTAGACTTTCTTCCAGTTCTTGCAATAACTGCAATAACATTAAGCTAACTCAGATTTCCATGAAAAAAATCAGTTTCATGAATAGTTTTTTTTTCTGCTGAACGTAACAAAGATAGTAAGACAATTAGTAATAAATTCAAGATTAAAAGATTATAGTATAACATGACAAAGATTCACAGCAAAAGATTCTTCTTCGCTACTCAAGTTTCTTTTGTCCGATAGTTTCTTTCGCACAAAAGTACCCAAAACGCCGAAGCAAGTCTACAACTAGACAGACTCATCACTCAAACTGAACCATTCTTCCACACTTAGCGGTTGCGGCCACCGACTCCGTGACGTCATACTTTCCAGGAATGAACTTCTCGGAAAGTGTGCCATTCTAATTTTTCGCCACTGCGCCAAAATGAGGAACTTTTCCAACAATTTCCGCAACGTTTCCCATGTTTTTGTTGAGGTTGTAAACGGACTGTCCACATTTGCAGTTTATCTCATGTGATGAATTTTATTGCAGATTTATTTATTTCTTTATTGCACCTCTATAAAATAAAAGTTACAATAGGGCAAATTTAATGCCTGATGGCATTCTCTGCTAGTCAACCCTGGGTGGCTTGCAGACTATTTAATTGGCGACTAAAGGAGTAGGGGAACCGCAAATGGGTATTTCTGTTAAAATATAAGTGAGAAGTAAGTATAAATAACATGTATATCAGTAGCATTGGCCTGTAACATTAAAAAGGCACCTAAGACCAATTTAAAACTGCATTACTCTTTAGAGTTGATTATACTCGCCGATGAGGGCAGACATCAATAATGACCAACAGGAAAATTTCATATTGTTTCAGTTGGATGGTAGAACCAGTGTAGTTCGACCAGGGAAGTACCACCGCCACACCTATTTCTAGCGTGAAGCATTTCTTGCGCTTTGATGGAAGGGTGTGGTTAGCGGCACACTTTATATGAGGCGGCCATCATAGTCCTCGGGAGTAGCAACGCATCTGTGAGTGACTTCAGATGGAACCCATGTTCTGTATGTAGTTGATTACAGATGTCCATGGGCATCAGTGACCACTTACCATCAGGTGGACTGTATGCTAGTTTGCTACTTCAGTCAGATAAAAAAAACCTATTGTGACTACAACAACATAAAATACGATTGAATTAAGAAAAGTAGATTAAAAAAAGAACCGTCATGGGACGCCTGGCTGACGTTAACATCGAAATTATTTTGCTTTAAAAGGATTACGACAGGAAATTAATATGGCAGAATGGAAAATATGTTTTTAATAAGATTGTTTATTTTATGGTCACTTATTTTTATCAAATAAATAAAAAAACTCAATATCCAAAACTTTTCTAATTGCTCCAACTCAAATCAGCGTGGCGACGCGTGCTGTGGCGACGCGTCATTGCGGTCAAATCAAAACAGATACTCTTTTGGTAACATTACAATCGTTTATCGTTTGCCGCAACCGCAGGTTCAAAACATACCGTAACACAGACAGGCACTTAGCTACGAGTGTGTAAGAGTAATTTTCAGAATAGCGTCACCGTGACACAGTTTTGAGAAACAAAACACGGCAGTTAAAATAGTTGCAAACAGCTGTTGTTTGTGTAATCTGTACTTTAAGTACCGGCGAGTTTGCAGTTATCGTAGGTTCATTCGTTTTTTTTCTATCATCATTATCTTCATTGCCATTATCGATTCATTATGTACTTTCCTTGGTATAGGTATAGGTCACCTCTCGGGCTATAACAAGATTTATAGAACTCTTTAATAAAGAGTGATATCCCTACAACGTTTCGCTCTGCTGTTACAAAAAAAGAAACAATTTATTTGTAAAACGCATTTAACTTTAAAAAAGGCATTTACCAGAGTTATGATGTGCGGATAATTTGAAGAGCGAATACCAATAAATTTTATTCGATTACCAATTAATTTAGAAGAACAGTGATAGCCTAATGTTTGAAACTTGCCCTCTCAATCGGGAGGTCCGAGGTTCAATCCCGCGCACGCAGCACTGATTTAGGTGCGTATTAGAAGTTAATTATCACTGCTTTTCGGTGAAGAAAAACATCGTGAGGAAACCTACACACCCGAGAGTTCTTTAAAAGAAAAGAAGTTCTCGGTGGTGTGTGAAGTCCACCAATTCGCACTTGGCCAGCGCGATGGAGTATGGCCAAAAACTCTCTCATTCAATAATGGGTTGACGATACCAATTATAGTTTAATGCGGAATTGGATACTCAATGAAACATAATAACAAGAATAATAAACTATTAATATTTTAGGAGCCAGTACGTAAGATTCTGTTACAAATATTTTGTACATTTGCACATTTTATTTACCTTTTTCGATAATGTTATAATTTATACTCAGTTAGGCCTGGAAGCTTATCTTCATAATACGTGTATGCATGCGTGTGCATTTATGTTCAACTCTGTATTGTAGTGTAAGTTGTTGTACAATTAACATCTTGTACCAATATAATTATAATTATTACGTCTACAACACAAGAAATAACAACAAATTCGCCTGAAATTTCGTAAGCCATCTTAAGATCACAATCATTCCTACTCCACAAGAATGTCGTAAAGCTGTCTTTTATTTTCAATAATTTAACTTTTACAACCACTTGTCAAATTAGCGCTCTAAACAAAAAACTACCGTGCAGGTAGCGACGCGGCGCCGGTAGAAAAGTTTTTTCTAAAGCGGTTGCCCATCTGTCTCGATATGTTCAAAAAAAAATTTTACCATATGTTTACTATTAACTGTTTGTAGCATTCTAAGTATCTCCTATCCACTTAAGTATTTTTTGTGAAATTGGCCACAACAACAAGACAGATAAAGGTAATTTACGTAAATTTTATAAATGCAACTACATATTATAAAGGCGAAAGTTTAAGGTATCGTTTAAGGGTGTAAGGATGGTTGTTTCTCTTTTCCGCAAAAAATACACCTATGTACTTGGAACGTGAAGCATTTCTTGCGTTTCGACAGAAGGGTGTGGTTGGCGCACACTTTCACATGAGGCGACAATCATAGTCCTCGGGAGTAGCAACGCAACTGTGATTGACTTCAGATAGACCCCATGTTCTATTTGAAGTTGCTTACACAAGTTCATGGGAGGCAGTGACTACTTACCATCAGGTGGACTGCATGCTCGTTTGCTTCAATCAGATAATAAAAAAAAATCTAAGATGATGATTTTTTGCACTACACTATTAGGTACTATTCTTAGGCATAAATAACATGTGTAAAGGAAGTACTCCCGGAGTTGAATCACAAAAGGTACCACAGCAATTATAGATATTTTCTAGAAATAAGTGAGATTGCCACAATAAAGAATCCACGAAGACTAAACATTAAGTATTGATTTAAGCCAGCTCGTTCCGCCTCCCAGCCGTATTTCAGGCTTCAGCACGTTTATGTTTACTGCTGCATATAAATACGGGTGTAAAATTTTATATACTTATCTGTTAGTGGGTGCATCAAACCCAATCCTCACATCGCATCCGGAAAGGATTCATTTTATTAGTATTGAACGAATAACATATTTCTAGAAAATTTAAAAATGTATATCACCACATTGCGAGTTTGGGTTCAACGGTCATACAGACCCAGAACAAAAACCTTATTTTTTTGTACGTATGTAATGGTAACATTATATAAAACACATAGCATGGTGGGATTATAGACGTAGTAGGATTATATATAGAAGTATTTACGTACCTACGTAAATACTAGGTACATTTTTATTCAATCGGATAGACTCGTATGTTTTCGTGTCTTACCTGCATGCGTAAATTAACACCCTGTACTTTGCCTACGTCCTATACTGGTGTGCCTAATATGACAAGAAATATATCTATGAGGCCGTAGGATTAAAGCGACACATATGTGTATTAGAACCAAAGACATAAACACGGGTGACAAGAAAAAGGCTCTTCCACTCTAAGTTTCTTGTTGGATTATTTTTGTCGAGGTCATGTTTTAGGCCATAGTCGACCGCGCTGGCCAAGTGCGAATTGGTGAATTTCACACATCTTCGAGAATGTTTTTTTAAGAACTCTCGGTTGTGTAGGTTTCCTCACGACGTTTTCCTTCACCGAAAAGCAGTAATGATTAATTTCTAATGCGCACATAAGTTAGTGGTGCGCGCCTGAGTTTGAACCTTGAACCTCCCGATTGAGAGGGCAAGTTTCAACCATTAGGCTATCACTGCTCTATCACCGATTTTACTTACCTGTAAGTGGACTGCCTAAGCAAGGCGGCGCCGTATTTATTTGATGGCGCTGTTCGCTTTAATAAGGCGATAAACTAGGGCGGTGACGAAAAATGACGTCATTAAACAGCTGAGTTTTGCAGTTAGGAAATCTGTGAAACGTGCCGAGTTTTTAGTGAGCGATAGAAGGTCGGAAGTGATAGAGGATAGATAAATATATATCGGATATAAATATAAGCCGGGTGGTAGAACCGGTGTAGTTCGACCGTGGAAGTAACCACAACACTTTCGTTTTTGTGGTATCGTTACGAGGGTGTGGTTGCCGAATTACTTTTACATGAGACGACCATCTTAGTTCTCGGGAGTAGCAACGAATCTGTGATTGAATTGTTCCTATAGAAACCTTGTACTATATGAAGTTGCTTACGGATATGTCGGGCAAAGAACATTTACCATCAGGTAGATTGCATAATCATTTATTACAATCTGATGAAAAAACGTGCAGGACCTCGGGGACTGCCGCGGTAAAGTTATTGCATAGCATTTTTTTATCAAGTTATTCAATTATAATTATATATTTATTTATGCAGTATTTCTTCTTTGATAATTTATTCAAGATTTTTTTCTTTAATAATATAACTTTCTAACAAAGTTACATATTCGTCCGATTTCTGAGCAGCTTGTCTCGATCTGTGCGAACTTCATACTGTCATACCATACACATACGCGTTAAGCGTGTTAGGATTTTTTCGTTGCGGAATTTCTTGATTCGGTCGCCACGCTCAAAGCCCGTCTTATAAGCTATGCAATAGCTGTAAATATTTACTCGTGTAGCCTATGCACATTTGTAAAAAATAACATATGCGTGTTATTTACTGCGTGTTACTCACTTTTCAAAGAAGTGTTAAAATTGCACGTTAGAATTCTATTATGTATTTAAGAGATCAATCCTCATGTAGATGTAGATCTCAATACAGGTATTTATTAGGTATATATCTGTATATTTAGGGATAATCTCTGGATTAACGTTAAATCCTACTTCCAAAATAAAAACTAACTAAATAACTGTTCAAATTCCTGCGCCAAATAAATTAAGCTTAACTGAACCACGCATTTATCTCAGTTTTTACCTATTTTCCTCTCCATCGCCTAAAATGTGCCTTTCAAAGCAAAGAAAGGTACCTCTATTAGCAGTAACAATGTACCAACACCTTTTTGCCCTGAGAGGTCTAACTAAGTTTATTGGGAAGGATTAGCTCTTGTTGGCACAACTTCCCGCACTTGTAACCCTTTTAATCCGAAAATTCGGATGAATATTTGCGGATTTTTTCCCCTAATATCTCGCTAACTTTGCTTTTGCCTCGTAATAAGATTTTCTGCGCTAGTGGTAGTGGTATAGTTTTTTTTAACATGTAAATGTTTGGTACGGATAAACTACAAATCTTTTCCTTTTAAAGGTGGTAGAACGTTTCTAGCGAAAAGCGGTTATTGCATTCCGGTGGAAGGTCTAAGTTCTGAAAGTGGTAGAACCAGTGTAGTTTGACCGAGGAAGTACCACCGCCACACCTATTTCTTGCCTGAAGCATTTCTTGGTGTGGATGCCGGCACACTTTCACATGAGGCGACCAGCATAGTCCTCGAGAGTAGTAACACATCTGTGATTGACCTCAGATGGAACCTATGTTCTGTATGAAGTTGCTTACAGATGTCCATGGGTGGCATTGACCACTTACCATCATGGTGGTTCAGTCAGGTAAAAAAAAGTTGTTGGCTCACATTAATGTGAGGCGATCATCTTAGATATAACTCACTACTTGCATCTTAGATATATAGGTAGAAGTTATCTGTGACAAGTTACAGATATCAATGGGCGGCATATCAGGTGGTGCATGCTCGTTTGTTACTTCACTACATAATATAAAACAAAGTCGCTTTCCCTGTCTGTCTGTCCAAAGGGACAGACAGGGAAAGCGACTTTGTACTACTATGCTTAGATTTTCAAACGACGCTACGGATTTTAGGTCAGTTTTTTTTAAATACATAGAGTGATTCATGGGAAAGGTTTTTATGTATAATACATGTATAATATAGTGAAGAAACACTTACATAATTTTAGATTTTTTACTTTTAGGCGGTACGAAGTGCGCAGGGTCAACTAGTCACCTTTTAAAAAAATATCCGATTGGTAACATCTCCCTTCAATCATTATAGACTTGGAGCAATTTAATTAGTGACCAAGCTAAAGAAGCTAGGCTTGTTACTTGATCGACTTATCAATCTAATTTCATAATATCTATTATAATACGCGATCTATATATGAACATGTCGACTATCTATGTATTAATACGTGAGGCAAAAACTTGTGATCCGTTTTTAAGATACTTGCCGCAGACGGAGGAGTGTGTAATTACGCACGGTTATAGTTGATGTAGAGCAGGATTACGGAATGCTATTTTTTTTTCAAATAATGCATAATACATACATAAAATCAATTAAAAACATTACAGACACTACCTTGCATTTAACACAAACACTATAAACGAAATTCAATGTCTTACTATGAAAACACATAACGTCAAAAAAGTCCGGTGTCTTTGTCAAAATACCCGCTATTGCTTTTAAATGCAGCTTAGTTAATAAACCTCTTTTTTACCTATAACGGGTGTTACCTTTAACTCGAAAATTATTAAAATTTATTTTAATTTGAGAAATATTCGTGCTACTTTAGATAATATGAAGTTTAGTTTTTTAATTTAAAATTTCGAACGAATTTCGACCATTGCGACGGATAACTAGTTTATATTATATGGTCCCTGTCTATAAAGACTATGAATTCAATGAGTAGAATGCCTATAAAGGAAAAATGATTTATTGCTATTTTTGCGAACTACTTCGCAACGCCACAAAGTACGAGTGAGCGATGTCTACAGCTTTTATTTTATCATCTCATTTATGAAATGACGCGGAAAAATTGTATGAGTTTAATAACCATTTCCATTCCACTTCGCAAACTCATATTAAAGGGATGAAATTCATATCACGTTATTTTCAGTGAAAAGATTTAC
Source organism: Spicauda simplicius (assembly GCA_949699795.1). Lineage (NCBI taxonomy): Eukaryota > Metazoa > Arthropoda > Insecta > Lepidoptera > Hesperiidae > Spicauda > Spicauda simplicius. The sequence goes on from OX453064.1 coordinate 2,784,857, forward strand.
GATTTATCGTTATATATGGTTTTGTAATTAAAGCAGAAACGTAAGAATTTTAATACGGAGATGAAAGCAAGGAATGCGAGGGTGAAGGGGTGGTTACTGTCGCGAGGGATGATTTATGTGCAATTTCTGCTCCTTAAAGGCCCGCGTATAGCTCAGGTGGCCCGCAACACACTTTAATAACGCGTAAGTTGAATGGAGACGCAGCTCACATTTCAATGATAGGGTATAAAGTTATAAAGAACTAGCTGTCCCGACAAACGTTGTTTTGCCATATAAAAAAATAAAAAAATTGAGGGGTGGACCACCCTTATTATTTTGGGGTGTGAAAAATAGATGTTAGCCGATTCTCAGACCTACCCAATATGCTTACCAAATTTCAGAGGAATCGGTCAAGCCGTTTCGGAGGAGTATGGATACTAACATTGTGACACGAGAATTTTATATATAAGATTGGTATTTGTGGATAATTTGTCGCTGAGACTAAAATATAATATCACCTACATTTTTTTTATCTGGTCGAAGTAGCAAACAAGCATGCAGTCCACCTGATGGTAAGTGGTCACTGCAGCCCTTGGAAATCTGTAATCAACTTCTCTCTCGGGCACGGGACTTCTCTCAGAATGAGAGAGTTTTAGGCCATAGTCCACCGTGCGAAGTTTTTCTTTTTAAAGAACTCTCGGGTGTGTAGGTTTCCTCGCGATGTTTTCCTTCACCGAAAAGCAGTGATAATTAACTTCTAATATGCACATAAATCAGTGGTGCGTGCCTAAGTTTGAACCTCGGATCTCCAGATTGAGAGGGCAAGTTTCAATCATTAGGCTATCACTGCTTTTTGACACTATTATTGTTAGGCATAAACAACATATGCAAAGGATGTACTCCCGGAGTTTAATCACAAAAGGTACCACAGCAACTATAGATATTTTCTAGAAATAAGTGAGATTGCCACAAGAGAGAACCCACGAAGACTAAACATTAAGTATTGATTTAAGCCAGCTCGTTCCGCCTCCCAGCCGTATTTCAGGCTTCAGCACGTTTATGTTTACTGCAGCATATAAATACGGGTATAAAATTTTATATACTTATCTGTTAGTGGGTGCATCAAACCCAATCCTCACATCGCATCCGGAAAGGATTCATTTTATTAGTATTGAACGAATAACATATTTCTAGAAATTTCAAAAATTTATATCACCACATTGCGAGTTTGGATTCCACGGTCATACAGACCCAAAACAAAAACCCTATTTATATTTTTAGTACCTACGTAATAGTAACATTATTTAAAACACATAGCATAGTTAGACCATGATATGAATTTTATGTATTTACGTAGGTACCTAGGCAGAAACAATAATATATTAAAAATTAAAAGAAATGCCTTTTTTATTCAATCGGATAGACTCGTATGTTTTCGTGTCTTACCTGCATATGTAAATTAACTCCCTGTACTTTGTCTACGTCCTATACTCGTGTGCCTAATATGACAAGAAATCTATGAGGCTGTAGGATTAAAGCGACACATGTGTATTAGAACCGCAAAGACATAAACCCGGGTGACAAGAAAAAGGCTCTTTCACTCTAAGTTTCTTGTTGGATTATTTTTATCGAGGTCATGTTTTAGGCCATATTCCACCGAGCTGGCCAAGTGCGAATTGGTGAACTTCACACACCTCCGAGATTTTTTTTAAGAACTCTCGGGTGTGTAGGTTTCCTCACGACGTTTTCTTTCACCGAAAAGCAGTAATGCGTGCCTGGGTTTGAACCTCGGACCTCCCGATTGAGAGAGCAAATTTCAACCATAGGCTATCACTGCTCTATCACCGATTTTACTTACCTGTAAGTAGACTGCCTAAGCAAGGCGGCGCCGTATTTATTTGATGGCGCTGTTCGCTTTAATAAGGCGATAAACTAGGGCGGTGACGAAAAATGACGTCATTAAACAGCTGAGTTTTGCAGTTAGGAAATCTGTGAAACGTGCCGAGTTTTTAGTGAGCGATAGAAGGTCGGAAGTGATAGAGGAGAGATAAATATATCTCGGATATAAATACGAACCGGGGTAGAACCGGTGTAGTTCGACCGGGGAGGTAACCACAACACTTTCGTTTTTGTGGTTTGGGTAAGAGGTTGTGGTTGCCGAATTACTTTTACATGAGACGACCATCTTAGTTCTCGGGAGTAGCAACGAATCTGTGATTGAATTGTTCCTATAGAAACCTTGTACTATATGAAGTTGCTTACGGATATGTGGGGCAAAGAACATTTACCATCAGGTGGATTGCATTCTCATTTATTACAATCTGATAAAACAAATGCCGCGGTAAAGCAATTGCATAGCGTTTTTTTATCAACTTATTCAATTATAATTATATATTTATTTATGCAGTATTTTTTCTTTGATATTAATTCAAGATATTAGTTTTTTACTTAGAAGATACTTTCTAACAAAGTTACATATTCGTCCGATTTCTGAGCAGCTTGTCTCGATCCGTGCGAACTTCATACTGTCATACACGTTAAGCGTGTTAGGATTTTTTCGTTACGGAATTTCTTGATTCGATCGCCACGCTCAAAGCCCGCCATATAAGCTATGCAATAGCTGAAAATATTTACTCGTGTAGCCTATGCGCATAACTGTCACAAGAAAAGATAACATTTGCAAAAATTAACATATGCGTGTTATTTACTGCGTGTTACGCACTTCTTAAAGATGTGTTAAAATTTCACGTTAGAATTCTATTAGGTATTTAAGAGATCAATCCTCATGTAGATGAAGATCTCAATACGGGTATTTATTAGGTATATACAGAGATTATCGTTTAATCCTACTTCCAAAATAAAAAATAACTAAATAACTGTTCAAATGCCTGCGCCAAATAAATTAAGCTTAACTGAACCACGCATTTATCTCAGTTTTTACCTATTTTCCTCTCCATCGCCTAAAAGGTGCCTTTCAAAGCAAAGAAAGGTACCTCTATTAGCAGTAACAATGTACCAACACCTTTTTGCCCTGAGAGGTCTAACTAAGTTTATTGGGAAGGATTAGCTCTTGTTGGCACAACTTCCCGCACTTGTAACCCTTTTAATCCGAAAATTCGGATGAATATTTGCGGATTTTTTCCCCTAATATCTCGCTAACTTTGCTTTTGCCTCGTAATAAGATTTTCTACGCTAGTGGTATAGTTATTTTAACATGTAAATGTTTGGTACGGATAAAATACCAACTTTTTTCATTTTAAAGGTTTTTTTACCTAAATGCAGTAGCAAACGAGCATGCAGTCGCTAATGGACATCTGTAAGCAATTTCAAATAGAATATGGGTTCTATCTGACGTCAATCACAGATGCGTTGCTAATCCCGAGGACTAAGATGGTCATCTCATATAAAAGTGTGCCGGCAACCACACCCTTCCATCGAAACGCAAGAAATGCTTCCTGCTAGAAATAGGTGTGGCGGTGATACTTCCTCGGTCGAACTACACTGGTTCTACGACCTTTAATAGAACGTATATGGTTTGACCGGGAAGGTACCACCGCCACACCTATTTCTAGCGAGAAACGGTTCTTCTATTCCGGTGGAAGGTCTAAGTTGCCGGCTCAAATTTATATGAGGCGATCATCTTAGATAGATAGATAGATAGAAGAAATCTTTGAGAAGTTGGTCACAGATATCCATGGGCGGCATATCAGGTGGACTGCATGTTCGTTTGCTACTTCACTATCACTACATAATATAAAACAAAGTCGTTCCCGCTGTGTGTCCCTATGTATGCTTAGATCATTAAAACTACGCTTGGGATTCGGATTTTAATGCAGTTTTTTTTAATAGGTAGATTGATTCAAGAGGAAGGTTTTTATGTATAATACATGTATAATATAGTTAAGAAACACAGATAATTTTATTTTTTTATTTTTAGTCGGTACGGAGTTCGCCGTGTCAACTAGTCGTCTTATAAAAAAATATCCGATTGGTAACATCTCTCTTCAATCGTTGTAGACTTGGGGTAATTTAATTAGTGACCAAGCTAAAGAAGCTAAGCTTGATCGACTTATCAATCTAATTGCATAATATCTATTATAATACGCGATCTATATATGAACATGTCGACTATCTATATATTAATACGTGAAGCAAAAACTTATGATCCGTTTTTAACTTGCCGCAGACGGAGGAGTGTGAAATTACGCACGGTTGTAGTTGATGTAGAGCAGGATTACGGAATGCTATTTTTTTTTTTCAAATAATGCATAATACATACATAAAATCAATTAAAAACATTACAGACACTACCTTGCATTTAACACAAACACATACATAAACGAAATTCAATGTCTTACCATGAAAACACAAAACGTCAAAAAAGTCTGGTGTCTTTGTCAAAATACCCGCTATTGCTTTTAAATGCGGCTTAGTTAATAAACCTCTTTTTTACCTATAACGGGTGTTACCTTTAACTCGAAAATTATTACAATTTATTTTAATTTGAGAAATATTCGTGCTGCTTTGGATAATATGAAGTTTAGTTTTTTAATTTAAAATTTCGAACGAATTTCGACCATTGCGATGGTTAACTAGTTTGTATTATATGGTCCCTGTCCATAAAGACTATGAATTCAATGAGTAGAATGCCTATAAAGGAAAAATGATTTATTGCTATTTTTGCGAACTACTTCGCAACGCCACAAAGTACGAGTGAGCGATGTCTACAGCTTTTATTTTATCATCTCATTTATGAAATGACGCGGAAAAATTGTATGAGTTTAATAACCATTTCCATTCCACTTCGCAAACTCATATTAAAGGGATGAAATTCATATCACGTTATTTTCAGTGAAAAGATTTACGATTTATCGTAATATATGGTTTTGTAATTAAAGCAGAAACGTAAGAATTTTAATACGGAGATGAAAGCAAGGAATGCGAGGGTGAAGGGGTGGTTACTGTCGCGAGGGATGATTTATGTGCAATTTCTGCTCCTTAAAGGCCCGCGTATAGCTCAGGTGGCCCGCAACACACTTTAATAATGCGTAAGTTGAATGGAGACGCAGCTCACATTTCAGTGATAGGGTATAAAGTTATAAAGAACTAGCTGTCCCGACAAACGTTGTTTTGCCATATAAAAAAATATAAAAAATTGAGGGGTGGACCACCATTATTATTTAGGGGTGTGAAAAATAGATGTTAGCCGATTCTCAGACCTACCCAATATGCTTACCAAATTTCAGAGGAATCGGTCAAGCCGTTTCGGAGGAGTATGGAGACTAACATTGTGACACGAGAATTTTATATATAAGATTGGTATTCGTGGATAATTTGTCGCTTAGACTAAAATATAATATCACCTACATTTTATCTGGTCGAAGTAGCAAACGAGCATGCAGTCCACCTGATGGTAAGTGGTCACTGCCGCCCTTGGAAATCTGTAATCAACTTTATACAGAACATGGGTCCATCTGAAGTCAATCACAGATGCGTTTCTACTCTCGAGGACTAAGATGGTGGCCTCATGTGATAGTGTGCTAAATATTTATATCCTAAAAATAATATGAGTATTCTGATTTTGGACTAATCGCGTGTTTATTTACTGATCGTATTATACTTAGTTGTGTTCTAATTTGTATTATAAAGAAAGTGATCGGAATATAAATGTGACATCTTTTAAGTATTTTATTTATTTATTGACACGTCAACAGCATTTCATACAAAAATGCATTTCTTACTTTTAAACAATAATTCAGTATGAACGCCAATTACCGATATGTACATCAATGATGTTTTTACTAACCATTAAGCGCTATAAATATGTTTTTTACTAACTATTAAGCACTCATAGAAGAGCTTTGCAACAGTTTCATTTATTTTCTTCGCAAGTAAATAAATCAAGCAAATAACAGGACATTCCGTCTGTTGTGTATAATTGGAAATTAGCCGAATTCATTTTTTACTACATTCTACAATATTGTTTTTAATACGTAGAATTTATAAAGATATATTTAAATCACTGTATTTTTGGCAATCGATGTGTTACGGACAAGCTCGCCCACTCTGTGCGCTGACCTTAAACTTTCAATTAAGCTCGTGCGTGACATTGCTTCTATTTGAAACTCGATTCACTTGTTAAAGTTTCGAGGTCAAAGTCCAAAGGTGTTTGTTTTAAATTAGAAATTAGTTTCAAAGGATCGCTAAATTATTTCCGTAATTTTTCATAAATGTTCCCTATAAGAATCTTTTGAATTGATAGAACCAGTAGTGTTCAGACTGGGGGAGGTATTTTTATGTAGACATATTCATTTGTAGCGTGAAAGATTTCTTTTATTTGTGCTGAGGTGGAAATGTTGATGCAATCTGGCTTACATATGACGCAGGCAATAATCGAATTTGAAGAAGGACTGGAGTTTATTCCAACTTTGTAATAGATCTTTTTTTTCTCGAGGAGGAAACTTTCAAAAGGTACCCGGCGCCGTGGGAGCGACGCAGGGTTAGGGATCTTTACCGCACTAAAAGTCCCCCGGTGGCCATCCTCGGCGCTGCAAATAGTACTTCGGGATCTCGAAAGGAACGCAACCGGAATCCTCTGAGTGCCTTGCCCCATCGGGCTCCTCCCAGATGGGTGCCTGGGCCCACCGTTTACCATCTTTACGACGGTATTCTACCACACATGCCACTGTCCTTCCCGGTGTCGCCTGACTGAACGGCTCGAGCTCCCACTCTAGCCGCCCGAGTCCCCGCAAGCCCGTTTTATTCGACAGTCAAGTTTAAACACAGGCAGGGGATACCGTATCCCTATTCTGATCCCGAAACTATAGGAACGTCAACTTCAGCCCTGGTGGCAAAATCCACAATACGCTGTTGTCCTGAAGATTAGCAACCTTTTCTGAAGTTCTGTTACTATTACTGGTATATTACGGTGATAAATATGACCAAAGCGGGCAAAGCCACAAATTAAACCTAGTTCATTATAAATCTTAAGACACTCAGTAGAAAAAGAAGCTGGGTCATTATTAGATAAATAAGGAACTGAAGATGTTATCTAGGTCAACGGGTTAAAAGCATCGCTTAAGTGGTGAGCTTCTGATAATAATCCTTTATCTAAGCATTAACTAATCTATAAATACATATTAATAAAATGCAAAAACTGTCTGCATGTTTATCTTTACAAAAACATATTTGGAGAACTGAGAATATCTGTATTTTCGTATTGTTCTGTTGAAAAATATGTTTGGTCACCGCTAGATGCCAAACTTCGTCCGCAGCTTAAGAAGGTAACCACAAGTCCCTGTTTTGGCAAAAATGGCATTGTTTTCAAATAATTTAACTCACATTTCAATAACCGTTGCATATTAGACATTTTATTTTGAATTAATAAAGATACCTACCACATGTAAAGAAAAGGTATATAGTTATATAGAAAATGAAATAACAATAAATTATAGGTAGGTATACGTTAAAATCGATGTCGAAAGGTTTAAGCTCCTATTTGTTGCTCTTAAAACACATTGCATTCTAACTGAGACTTGCTTAATAGATTTCATACTGATACAAAGTATTATCAACAAAGTATTATCATGTTATCTTTACCTCATGCAATATCCATTATAAATGATCTCTACGAATTAACCCCCAAACATCAATGTGGGTCTATTAAGCCATAGGCATATTTCATAAGATATTAAATTTTATGTAACGATTAGCCAACGTCACTAAGCTTGATATGTACACAGTTTTTGAAGAAAATGACTTCGCGTTTCATATTAAGAGAGAATTTTAAATCTTCTTTTATGAATCTTTACAGTTGGGACATACTTTTGTGATCACGTAATTTTAGTTGGAAAATGTGGGTCAATTTTATATTCAACTTTTTACATAAATTAAATTAATTATGCATAATGAAATTTTATAATGAATTGAATAATATGTTAAGTTACTGGTTCGCCGTGCATTGTGCAGCATTACTCCAAAATCCAGAGACGGGTAGCAGCATCTTCGTGTGTACCATCAACACCCTTTGCGGTCACCAATACAATTGCCTGGCGCGTTAATTTTTGATATAAACCATATTAGAAGTCTATGTCTAGTAGGAGAATAAGCATGCAAAGTACGGTGACCATAAAAAAAAAACATGCGTGCGTACAAAGTACACATGTCAGAAGTGAAACTTCTTTGGCGAACTAATTTATAAATCTTGTTTATATTTATACAAATCTAAAACTTTAAATTTCCAAGATTAAGAGGAAGGGAAAAAGGCGTGATACGACGTTCGCTCTGTCTCACTTTTTCTCTCAATCTTTCTCACTCGCTTGCTCCCTACTCTCACTCCACGGCTAGTTGCTCATGCTACGTTCGCCCTGTCTTACTCTCTCTCAATCGGTCTCGATCGCTCTCTCTCTCTTTTCCGACACTTCCGTTGCATACCGGCGTGACGTTTCATCTGTAAAAATTTTACCCTCATGCGCCTAAAGAAGTTTCACTTCAAAAACACATTCGAAGGCTATGTCAAGCAGTGAACTTCAAAAGGCTGACGACGGATGGGTGAAATCTACTAAGAAAACACGGTATCGAAAGTGATATTAAACGTATTCACATAAGACAAGTTCCGTGATTATGTACGACTCATTAGCCTTTAACGCGCGTCTGGCACGTTCAATGATTAGTTATAAACGAACCTAAAAACATACGATACACGCCATATTAGAACACATGAGACCTCTGCCCACAATGAGGCCCTTTCGATTGTAGTGACCACAAAGCGAATCATTAACATTTTGGGATGCGTGACCCTGTAACTAACCCCAATAGGACCGTCATAACCGTTACAAGCTTAATGACGGGTGTAAAATGACCAACGTATAAAACATTTAACTAATCTAAGGTCGCAGCGGCAGTGTTGACATTGTAAGCGAATTTGTTTATTACTTTGCATTGTTCGGATACGAATCACCCATTAGAGGTCATGTGTTTATGTGTTTCTCGCCTCAGGGTTAAATTTGATGAAGTAATGACTCTATAGCTTTTGCTGTATGTGTGGATTTTTTTATCTGATAAAGGAGCAAACGAGCATGCAGACCACCTGATGTTAAGTGGTGACTGCCGCGCATGGACATCTGTAATCAACTACACACAGAACATGGGTTCTATCTGAACTCAATCACAGATGCTTCGCTACTCCCGAGGACAATGATGGTCGCCTCATGTGAAAGTGTGCCGGCAACCACACCCTTCTACCGTACCACTTCTGGTTGTACCACCTTAATTTACTTCGTATATCTTAAATATTATTATATTATACATTACCACCACCACATTCCTGTTTTACAACATCAATGTAGCGATGGTAACTTGGATTTTATCGGTGTTGTAAAACAATTTCGCTTTTCATTCCAAGTAAATACTGAGACATTACATCTTAGTCTTCTGAAATAGCAACACGTCTTTAATCGATCTCCATAAGCAACAATGATCGCTTACAATATTGGATTGTACATGACATGCGCTTTTTATTAGCTTCACCTGTATGTTTGTTTGTAACCGACTTCTTTGGGCGCGATTTTGACCCACTTTAAACGGCCAGATTTCGTTCAAACTTTGTAGATTTATTGAGGACCGATGACAATGCACTAATTTGATAAAATTAATCCATTTTTTAATTTGACTAAAAAGTAGAAAATAAATGATAGTTTAAAAAAATAAAAAAACACGCTTTTTTTTTAAATAAAATATATTTTTTTTATTCACAGTATTATTAATTTACATTCATTAAAATTTTTAACACTATTTTCTTAATTAAAATTAATTTAAATTTATTTTCTATTTTTTGGTTCGGTTTTCTATAAAAAGCGTGTTTAAGTTTTTTTTTAACTATTATTTATTATTTAAGTAAAATAATAATATGATATCATTACCCATCGATATCTTGTCCTTTTTATTTACAACGACATTTTATCAATCATACTTTATACTGATATTATAAAGGCAAAAGTTTGTGAGTGTGTTTGTTTGTAACTTCTTCACGTATAAACGGCTGGAGCGATTTTCATATAATTTGGTAGGGAGTTAGCTGACACTCTGGATTAACATATAGGCTACGTTTTTGGAAAAATATCTTATTCCCACGGCGCAATCGATACATCGATTTTTATACCGCGGGCGAAGCTGCGGCGTTCAGCTATATTGTTATAACTTTGAAGGCACAAACAGGCATGCAGTTGCTCTGATAGTAAGGTCAGTATCCGTGGCCATGGCCCTACGTGATCATAGATGCATTTTTACTCCAAAATACTAAAATGGTTCCATTGTATATCAGTCTTTAACTTTTCCATCAATTCAAGAACTGCGTCACGTTAGTGTCTATAGGCGATTCACCCTAGAGGAACCATAGTCATTCTACCACCGTCCAATTTAATTTAAGGACAAAACAATTCATAAAACACCCCTCGACCGCCGAAGTAATAATGATCATTAACGCACCTGTTATTAATACAATAATATGTGAAAACGATCGTTATACGGATTAATGGGATGTTATTGCATGTCGTTTTAACATTTAAGGGTGTAAGTAATGCAAATCATCCCCTATGAAGTAGCAACAGAGTTGGAAATTCGGTGACGTTCGCAATACGAGTGTTACCAACTGCAGACACCATAATCACCCATGTGTTATTGGCCGTTTCGTTTTTATAATGACTATCACCTGATTTCGCAATCTCGTTCCAGAATCATTACGTATTAATGACGATTAGTATGTAAATAAAATGATTTTGGGCATATAATGTCGTTTTATTGTGTACTGCTACACAATAAGACGGCATTATATGAAAAAAATCATTTAATTTCGACCCGGCAAACTTCATTCCGCCTAAAGGTAAAAAATCTAAAATTATCAGTGTTTTCTTATTAAATTATACATGTATTATACATAACACCTTCCTCTTGAATCACTCTATCTGTTAAAAAAAATGAATTAAAATCCGTGGTGTAGTCGTAAAGATCTAAGCTCTAAGAAGATAGACATTGAGAAGCGACTTTGTTTAATACTATGTAGAGATTGAGGTAAAGTAATGCGTGATGAATAATTATTGTATTTTATTCATATTTGACAATTTCTTGTAGAAAGACTCTCCATCTCTGATATTCGATAGGTACAAATGCACGTTGTCAGATTTTATAAACTAAAATAATACATTTTCAGAACTGAACTGAAAAAGCGAATATAATTTTCTTTAAGTTAAAAAAATGCGTCATTAAAAATATCTTTTAATCGTGAAAAAGCTTGAACTCAAATATTCACATCCTTCCACCGTAATGTAAAAATTCATTCGCGCTTGTAGTAGAAGTAGTTGTGATATCGCCCGATCAAACTACACTGGTGCTACAACTAATCTAAGCCAGAAAAGTCAATTTTTATCCACAAAGCAGTAAAAACTCCATTATCCGCAACTTTGATATATTAACCGTTGTGATGTAGACACCTTCAGCGTATAACAGCATTAGCTGTCAACAAACAAGGCAAATTAAATAAAAGCTTTTAGAAAGCAGACATTATAACGTGCCTATTTCACACACTCATTAATCAACGCCTTGATATTTTTGAACGCGGCAAAAGGGCGAACATATTTAATTTACTCTATCCAGTTCAACGCTTTGCCTCATAAAAAGTGACAAAAAAAGTGTTCAGAATTTACGCGCCATTAAGCAATTCCTAACACCAGGATATAAAAGTCCCACCACAGAATACAGAGAAGCGAGTTAGTAGCTGACCGGAGACATACATTTTTGATTATTGTCTTCTCTAGAAAGGAAGATCTGTCATAACAAGGTTCTTAATATAATAGAGCGTATCTTTAAATCGGGTTATTCATACCAGTGTTTGGGTCCATGTTCTTTTTTTATAAAAGGTCCTTATGATACGACTATCGATAGGAGACCTGTCTATTTAGATATATGCTGAATTAATTACCAATCGCTGTCGCTTATAGATATTTGCAACACCACACACACAGGAATCGCCTGTGTATCGCTTTGAAAAAGAAATCTTTTTGCACCTTTCTTGACCAACTCCATGTCATAGCGCTCTTGAAGTACCTCAGAGGGCAGTTCATCCACATCTTGTACGCTCGTGATACAGGGGCTCCTGATAAAGAAAGTGCTTACCGTACCGTATAAAAAGGCGTTCAAATGCTACGGATTAGGAATACGTCTATCGTCAGTTTCTACCTGAAACCTCTCCTTTAAATCAGTTCCGTAGTAACCGCATAACAAAAGAAGATGTAGGCTCATTAAAGCGTTACATTACTACAAATATATCACATTTGTTTGTCTAAGTTACAAATACGACGTTAGTAACTTTTTTTATTCAATTAAATTACCAGCATGTTCACCTGATGGTAAGTGGTTACTGCCGCCCAAGGACAAAAGCAACTTCACAAATAACAGGAATTGTACTTGAAGTCAATCACAGATGCGTTACTTCTCCCGCGGACCAAGATAGACGCTTGGTACTACCACAATAGGCTATTTGACAATGCGAAAAATTAAGTATCAATTACTGTTATCAGTATATATTATGAGTTTAAGAATGGTTATTTATTAACATAAGTTGAAAATAATAATTAAATTGATTTAAAAATCCTTAAACAAAAATGCATTTTTTTAAACGTTTGTCACGTGACACAAAATGCTCCTGATTGGGCGGCTTTATGACGACGTCACTTGCTTGTAAACTTTCGCTTTTTGTTTACAACAAATGTATGTGGATGATATGAGCCACAGATGACAATACAGGCAAGTGACGTCACCAACCCGCCATATTGTCAAAGTAGCATTTTTGCGCGCTATTTAAATATTGAATTTTTAATTTGATATTTTTCAGCAAATATGTACCAAAATTAAAAAAAAAACTACTTTTACTGGGTTCCTTAACCTCTGCTAGATAATATAAAATGTATTTTAAAAACCTGTCAAATAGCCTATTTTGTAAGAAGACAATTCACCTCTTAAATAAAATCTCTCATTGCAAGACATCTACGGAAAAACGAGTTGTAAATAAGCTATGAAACGACCCTGCAACAACACCGTGCATTAGACATATTTTTATTTAGACAACCCTGTTGGAAACCGACGAATATAATTTTACACTCACTCATAATGAATGATCAGAAAGCTGGCACATACCTCAGTCAACGAATTAGCCTTGCTATTCAACGAGGTAATGTTGCCAGCATTCTGGGAACTCATCCTATGGACAGTAAATTGGATATAGATTTTTTTATTTAATTTGGCATTTCTTTCTTTTTAAATTTGAGTTTTTTTTTTTTATATAGGTACATATAATTATGAAACTCATTTTTTTTTTATTTGGCGTGAAAATCGCACCTCGCTTGTGATAGAACATCATTGTCTTCCAGCTACTGTACTAAACAGATTCAGAGCTACGAAAAATATAGATTGAACTTCCAAAACAATGAACACGGTGGTAAAAATAAAAATAAGGCCTTCCGATCAAAGGCAAGAGAAGTTATTATTCGGATCGTTGAAATCTGCTTTTCAAAATAAATTAGGTTTGGATATAGGGAAGGGAAGTAGGGATGCGAAAAGTACAAAATACCGAGATGGTTCCGTATTGTATTTGTATGACAACAATTTTGTAATAGGTTTACAAAATTATCTAAGCCAATGATCATGCAAACTACCTGATGATAAGTGTTTTTTGCCGCGCAGGGACACCTGTTATCAATCTCAGATAAGATATCAATCGTGATTGTTATTCACAAATGTGTTGCTACCCCTAAAGAAAAAATGTACCGCTCCGGATAATCATGTACCCCATATCCATACACCCATTATAAGGTATTTTTTTAAACTGACTGAAGTAGCAAACGAGCATGCAGTCCACCAGATGGTAAGTTGTCACTGCTGCCCATGGACATCTGCAATCAACTTCATACAGAATATGGGTTCCATCTGAAGTCAATCACAGATGCGTTGTTACTCCCGAGGGCTAGGATGGTCGCCTTATGTGTGCCGGCAACCACACCCTTCCATCGAAATGCAAGAAATGCTTCACGCTAAAAATAAGTGTGGCGGTGGTACTTCCCCGGTCGAACTACACTGGTTCTACCACCTTGAAAACCTTGATAGACAAGGTGTGGCACACGTAACACCAGTGTCGTACTGTAATGGTCTTATCACCTTTAAAAAGTATCACCATCGTTTAAAGTTAAAAATATACTACTACTACTACTACTACTGACACTCGCACTACAACAAAACACTTCAAGTATCAAAACCTTTTTTTTTTGTTTTCGAGGGGGAAACCTTCCAAAGGCACCCGACGCCGTGGGAGCGACGCAGGGTTATGTGGGATTTTTACCGCACTAAAACCCCCCCGGTGGCCGTCCTCGGCGCTGAAAAGGAGGACTCCGGGATCTCGAAACGACTTCAAGCGGAATCCTCCGAGCGCGCTGCCCCATCGGGCTCCTCCCAGATGGGCGACTGGGCCCACCGCTCCGTCTAGTCTTTACGACGGTATGCGACCACACATACCGCCGTCCTTCCCCGGACTGCCTGACCGAACGGTTCGAGCTCCCACTCTAGCCGTCTGCAACCCCGGAAGCCCCTTTTAGTCGCCTCTTACGACAGGCAGGGGATACCGTAGCTCTATTCTGACCCCGAGGCTACAGGGACGTCAAGTATCAAAACCTACTCGTATATAGCTATTCTGATATTTAAGCAGCTTATTTAAAAACGCTCACAACCCTATTTGATACAGAACAGTTTATTTTTACATAAAAATAATTTCGAACATTTCCATGAACTCGTATTTACCTACGCACGACCTACGCCACCCATAACTCGTGCACAGTTTTTTTTAAATTTTAAGTACATTTACTGGAACTAAGAAATTATGTAAGAAGTAAGAGCAGTGATAGCCTAATGGTTGAAACTTGCCCTCTCAATCGGAAGCATTCAATTTACATATTTCATATATATTTTCTTATGGTACAACCCAGTATTGTCTCACTGCTGTGGACGTGTCTTCTCTCAGAATGAGAAAGTTTTTAGGCCATAGTCCACCGCGCTGGCCTAATGCGAATTGATGGACTTTACACACCTCCGAGAACTTTTTTTTTAATCAACTTTCGGATGTGTATGTTTCCTCACGATGTTTTCCGTCACCGAAAAGCAGTGATAATTAATTTCTAATACGCACATAAATCATTGGTGCGTGCCTGGGTTTGAACCTCGGACCTCCCGATTGAGAGGGCAAGTTTCAACCATTAGGCTATCACTGCTCTATTCAATTCATATATAACCGCTCCTAAACCGCTATTATAACAAATTAAACGCTACTTTTCTCACATTCATTATTCATTTCACTTTGAAAGGAAACTAAATTGGGCCCTTAAATTACGATATTATAAGCGCAAAATAGCGGCCACCATTGGAAACATGGCATAATTAGATTTACGTAGCCTGCAATAGCGCACAATAGCCATACCGAGCTTATTCATAAGCAGACGGACAAACAATTTGCTATTTAGACTTGCCAGTATTAATTACTTAAGATTATGCGATAAAATACTTATTAAGACTTGAGTTTTAACGAATAATGTCTGGATTTAATTAAGTTTACTTAATTAACGTTTCGATGTTACTTGTTTCTGATTTCCAAAGCCAGTGTATGATACTGATTTAATAGTAAAATATATATGATTATTAATGGATAGAAATGATAGATGGAATACGTTTTGTTGTACAATGAAATTGGATATATATGTTATTGTTAAATATATTTCTGTTCTTTCTGGGACCATTTTTTTCATTTAGGTTAAAACTTATTTTTTTTTTTATAATAAAAACATAAGAATACATATTCTAACAATAATAAGTTAGCACCTATTTTGTAAACCAATGCTACCATAACATATGATGATGAACACTAATCTGAGTCTCGACATGGGGTCGACTTAATCTTGTTGAGTTCAACCCCACGAAGACACAAGTCTGCGCGTTTACCGCTAAAAAAAACCCATTTGTTGTAGCGCCAAAGTTTCAGGAAATTCCGCTCACCATTAATAAAAGCTTGGGGATCCTGGGAGTTGACATATCGTGTGATGTGCAGTACCGGAGTCATTTGGAAGGTAAAGCCAAGTTGGCATCTAAAAAACTGGGTGTTCTTAACAGAGCCAAGCAGTACTTCACTGGGGGGCATCTTCTTCTGCTTTATAAGGCACAAGTAAGGCCCCACATGGAGTACTGCTCGCATCTCTGGGCTGGAGCGCCACAGTACCAACTCAACCCACTTGACTCCGTACAGAAGCGAGCGGTCCGAATCGTCAACGACCCAAGGATCACCGATCGGTTAGAACCCTTAAGCTTGCGGAGGGACATAGGTTCCCTTTGCGTGTTCTACCGGCTTTATAATGGTGAGTGTTCCGAGGAACTGTTTGATCTGGTGCCCACATCACCCTTCCTTTATCGCACCACTCGCCGACGGATGAGGTTCCATCCGCATCAACTGGACTCGTGGCGGTCATCCACGGTTCGGTTTGCGCGCTCGTTCCTGCCGCGGACGTGCAAGATGTGGAATGAACTTCCTCCTGAAGTATTCCCGGGGCGCTACGACATGGGGTTCTTCAAGAAAGGTGTAAAAAGAGCTCTCCTCCAAAGCCGGCGATGCATTGGCGACTCCTCTGGTGTTGCAAATGTCCATAGGCGACGGTGACTGCTTTCCATCAGGTGGCCCGTCAGCCTTATCGTTAGGTCTTAATATAAAAAAAAAAAAAAAAAAAAAAAAAAAAAAAAAAAAAAAAAAAAAAAAAATCTGCATTATCCACAACCGTTAGCCATTCGTGTCGCTAAAGATGAACTTTAAAGACTTAAAAGAAAACAAAACATAAATAAAATAAAAATGAACAATTTAAAAGTAATAATTTGAATTGTCAAAAAATTTGACGTTCATACTTCATACGAAAAGTGGTATATGAAGGTGGTAGAACCAGTGTTGTTCGACCGGGGAAGTACTACCAACACACCTATTTGTAGCGTAAAACAGTTTTTGCGTTTCGTTGGAAGGTTTTGGTTGCCAGCACACTTTATATGAGACTATAGTTCTCAGGAGTAGCAACGCATCTGTGATTGACTTCGGATAGAACACATTTTATATTTAAAGTTGTTTACAAATTTCCATGGGCGACAGAGACCACTTACCCTAAAGTAGACTGTACGTTTCAATTAGATAAAAGAACAATAATTCCATATTTCAGTTCCTATATCCGATTTTTAAAATGTATCCAAAAGATAGCATCGTTCGTAAAATCTCTTCTGCACAGGTACTAACTTTTAGTTCGCTATTAAATAGCACAGCACGTTCCATTTTGATAGCGCTAGCAATTCTCGAGAGCATTACTATACTTTATAGCACCTAGCGCCATAGAAATCAAGGAAATAAAAGCACTCTATAAGGACAGAACGTAGCTAGGAGATACTAATTATTTATGTATTAATAAATATGTAGGTATAGGTGTACCTACATATTTATTCATACATATATTATAGACGTTTATATGCTGATTACCCCTAAGTAAGATAGGAAAGACTGTATTTATGCCCTACTAGCTGTTGCCCGCGACTTCGTCCGCGTTTCCGTCGTTTTTCTTAAAAAAAGTAGCCTATGTCCTCACGGTTCAGTAGGTGTAATTTAATAGACAGCTATGACATGGGGCTATTCAAGAAAGGTGCAAAAAGAGCTCTCCTTCAAGGCTGGCGATGCATTGGCGACTCTTCTGGTGTTGCAAATGTCCATAGGCGACGGTAACCACTTTCTATCGGGTGACCCGTCTGCCTTATCGTTAGGTACAAATATAAAAAAAAGACAGTTAACTTTCGTATTTTAGTAAGGAAATATAATATGTCACCTATAACAGGGAGTTACACGTATTATTGTGAGTCAACCCTAAAAATAGACATATGCTGGTCGTGGGATATTTTTTATATAATTTTAATGAGAACATTTCCGTCATACATGATTTCTGTGTAGCTTTAACCATTAAGGTTGCATACGCGACGGAAGCTTATAAAATGGAGTAACTTCTTCCGTTTTCTCAACATTTTTTTTTTATCTGACTGAAGTAGCAAACGAGCATGGAGTCCACCTGATGGTAAGTGGTCACCGCCGCCCATGGACATCTGTAATCAACTACATACAGAACATGGGTTTCATCTGAAGTCAATCACAGATGCGTTGCTACTCCTGAGGACTATGATGGTCGCCTCATGTGAAAGTGTGCCGGCAACCACACCCTTCTATCGAAACACAAGAAATGCTTCACGCTAGAAATAAGAAATAAGTGAAGTACCACCACTTCCCCGGTCGAACTACACTGGTTCTACCACCTTGAAAAACTCAACATTTACCTTTACTGCTCTGCTCCTGTTGATTGTAACGTGATGAAAAGTATACTATAACCAGCTCAGGAGTACGAAAAATAATTGTACCATGTTTCGTTAAAATCCGTCGCGTAGTTTTTGTTTTTATAAGTCCAATTACGCACTAGCGGTTACCCGCTAAAGCATACTATAATCAGCTCAGAAGTATGAAAAATAATTGTATCATGTTTCGTTAAAATCGGTTATAATAAAATATAAGCGGTTAACAGCTAGTGCGTAAGAGGGCTGACGGTTATACAGACAGACATACAGACAAACATTTTACTGATTGTATTTTTGACGTTAATATTGATCCCTAATTACCCACTGATAGCTATTTTGGAAATACATTTAATGTACAGAATTGACCTATTTTAAGTATAGATTACAGTTAGAATATACGTTCGTATAGGATAGAGTCGTGGTCAACCCATTGTTATCCTTTTGCTGGGCACGTGCCTTCTCTCAGAATTAAAATTTTAGGGCATAGTCCATCGCGATAGCCAATTGCAAATTGGTAGACTACATATAACTTCGCGACCATTTTTGAAAGAACTCAACTCAAACTCAACAGGCGTTTCGATTTACTCAAAAGGCTTTTCATCGCCGCCAAGCGGTGATAATTAATTTCTAAAACACACATCAATTTAAAAATAATATAATCAGTGGTGCGTGCCTAGAATCGAACTTCGCAGCCTCGATTGAGTGGAAGTGTCTCAACCATTAAGCTTTCACTGCTCTTACTATGTAGAATGTAGAGTGTATTAAGAATGTAGAATGTATTAAGAAATAACAAATGTCCTATATATTTACTAGATCAATATGAAAAAGTAGTAAGAGGAGGTTGAAATATTGCATCCAGGGTTACGGGTGGTAACATTGGGAGCTTGAACCGACAAGCCAGATGACTACAGGAAAGACATATTGCATATCATCGTAAAGAAGAGGCATTTGAAAGGCTACAAGGGATTCGGATGGCAAGGGTGGTTCAGCCAAGTGACCACGGGCATGTGTGGTCGCATGCCGTCGTATATACCAGACGGTGCGGTGGCCCAGTCACTCAACGAGGTGTAGCCTGATTATTTTCGAGATCCTGGAGTCGTATTTGCAGCGCGCAGACCGGCCACCGGGGGACTTAGTGTGGTAAGAATTCCGCACCCTCGTCGCTCTTCGTCGCTTCTTCATCGCTCACCATTTACCATCAGATGGCCTGCATGCTCGTTTGCCGCTTCAATCATACTAATATTATACAAGTGAAAGTTTGTTTGTATGTTTGTTATTTCTTCACGGGTGAACGGCTAAATCGATTTTCATAAAATTTGGTAGGGAGTTAGCTGATACTCTGGATTAACATATAGGCTACTTTTTACTGTGGGAAAATACCTTATTTTTTGTTAACATGGACGAAGCTACGGGATTTAGCTAGTATATATATAAAAACGAGTACTTAAGCATTTCTCATTAATGTACCTAAATACAGAAGTTATTAAGCAACTGCAGTAAGAAGATAATATATTTACCCCGATTTAGTGAGTGAGTTGTTTTGCAATAATTTATAGATAGGTGCTCAAACAAATTTAAAGTGAATATTTAGTGTAAATAAAGTTTACACTAAATATTCACTTTGAATTTTGTGTTTGCTTACTTGCTTCACATTGCGCTGCTAAGCGAGAGCTGGACGACTTTTTACAGTTGGCAAGCCAACGAAAATTGTCACTGTAGTTCCGGGCTCAGAATAGGGCTACGGGATCCCTTGCCTGTCGTAAGAGGCGACTAAAAGGGGCTTCCGGGGTTGCAGGCGGCTAGAGTGGGAGCTCGAACCGTTCGGTCAGGCGATCCCAGGAAGGACGGTGGTATATGAGTTCGCATACCGTCGTAAAGACTAGACGGAGCGGTGGGCCCAGCCGCCCATCTGGGAGGAACCCGATGGTGCAACGCGCTCAGAGAATTCCGGTTGCGATCGGTCCGAGCTCCCGGAGTCCTCTTTATAGCGCCGAGGATGGCCACCGGGGGGTTTAAGTGCGGTAAAAATCCCACATAACCCAGCGTCGCTCCCACGGCGTCGGGTACCTTTTTAAGGTAAATAAAAACCCCCCTCCGGAAATATTTCATTTGGCATCTTTCTCACCACCGTTAAATATAGTAATGTTAATACAATACAATAGTAGTAAATGTTAGCCCCAATTTACAGTTTAATTATTTTACAAGGAGCTTGGTCATTAATTAAGAAAATACGGGCCAACTCCAATAACTGTAACTACAACAAAATCTCTAACGGTCGATATTTTATTTTTTTGTAAATATTTAGATTTATTACTCACTAGTACTAAAACATTTGTGCTCATCGTTAAATCTGGAATTGATAATATATAATAGCATATCTGTATATTTGCGACCGTATCCATATAAAGTTTGATGGAATATGTATCTATTTTTACTCCACTTACAATAAACGCCCGGATTCCTTTACGTTTTGTACTCGTAAATAATCGCATAGTTAGAAATAAATTATAACTGCTTTACAGCGAAGAAATCATTGCGAGAAATCATATACGCCTAAGAATTCTAAAAAATATATACTCAAAGGTGTGTAAAATACCAATATGCACTCTCCCAGCTACGTAGATTATGGCCTAAAACCCTCTTACTATGAGAGGAGACTTATGATCAGTAGTAGGACAATAGTGATTCAAAAGGAAGGTTACGTAATACATGCATAATATAGTGGAGGAACACTGATAATTTTTGATTTGTGACTTTTAGACGTTACGAATTTCACCGCGTCAGCTAGTTGTATATAAATTGGTAACGTAGTATATGTTTGCTTGTTGACACAGCGATTATGGTTGAGGAAAGATATTGAAAAAATAAAATAGGTTACAAAAGGACAAACGATATTCTCACAAAGCTCTTTACTCGTTTCTCGGTGACAGTAGAACACGGACATTAATCCGAAAGAGGATTAAACTTACGTAACGCCGCTGAAACATGATGAATTTATAAAATTCGGCACTGAAATAAAATTAATTGCTTGTATGCGCAAATTGGACCAAAATTTCGTGTGGAGTGTAAGAGAAAATCATTTTTTGTCGCATACATACATGTCTACTATGTAGTACATACCTATATCTATTTTATTATGGAGAAATTTAATTGCTTTCACGGTGTTTTTTCAATGTAAGGCATTTTTTCACTATGAGTATAATTTCGCACAAGGGGAACGAAATGACCGAATAAAATTACTATAATAATCGCGGATTTCTAGAGACTCCACAAAATACAAAACAATTGTATTATTTCTACGTAATGTAATTTTCTCATTAGGTCCTTTTAATGCTCATCGTCTGTTATGACATGGCAAAATGGTATCACTACAATTGAACAACGTTGCAAGAATAAAGACATACGAAATATCAAAGCTTTCATTATTATTCATTATCTACAAAAATCCGACATGGTTTTACTATGTCCCGTAACTGGCAAAAAAAACGGTTTATGTCTCCATACCAGAGAAACGTGTATAACAAGACACCAGCGGTCACCCATCCACGTCCCAACCATTCCAGACGTCGCTTTACATTTTTGTTAATTTCGTTCGTCGTATTGCCTGGAATTACTCAAAATGTATTACCAAACAATTATAAATATTTTTATAAACGCTGTTATGAGCATAAAGCCTCAAACTACTTAATCAACAAGCGAATTACCGACCCATACTCAAAAAATTTAGGCTCCAACAATTTCGTAAAGCAATAAGTCGGTTCCAAAGCTATTTGTCCGTAAGTCCTCAACTAAACATCAAAGGCAACTTAAATATTAATAACGAAAGCCCGTCGGTAATAGAATAATTAATGGCGGTCTTGGAATGGATTTTAAGTCGTATAATAATTTGTTAGTGAATGTAGATCAGTGGCCTCTGAGGATAATCATTCCACGATATTCTCTGTGTCGCAAATTAGTCAGAATTTTGATGGACGGGCCTTTCTGGATTGTTGGTAATAATTAATTTGTCTTAAGCGACAACACTTTCAAATTGTAAGGTTATGCAGGCGGGCACAAATATTACCAAGAAAACAATGTTACGTTGTCTCTGTGTGCTGTTTTTTTTATAAGATTGAAGTAGCAAACGAGCATGCGGCCCACCTGATGGTAAGTGGTCACTGCCGCCCGTGGACATCTGTAAGCAACTTCATACAGAACATAGGGTTTTATCTGAAGTCAATCACAGATGCGTCGCTACTTCCGAGGACTAAAATGGTCGCTTCATATAAGTGTGTCGGCAAGCACACCCTTCCATCGAAACGCAAAAACTGCTTCACGCTAGAAATAGGTGTGGCGTTGGTACTTCCCCGGCCGAACTACGCTGGTTCTACCATCTATGAAATATAATATAATATCAAACCTAAAAGTGAACGAACATGTTTCATTGGGAAAGTACCACCACCATAAATATTCCTACCGTGAAGCAGTTCTTGTAATTGGACGCATTCACGAGGCGACCATGTTAGTCCTCGAGAATAGGAACGCACCTGTAATTTACCTTACATAGAATCTCTAATCTATATCTAGGAAGCCACTTATTGTGATGTCCATGGGCTGTAGTAACCATCAGATTGACTGCCTGCTCGTATAATATTCATGTATTTTTAATTTCTACAACAATTTCATCTTTATAGCACTAGTTAATTTAAAACATAATAGGGTAATTATATTTTCAATTAATATTTTGGGTTGTCCGGTCCTTTATTAACATAAGTACATTTATTTAAGTAAGAAGTCAATTAAAACCCCAAATTGACGATGCCCGTCATTCCCACTAATTAGGTGGTCGTTCCCGTCACTCACAAATCTAGATCTGGCGGCCTGGCGCACCATGCGGGCGTTGTTCAATCCTAATTCAGAAACTTAAGACTGAAGAAAGGACCTGCCCGAGTTTGTATGGCGGGTAATTTGCCGGGCCGATAGGTAATTTGCTGGGGTTAAACGAATTATTTTCGCTTATTCGCAGCCATACGGTTTATTTCGGAAAGGTCGGGTCACGTCTATGTATTCGAGTTTCAGATTATTGAAATGTCTAAGTGTTTTCACTCTATTAGGGTCAAGATTTGGTATTGCTTATATGGAGGGACGTTTTTGAAGTAAACGGATCTGCTATTTTTTCAACAATAACAAACGAGCATGCAGTCCATGATAGGTGCTCACCACCGCCAATGGTAATACGAATCCCAGATATAAAATAAGAATCCTACCTAAGGACCTAACTAGAGACTAAATTAGAAAGCTTCAAATAAGTATAAATGAAATGAAATGAAATGAAATGTCTTTATTTTGCATAGGCCTTCGGGGGCGCTTACAAATTGTCAGTTACATATATATATTTTTTTTTACACTACCACCGGATCGGAACACGACTCAACTGAGAAGATCCGGCAAGAAACTCAGTGGGTTTGTCTTTTTTCTTTGTATATCTTTTTTTTATTTTTTTATATGCCATCTTGTTTTTACATGGGTATGTATGTATGGTATGGGTATGTATGTCACCCTTGCCACATGTTTCAAACTGAACATAGCTGCGCTTAGGTGGCACATATCATAGGTGGTCTTTCCCGTCACTCACAAATCTAGATCTGGCGCCACATGCGGGCGTTATTCAATCCTAATTCAGAAACTTAAGACTAAAGAAAGGAGCTGGCCGGGTTTGTATGGCGGGTAATTTACCGGGCCGATAGGTAATTTTGCTGGGGTTAAACGAATTATTTTCGCTTATTCGCAGCCATACGGTCTGTTTCGGAAAGGTCGGGTCACGTCTATGTATTCGAGTTTCAGATTATTGAAATGTCTAAGTGTTTTCACTATATTAGGGACAATATTTGATGTTGCTTTTCATGGGATGTTTCTCAAAGAAAGGTTTTTTCACGTTAGCTAACAAGTATGCAATCCACCTGATACTAGTTAGTCATAGCCGCCCATCGATATCCGTGATTATTCCCAGATATCGTATGGATCTAGCTAAAGTCTAAGTTCTTCTGTGCTACACATTTCAAACCAAAATACAGTTGCTGTTATTAGATATAAAATAGAAAAATGTTGCGGTTATGTTGAATTCAATGCACAAAGAGTTCTATCAGATTTAACGGTTATTTTCCTATGTCAAAAATAACAATTAAGTAATAGTGTCTGGAAGTAGGTGGGAAGGTACCACCGCCACACTTATTGCTAGCGTGAAACGGCTCTTGCGTTTCAATGGAAGGTTGTGGTTACCGGCACACTATTATAAGAGGCACTTACCGTCAGGTGGACTTGCAACTTCAATCTTATAAAAAAAAACAACTTAAGGGGTCTTAAGGCTTTAGTCCAGAAATTTGAAAAAAAAAACGTTTTTTTTTTTCATAGTTCGATAGCTTACATATTCAAAAACGTCTCCCTAAAAGGATTTTTCAAAATTCAAAATTATTTTGAAAGTTACAGCCATTTTAGTGTCGTAGCAACTAAACCAGTTTAAACGGACGACTGCAATAATAGGCTTCTTTTACATTATAAATTGCCAAAAAACGCCTATAGAAAGAAACTTCTGTGTAGAAATATAATTACACCTAAATTATAAAATATCATTTAAGTAAGGTATTACTACGTCCCAGATAAACAATATGGCACTACTTTCTATACCTACGTTAGAGTGGCATGAAATTTTATCATGGTGCTATTCATTTTGTTATTGGATTCCTTTGAAATTGAATGAAATTTTGTTCATTTTTTGGATGTATCGCATACCAACTAAGCATTTTCATATTAGATAATACGTATATTTTTAGTTGTGCTCTAGTATCGTGTGCTATTTCATTCTAGCTCTGTTATCTCATATGAAAATTAAAGCTTCGAATAAATATAAAAAATGTCTTAAATTAGCACATCGATTTGTTCGCAAATCGATCTAGTATATTCCCGGGAAAAGCCTTACTCATACAGCAGCGAAAAACAATTTATTAATTCCATTTAAAAGTAGTTCGTTTAAATTTAGATTAAAAACTACATCCATCAAAGTAAAAATTGGCGCACTAAGCTATTGGAAACCAATAAAACTTTCCCCGAAAGCTCCTTACGGGCGCCGAAAGTTTAGATTTAAAATAAACTTCACGACGCACTTAGCTCGGATGCTGGTTGAACGGTATGTGTGATAGATGAGATCTTGTATTCTATTTTAGTGTTTTAAGATCTAGTTCTCAAGGTGGTAGAACCAGTGTAGTTTGACAGGGGAAATACCACTGCCACACCAATTTCTAGCGAGAAGCATTTCTTGCGTTTCAATAGAAGGGTGTGGTTGCCGTCAATTGAGGCGACCATCATAGTCCTCGAGAGTAGCTACGCATCTGTAATTGATTTCAGATGGAACCCATGTTCTGTATGTAGTTGATTGCAGATGTCTATGAGCGGCAGTGACCACTTACCATCAGGTGGACTGCATGCTCGTTTGCTACTTCAGTCAGGTAAAAAAAGGAAAGGGGCACCACGTAGAGACGAAAAAACAAATCAAGTTGGTTAAATTCCAGTTCTATCAGATAGGTATAGAGATAAATGTTTTATAGTTACAGCTTACCGATAACAGTACATGTACATCTGCCATTTAATTAAAAAAACATCAAAGTAACTAAGTAAAGTTCAATTGCTTCGATCGATAGATCGATATAGCGGAAACTGGAAAGGACACAGAAAAAATAGATTTTAGAAAGGTTTTCAGTTTCAATAAACGTGTCACATGTACAGTAGACCTACCGACAAAGCTGAAGTTTAAAAACATGAAATATTGGTAAGCTCAGCGAAAACTCGCTCATATCAGGATTTAAGTTATAAGCGGTAGTAGTTCCCATTCTCGTTTTATTGTTATAGTTAGCGTTCTATGGAGTGCATTCCATACTATCAACAGTATTGTACATATATGCGTGTATTTTAATACATATGCAAATACGTAACGATTTCGTGCAACAGTATAAAGCGAAAAAGTGCAAGAAATGTATATATTACTAGCTGACCCGGCAAACGTTGTTTTGCCATATAAAAATTTAAAAAAAATGTTAATGGTGGACAACCTTTATCACTAAGGGGTATGAAAAATAGAAGTTGGCCGATTCTCAGACCTATTCAATATGATCACAAAATTTCAGGAGAATCGGTCAAGACGGTCGTTTCGGAGGAGTACGGGAATGAACATTGTGAGATAATATATATATAGATATTCTTTTATTAAAATGCCTTCGTATATTATTGTAATTTATAATATCACGCAATTCATTTCTATTTTGTTTATTATTTATCAGTAAAATTCAGTAATTTTCGCATAAAACTTAAGCCTAAGCGCGCAAACCGTCCGTAAAATCCTGTGAATAAAAAGTGGAAAATAAGGCGTAAAATATAAGCCATAATTATTAACACAGCCGTGGCCTAGACGCTGTCGCTTAAAACTTATGCCACAAAATAGACCTAAAGCCGGAATCTCTCATATCGCTGCAAAGCATCGATGGCCGGGATCATCCGAGTTTTTACAGCCGGCCGTAGCGGGATACGGTGGGAAAAAGCCGAAAAATATTCGGGAATAATATCGGGAATTACGACCAATAACGGATGAATTAAACCCCCGAATTCGGTTATGGCGACGGAGCGTGGTCCGACGTGACGAACTTTTCAGATTTTTGCGAAATTGCTTGTTGCCGAAGAATTTTTGTGGGCTTCTTCATGAAGAATGTGGTAAATGAGCGATGTTGGGTACTTAATGCAACGAGCCGATATAGACACTTTAGCTTACAAGCATGCAGTCCACCTAATGCTAAGTCGGCACTGCCGATCTTGAAGCAACTTCCTACAGAACATGGATTCTACGTAAATCAACCACACATTCATTTGTTTGTGAGAACTATCATAGTCGTTTATGTAAAAGTAAGCGGACAACCACTTTAATTTTTACACCGGTTCATAAAATTCCTTAAGACCTATGTGGTAAAATACTTATGTACCTAAGGCGTTCAAGTTTAGTCTTTGATTGTCGCAACAGCCTGTTTCAGTTCAAGCAGAACTAATTCTATCTGAAATTTATCGCAGGTGATAAGAATTATTTATCGATGACTTTTGTCCGCTATCTATTATCTAACGCTTCATAGTAATGATTCTTTATTTTATCATTTCAGGTAATCGATCGTGAATATTTTCGTAAGTCCACAAAACACTACATAGTATAAAACAAAGTTTCTTCGCGTTGCCTGTCTCTATGTATGCTTAGATCTTTAAAATTACATTGACGTCACCATCTTAGTCGGATGTAGCAACGCATATGTGATTAACGTTAGATAAAAACCCCTGGTCTATACGACGATGTCTGTGAATGTCCATGGGCGGCAGGGAGTAACTCTCAGAGGGACACATTTTTTTTTATCTGACTGAAATAGCAAACGAGCATGCAGTCCACGTGATGGTAAGTGGTCACTGCCGCTGGACATCTGAAATTAACTTTATACAGAACATGGGTTCTATCTGAAGTCAATCACAGATAGTCGCACCGTGAAAGTGTGCCGGCAATCACACCCTTCCATCGAAACGCAAGAAATACTTCACGCTAGAAATAGATGTGGCGGTGGTACTTCCACGTTCGAACTATACTAGTTCTACCACCTTCTTATACCACCTTTCGTGTGAAGTATGAACGTCTCATTTTTTGACAATTGAAATTATTATTCTTAATTGTTCATTTTTATTTTATTTATGTTTTGTTTTCTTTTAAGTCTTTAAAGTTTATCTTTAGCGACATGAATGGCTAACGGTTGTGGATAATAGTTCTACCACCTTGACAATACTCTTTTTCTACTTCAATCGAATGAAAAATGTATTAAAGATAAAACTACTTTACAACTTATTAAGTGTTTATATCACGATGCAATTCTAAAATACAAAATTGGATGTAACAGAAAATGCAGTGAAAGGCGATCCCAATAAAACAAACGCAAGAGCCGAGTAAGCTGCAGTTTAACTTTCAAAGATAAAAGCAACTAACAGGCAATTTAAGTTTTTGCAGCGCAACTTCGTCCGCATTTCCGGACGGAGCCCACGTCTGGACCGATTCCGGTAATGTGCTTGGAATTGTACGAGAAATACCTTAAATTATATCTCGGTCGCTTATTTGTTTTTATAAGACTGTTGAAGTGACAACGCGCGAGGTAGAAAAATCACCGGTCTAAAATACACTTGTGATCGTTCTGCCACGACCAGAATATTAATATTCGATGCTTACGGAGTACAGATCTCAGCTAGTTAATAAATAAAATAGAAAACAACTAGTCACCCGTCGCAACGGTCGAATTTCGACAGTAATTTAAATTAAAAACGAATGTCCAAAGTATCACCAGTATTTCTCTAATTTAAATAAATTGTAATAATATTTTTTTAAGTTATTTTGAACGCTCCCGTTAAAGGTAAAAAGAGGTTTAGTTAGCTGCATTTAAAAGCAATAATATTTTATATTGACAAATATGACAAGACATCTGACATATTTGATGTTATGTGTTTTCATAGTAAGAAAACATAATTAAGACATTGAATGTTCTATTTCGTTTATTATGTACGTGTTTGTCTCAAATGCAAGGTAGTGTAATTTGTTTTTAGTTGATTTTATGTGTGTTTTATACAAAATTTCAAAATGTACTAGCATTGAGCAATCCTTCTCTACATCAACGATAACCGTGCGTATAATCTCGTGCAAGTATCTTAAAAACGAAGCAAAAAAAAATACTTCACGTATTAATATATAAAAAACAATACCAACATGATATCGTTAAATAACCGAGACATAACAAAATCGAAACTAAAGCAGTCGGCAGTACAACTTTTAAAAGATAAAAGCAACTAACAAGCAATTTAAGTTCTTGCAGTCGAACTTCGACGTGCGGATTTCAGGAATATGTGGTTTCCAACTACTTTCTCGAGGTGCTGTGGGTGTTTTATATTCAAGGAAATATAGAAAGGTTTGAGTTTTGGCATCGTGATTCAATTTATGTGAATTTTCATAATCTTATCTTATTAATCGTTTCTGATATTCTTATCCTTACTAACATTATAAACGTAAATGTAAGTTTGTTTGTAGTTTGTTTGTTAGTCTCTCACACCAAAATATTCAATTGAGTGTCATGAAACTCTGTACACATATTCTTAGAAGGTATTAGAAAAAACATAGGTATATATATGACACTTATTATAAGAAAAATGTATAATATTTTGTCAGACATGATTATTGGTCAAAAAATTTAAAAATGTAGGTTGCCGGCATACTTTTATATGAGGCGACCATCATAGTCCTCGGGAGTAGCAACGCATCTGTGATTGACTTCACATAGAACCCATGTTCTGTATGAAGTTGATTACAGATATCCATGAGCGGCAGTGACCACTTACCATCAGGTGGACTGCATGCTCGTTTGCTATATCATTCAGATAAAAAAAATGGTGCGTTAAAAACATAACAATACCTGATTTTATGATTAACGAAAACTTACACTAATGCCTGCCGCATACATGCAATTGTTATATTGATTAAATGTGTAGTTTAGTTGAACTATGTGCTTGGACTATTTATCACGATTATGTAGCTAAGTCGACGATAATGAGCATATAGTTAATCCGAATACAATTTACATGCTGGTTTTCTAAATTCAACTATTGACCAGTCGTCAGTGAAAAGTCGTGGATGGATTGTTTCCTAGAGGCGATATATACTGAACTGACTGGCCAATAGTTTTAAAAGTATTTATAAAAACCCGACTTGGCGAGTCTACATACATTTCTATATACCTTTAAAGTATAACTACGCATGCTAAAAGTTTCAAATATGTGGTAGTCGTAATACAACAATGTAAAACATGAACCAGTGGACCTTTTCTTTTTTTGTTTTCGAGGGGGAAACCTTCAAAAGGTACCCGACGCCGTGGGAGCGACGCAGGGTTATGTGGGATTTTTACCGCACTAAAACCCCCCCCGGTGGCCGTCCTCGGCGCTATAAAGAGGACTCCGGGAACTCGGTCCGACCGCAACCGGAATCCTCTGAGCGCGTTGCCCCATCGGGCTCCTCCCAGATGGAACCAGTGGACCTACAGGCAAAAATTCTAGCGTATAAAATTCCGTACACAACGAAAATACCACTAATTTATGATTCCTCAAATCTAAGGGGGTTAAATGGGGGATGAAAACTATGTACATACAACTAATTGGGCACTCCAGAGCCAAAGCTGGTATTAATTGAAATGAACTCGTCAAACTGTATTGTGGTCACATCGAAATATGCGGTAGATTTATATCAGCGAGTGTCCCACGTCCTGTGGTTTGGTCTGCGATTATAAATGTAAAAAATATTTAAGCATTAATATTTAATGTCCTTAAAACTTACCAATATTATAAATGCAAAAATTGCGTCCTTGCTTCTCTTTAGATCAGAATGGGCTACGGTGTCCCCTGCCTGTCGTAAAAGGCGACTAAAATTGCGTCCGGGCTTGCGGGCGGCTAGAGTGGGAACTTGAACCGTTCGGTCAGGCGACCCCGGGAATATGTGTGGTCACATACAGCCATAAAGACCAGACCTCACCTAGGAGGAACCCGATGGGTCAACGCTTTCAGAGGATTACGGTTGCGGTTCCTATGGAGAACCCGGTGTCCTCACACCATAGGAGTCGCCAATGCATCGCCGAGTTTGAAGGAAAGCTCTTTTCGTACCTTTCTGGAAGAACCCCATTTTATAGCGCTCCGGGAATACCTCAGGAGGAAGCTCATTCCACGACTTGCACGATACTTTTTACAGATACTTTTGCACATTTTTGGTGGGCGCTGTTTGGTTTTTTTAGACAATGTCTCTACAAATCTGCATAAATAAATAAATCACGTGGTCCTGTGTTTGTACGCGCTGATCTCTGACACAGTTCAACCGATTTCAATGAAATATAAGGGTATCTGACTGGTTTCAGCTTGATGGAAAAAAATCTTTTAGACCTCGCATGTAGTGCTGGTATCGAAACATAAAGTTATTTTGTGACTAGACCCATCTGCTCGATCTCAGTAGAAACAAATATACCTATATATTTTATAAGATTGAAGTAACACAAGAGCAAACGAGAATTCAGTCCACCTATTTGTAATCTCACTGCCGTCCATTGGCATCTGTAAGCAACTTCATATGGTTCTATCATTGGTCACATTGGTCTGAAGTCAATAAAATTACGTGTTTCTCCCGAGGTTTACAATGATTACCTCATATTGATAATGAGCCGGTAGAACCAGCGTAGTTCGACCGGCGAAGTACCACCACCACACTTATTTTCAGCGCGAAGCATTTCTTGCGTTTCGATGGAAGGGTGTGGTTGCCGGCACACTTTTATATCTGGCGACCATCATAGTCCTTGCGAGGAGCAACGCATCTGTGATTGACTTCAGAAAGAATCCATTTTCTATTTGAAATTGCTTACTGATAATCATTTGCGGTAGTGACCACTTACCATCAAGTGAACTGCATTTTCGTTTGCTACTTCGATGAGATAAAAAAAAACTCTTTCATCGAATCACAAGAATTGCTTTTCCCTAGAAATGAATATAGCGGTTGTATCTCTCTAGTCAAACCATATTCGATCTACCTTGAATATAATAATATTCTAAATAATAGACAGCTTGTAAGCCCAAAACAAACAACATTTAGTAATAATTATTTTGTAGTATCGAAACATAAGCTGTTGTTAATTGAAATGAACTCATCAAAATACATTGCGGTTGGTATCGAAATTACATATGGTTTACAATGTTTATGATAATGTATGATATGAATCTGTAAAGACGTGTTTTTTTTTTCGAGGGGGAAACCTAAAGGTACCCGACGCCGTGGGAGCGACGCAGGGTTATGTGGTACTTTT
Source organism: Spicauda simplicius (assembly GCA_949699795.1). NCBI lineage: Eukaryota > Metazoa > Arthropoda > Insecta > Lepidoptera > Hesperiidae > Spicauda > Spicauda simplicius. Next base: position 2,817,205 of record OX453064.1, read on the forward strand.
ACCGCACTAAAACCCCCGGTGGCCGTCCTCGGCGCAAAAAAGGAGGACTCCGGGATCTTGAAACGACTTCAACCAGAATCCTCCGAGCGCGTTGCTCCATCGGGCTCCTCCCAGATGGGCGGCTGGGCCAACCGCTCCGTCTAGTCTTTACGATGGTATGCGACCACACATACCGCCGTCCTTCCCGGGATTGCCTAACCGAACGGTTCGAGCTCCCACTCTAGCCGCCTGCAACCCCAGAAGCCCCTTTTAGTCGCCTCTTACGACAGGCAGGGGATGCCGTAGCCCTATTCTGATCCCGGAACAACAGGAACAGAGACGTGGCCTAGTAATGGATCCCTTAATGTTTCGCCTCCGGAGACACCGGCCTCACCAACTTCTGTCTAATAACAGCAGTGACGACCGGCGTGGCGGAGCGGTTACCATACCAATCTGACGCGCAATGGGTTTCGGGTTCGATTCCCGGCCAGACAGGTATCTGAATGATGAGTATAGATTCATGTTCTGGTTCTGGGTGTTTATGCATTCACCTTGTGTGTGTCCATAGTCCCACAAGACAGGAGAAAATCCTGTGGGGCTGTGAGTGTAGAAAGCGTGTGAGCGTGGTAAGCGTTATGTTCTGGTCGGAGAATGTGGTAATGGAGTTAGAAACATACTTATCCCAAGCGTTTCAATTATACTCAGTAGGAAAACACATGTAACCAATCTTAGGTATAACTGCCATCTTTTTTGGAGTTAATTGCAGTCAGATGAGCAACAGTGGCCACCCTCGATTAGGTAGAGTGAATGCTCCTTTGCTTTTTCTATATAAAAAAAAAATCCTATTGTCTCCTACTTATATGTGGGCTGAACCCCAGCATGGTAGAATAATCATAATTTTGATCGAATACTTGCTCCACCACACTTGCCTTTCTGCCTTAAAAGTATGTCTAGCCCTACTGGTGTATAAGTGCATTTACGAAAATAAAATGTCTTCACATTACGTCACATTCACGCCTAACATTTTAGCTTAACCTCGAAGGCTTGCTCACTTACATACACATTTCGGGCTTAAGATTTAAATTTCATTATGGGTCGATTAAGGCTCACTTTAATAACATAAACAACGGTTATATCCACGCCGTTAAGTAGAAGGAAGTACTTCAAAATCCTTTCAAAATATTTGCATGACCGTGAATTGAACCTATCCTACGGTAACGTCTTAGTACTTAAATTGATCAGCCTACTGTTAGCGCCCGTACGTTATGACGACCCGCGTGGCGGAGCGGTCATCATGCCGGTCTGACGCGCAATGGTTTCCGGGTTCGATTCCCAGCCAGACAGGTATCTGAATGATGAGTTTAGATTCGTGTTCTGGGTCTGGGTGTATTCGTCTTGTGTGTCCATGGTACCCGCGGCACAGGAGACAATCTTACTGTGGGGCTATGAGTGTAGAAAGCGAGCGTGTTTAGTGACAATCCTTATACATTTTATGTTAATTCTAATAAAAATCGTAAAATATACATCAGTTTACACAGTTGTTTTCACGCAGAAGCTTTATTCAATTTGCATTTAGGAGAACCACAGATTGCTAATACAGTGTATGCATAGTCTGCATTATAGCTAGTCTGTGGTCGCATGCGTCACATTGCATCAGCTGTTGTAATTAAAATAACTAATGACCATAACATTTCATTAAGTTATATTATATAAAAATTAGTTAGGTATTTCTTTATTAATGTTTCACTATAGAGTCACCATCCTCCACCACACCGGTCCAATACGGATTAGTGACAATACAAAATTTTTGTTAGTTGGTTATTGCTCTACTTAAGTTTCACTATTGAGCGTGGAGCATCCTTCACCACGATTTTCCAATGCGGATTAGTATTTTTTTTGAGAATTCAAAAATATTTTATTTATCTGATTGCATTAGGAAACGAACTTTCAGTCTACCTGATGGTGAGTGGTTGGAGTACAAGGGTCTTCTTTTAGAATGAGAGAGTTTTAGGCCATAGTCCACCGCGCTGGCCAAGTGCGAATTGGTGGACTTAACATACCTCCAGGAACTTTGTTTTAAAGAACTTTCGGGTGTGTAGGTTTCCTCATAAGGTTATCCTTCACAGAAATGCAGTGATAATTCATTTCTAATACGCACATAAATCAGTGGTGCATGCCTGGATTTGAACTTCGGACCTCCCGATTGAGAGAGCAAGTTTCAACCATTAGGCTATCACTGCTCCACTCGTGAGTGGTTACAGCCATACAGTGTTGTTCGACCGGGAAGGTACCACCGCCATACTTATTCTAACATGAAGCTTTTATTGCATTTAATTGGAAATATGTAGTCGCCCACTTCTACGAGAGGCGATTCATCTTAGTCTTCGGGAGCAACAACATATCTATGATGGACTTCACATAGAATCCTTGTTCTGTATGTTGTTTATAGATGTCTATGGGCAATGACCACTTACCATGGACTGCATGCTCGTTTGCTACGTCAACTTTATAAAATAGCTCATATCTGGAAAAAGATACGTTCAGTTTTTCGATTTTAAAATTTAATCTCGATGACATTTCTATTCTCTAATCTGCAGCGGCCGTACCATGGATATCGTATAAAGGAATTTATTAGTCTTCTTTTGACAGCACGATACGATTTCGAGTCGAGTCGAATAATGGACATTCGAGTTCAATGCACTAAAACGCTATCCAAAAAGGAAAAAACCTCGAAACAGCATTTCAAAACACAACATTAATGGAATATCAACTAAATTGCCTTTTGGCAAATCTTATTAGAGTATGATGACAGCGGGTATCTTTTTTCATCAGAATTGTATCACTTTTTTATTGTTTTTTGACAGGGTAATACGATTCAAATGTTACCGATGTACCTTTGTAATTTCGCATAAGATTTACATATCGCGGGACATGCAGGAGTAAAAGTAAAACTCTGATATTCCTACCGAATTACTTGGGAACAAAAAATAACACAAGTCTTTATCGCTGATACAAGAACACAATAATTCATGAACTCAAGTCGAAAACAAACAAATTAAAATGATTTACACTTTAATACTGAAGGTTTAAGGGGTGTAGAAATAAAAATATTTTTACGAAATGTTTAAACTTAAGTTTACGTTCTTAGGAGTAGGAACTATAGATGTACCGATCTCTGAAGAAACCCATGACCTATCGAGATGACAAATCATGTAAATGCTCAAAATAAAGTTTCATTCACTTAACATGTTTTTTATCAACAGTTATTAACATGTTTTTTGGACTAATTTAAAACCCTTTATGTTATTTTAATAAGACGGTAATAAAACTAAACCCAATCACTTACAGGTTACACATTATTTTTTTTTTTCGCCTCCTGACACGGTGGACTGATGACCTGAAGAAGACTGCGGGTAACCGCTGGATTTAGATGGCTCAGGACCGGTCGAAGTGGCGCAGATTTGGGAAGGCCTATGTCCAGCAGTGGACTTTCAAAGGCTGATGGATGGATGGATGGATGACTATTTTTTTCATTAAACGCGTTATGATTGAAAATGTTAATTAAAAAACGTGTTGATTAAAATGTGTTACATAATAATTTAGTAAATGATGTGAATCACTTATTAAATTATTATGTACAATAACAATAAGCTAAAATGACATCATTAAAACAGACATCGGATTAAATTATTGTTCTAATAATCTTAAGGTAATGTAATTTCCTTCATTATTCTACCGGAGACTAAGATCCTTCATTATACTACCGAAGAGAGGAACGGCACAGTAGTTCAAAGTGAGGCAGCAATCCTATTACGACTGAGTTTCAAAGCTCAGAACTCTAGTTCTGCAGCTTAGCGAACTGAACACCTGGATCTGCAGATTGCGGAGTTGCAGAGTTCCCAAACCGAACGCTCTTGCAAACTATAGTATGATAATTAACCACACGATTTCCGAATTTCCGCAGTCCCAGATAAACTGAAATTGAAGCAAGGTTCGTGATAATTAAAATTACTAGATGAAAACTTGGGTTAGCTCGGAAATGTCACTTTAGAGGTATGAAACTGTGCCTGAGGTCAGCACTGTGCCTGTTCAAATATTTAGATCATATATTACTTGAACCAGATTTCGAGCCAATAATTTAACGTTAGGGTGTTAGATGGCGCTCATTGAAGATTTTAAATAACTAAGATTTAGACAAAATTGCGGCATTAATTTTTTTTCTAATAATCTTAAGGTTCCTTCATTATACTACCGAAGACTAAGATCCTTCATTATACTATCGAAGAGAGGAACGGCACAGTAGTCAAAGTGAGGCAGCAATCCTATTACGACTGAGTTTCAAAGCTCAGAACTCTAGTTCTGCAGCTTAGCGAACTGAACACCTGGATCTGCAGATTGCGGAGCTGCAGAGTTCTCAAACCGAACGCTCTTGCAAACAATATTATGATAATTAACCACACGATTTCCGAATTTCCGCAGTTTCAGATAAACTGAAATTGAAGTAAGGTTCGTGATAATTAAAATTACTAGATGAAAACTAGGCTTAACTCGGGTGAAATGTGACTTTAAAGGTATGAAATTTAGCACTGAGCCGGTTCAAATATTTAGAACACATATTACTTGAACCGGATTTTAGCAAATAATTTAACTTGAGGGTGTTAGATGGCGCCCATTGAAGTTTTTAAATAACTAGGATTTAGATAAAATTTTAATTAACTAAGATGGAACGGCACGGTAGTCAAAGTGAGGCAGCAATCCTATTACGACTGAGTTTCAAAGCTTAGAACTCTAGTTCTGCAGCTTAGCGAACTGAACACCTGGATCTGCAGATTGCGGAGTTGCAGAGTTCTCAAACCGAACGCTCTTGCAAACTATTGTATGGTAATTAGCCACACGATTTCAGAACTTCCGTAGTTGCAGGTAAACTGAATCTGAAATAATAGTCGTGATTATTGAAATTATTTGTAGCTGATGAACATAATGGATACATATCGCATATCGTTATAGCGCTTACAACTGGGAGGTCCCAGGTTCGAATCCTAGGCAGGTGGACTGCGCAATGGACTGTGGCCTCTCTCATTCTGAGAGAAGACCCGTGCCCAGCAGTGGGACAATAATGGGTTGACGAGAGATCAAAATTGCCAGTGGGAGAAAAAATCGGTTTCAAAACGTATTTTATTCTAAATAGAAGTAATATTTATAATCTTCTGAGATGTTACAGGAGGTTTTGGTATTAATATACATGTATGTATGTGTATGGGGTAGAAAAGGTTTCGTCTCAACATCAGATGCACGAATGCGTAGTCGTTTGACTTTTGTATTATTAAAAAAATACACTAATCCGTATAAGAGCATGAAGGATTGACCATAAAACTGCAGATGAGACTCCCACACCCATCACTAACATAAAAAGGTACAGCCAATGTTGTACAAATGTAAGCGCTTTCACATTGTACTTTGAAATCAAATATAAACACTTCAATTTTATTGCACACAGCGCTCGAATTATGGTTTCGCCTTCGCGACTGATATAACAGAATTATGCAAGCTTATTCCAGCGAACCAAAGTGCAAATATCTATAAAATTCAAAAGACATAAACGACAATGGTCTCGCAGTGTAAACGCGCTCGCTTTAAATGAATATTTTACTCCGTCTCGGGATCAGGCGACGATGATGAAGGCAGACGTTTACTTTTCATTTTCAGGAGCATGCATGCATATTGCATGCACGGGGGAATTTATATGTCTAGATTCGTGTTGGTTTTAAGTTTAGCGCTCGAAGGACGGGACGTACGGGTGCGGTTTTGCTCTTAACAATGATGCATGTTCAATATTGAATCAAATTATAGCGGAGAAATCTTAGTATAGTAAGTAGTTTGATTCTGGAAGCCAGGTACGCCCATTTCTGCCTAATAAGAGTAATATATAGCTATGTAAATGTAGCGTTTGTAAGTCTTGCTGTGTCCCTGTAGCCTCGGGGTCAGAATAGGGCTACGGTATCCCCTGCCTGTCGTAAGAGGCGACTAAAAGGGGCTTCCGGGGTTGCAGACGGCTAGAGTGGGAACTCGAACCGTTCGGTCAGGCAATCCCGGGAAGGACGGCGGTATGTGTGGTCGCATACCGTCGTAAAGACTAGACGGAGCGGTGGGCCCAGCCGCCCAACTGGGAGGAGCCCGATGGGGCAGCGCGCTCGGAGGATTCCGGTTGAAGTCGTTTCGAGATCCCGGAGTCCTCCCTTTTCAGCGCCGAGGACGGCCACCGGGGGGGTTTTAGTGCGGTAAAAATCCCACATAACCCTGCGTCGCTCCCACGGCGTCGGGTACCTTTGGAAGGTTTCCCCCTCGAAAACAAAAAAAAAAAAAAAAAGTCTTGCTGTACAAAAAATCAACTTACCTCTGTGGTGTTGTTATACACTCATAACAGCTTCACAGAGGTAAGTCGAATTTTTTGAAAATATTAGTACCTACATTAACACAATGTACTAATATTTTGCCGTGTGGTATCTGCATCGAATAGCACCATTCCTTTATCTTCCAATGGTTGTGTTTGAAGGATGTAGTCTGAGATTCAAAATCCAGAAAATGGACAGCCTCATCTTTTTTGTAATATCTTCACTTACTGCGGTCACCAACACACATGCCATGCGCGGTGTCTATTGTCAAAAACCATAATTACGGAAGGCTTATTTCCTATAATGCACTCTGAAAGGCTCATAAACAAATGATTAAACGTAGTATGTAAGTTTAAAGTAATAATACCAGGGTATGGATACATTATTTTAAGTAACGGGTACTCACGATTTGTGGTTTTTGATATTTTTGCCAATTTTTCGGCGAGGAACCATTGACAAATTCACAACCGCCATCACAGTTTCTCATGAGCGTGATCCATGTTAGGTACAACCCATTATTGTCTAACTGCTGGGCATGAGTCTCCGCTCAGAATGAGAGAGTTTTAGGCCATAGTACACCGCGCTGGCCAAGAGCGAATAGGTGAAATTCACACACATCCGAGAACTTTTTTTTACTTAAACAAACCCTCGGGTGTGTAGGTTACCTGATGATGTTTTCCTTCGCCAGTTATTTGATCTATTGACACATTGACAAAATGAATTGAAAAAACACATATCATGAGTACCCTTTAGGTATATATTAAAATGTAAAATGTTTAGATAATTATCTCCTGTTGACTAAATACTTTTAAATAGAACGCTTTCTACACTCATAGCCCCACACTAGGATTTTCTCCTGTGTCGTGGGTACCATGGACACACACAAGACGAATACACAAACACCCAGACCCAGAACATGAATCTAAACTCATCATTCAGATACCTGTCTGGCCGGGAATCGAACCTGGGACCCACTGCGCGTCAGAGCGGTATGGTAACCGCAACGCCACGCGGGTCGTCGAATAATATCGAAATAAATAGAACCTATCCATCTTACCCATTATTGTCTTACTGCTGGGCGCGGGTCTTATCTCAGAATGAGAGAAGACCCTTGCGGGCCGTAGTCCACCACGCTGGCCAAGTGCGAATTGGTGGACTTCACACACCTCCTAGAACTTTTCTTTTAAATAACTCTCTGGTGTGCAGGTTTCCTCACGGTGTTTTCCTTCACCAAAAAGCAGTGATAATTAATTTCTAATAGGCACATCATTTAAATTCATTATTAAATTAAAATCAGTGGTGCGTGCCTGCGTTTGAACCTCGGACCTCCCAATCGAGAGCGCAAGTTTCAACATTAGGCTATCACTGCTCTGTTTCAACCATAATGGCACCATCCATCCATCCATCAGCCCTTCGATGTCCACAATGGCACCGTCCATCTTAAAATCGCTGACACCCCTATAGCTAGACACACAGCAAGCCATCAAGAAATACATTAACCGTTTCCATTGCACAATAGTTCCTACTGCATTTTAATGAAACTCGAATGCGGTGAGAAAATCGGGGGCACAAATGTAGTGTATTAAAACGTTCTACTTTCTTTACGTAATCAATCTAATGGCTTTGTACTACTTGCTACCAAGAGAACGTCTTCATTAATCCTATTAATACTTTATTCTAAATTGAAAAGGAATAAAACGTAGCGCAAAAGCTCTTTTTATTAATAAATGAGAAAAGGAACTAAGAACTCCACCATTAATGTTCCATATTAGAAAAACTCTAGTTTTAAACCGACTTCCCAGAAGAGGGTTTTATCCATGTTTTATCTACTTTTACGTCTCATTAGAGCAGTTATAGGCCGGAGGCTGTTACCCAGTCAATCAATGGAGGTTCCCTGGTACCAAGCACGCAAGACTGCTTTTTCTAAAAAATTGTACACGTTATAAAATAATTGTCACTGTTTTACGCCACAGGAAACGTCGAAAAAAAGGGTATTTTAAATCTACCATTTCACACAAGGCTTGCTGTGGATTACCCTAAAACTCTCTCATTCTGAGATACAATATTGACTTACGACGGCTTCTTACTACTTTGCCATGGCACCTATCTCTTAGCTGTCTGTATATTCAATTCATGCACCACCAAGACCACTAAAACCATGTAAGATATAGCTATATTACATATACCGCTGTCCTTTCCGGGATCGCCTGACCGAACGGTTCGAGCTCCCACTCTAGCCGCCTGCAACCCTGGAAGCCCCTTTTAGTCGCCTCTTACGACAGGCAGGGGATGCCGTAGCCCTATTCTGATCCCGAAACTACAGGGACGAGGCGCCGTTGCCGGCGGCCGTGGCGGATCCTTCTCCGAGAGGGTTCAGCGCGTTATCTGGCCCATTTCCGTGTCCCTAGTAAAACCGTGACCTTAGTAAGACCCTAGGATATATTTGTACCAAATTGATTTCTTCTACCACAATTGTTTGGAAAACGGTGATCGTTTTCCCAACATGGAGATCTGGGTAAAAATTAGCATTTTTTTCAAAAATCAAACTTATACTCGCTTTCACAAAGTACACAGAATTGTAGCTAGCAAATTTCAATGAGTTGGTTAGTTGGTAATGAACAATTACTAACACGTGAAGAAATGAAATGAAATGAAATGTCTTTATTTTGCATAGGCCTTCGGGGGCGCTTACAAATTGTCAGTTTCATTTACATTTATTTTTTACACTACCACCGAATCGGAGAGTACGTACACACATTATTTTTTCCATATCTCTAAGAATGTAATTAAAGGTAAATTCACCGTAAAACGGGTGTACATACATAGTTTCTAGACAATTACATGTTACCATTAAGTAAAGTTTTACTAGCTTACTGCTGGCATGTTTATGCTGGTGGTAGAACATACATAATTCGACCGGAGAGGTACCACCGCTACACTTTTTTTTATTATAAGATTGAAGTAGCAAACGAGCATGCAGTCCACCTGATGATAAGTGATCACACACATATAGAACAGGGATTATAAGTGAAGCACAGTACAAATAAGGAACAGTATGGAAAGTAAGCCTTGTTTATGAAATAATTATCTACACTCAATTGAAGCGATAGGGTTGTCTCTATATATTTTTTTCGTAATAGTGTTATTAATAGGAACTTATATTAACATTTATTGTCATGTAGTAATCAATCAATCGAATAGTAACGTCTATTAAGTTTACAAATAATATAAGTAGGTAAGCAGCTTCGCATTTTAATCCCAGAATGACGATAATTATTACGGACGGACAAACGGACAGACGAACTACGGAGTCTTATCAATAGAGTCCCGTATTTACCTTTTGCTTACGGAACCCTAGAGGTGCATAGCATAGCGAGGTAAGTACCATGCAGATGCGGTTTAGGTCGTGAGATCGCGTCTTCGATTCCCGGCTGCCTGAGTAGCGAAATGTGCGAATAGGCTCCTTTGTAAATCGCTGATAAATGTCCCGTTGGGCTGCTACAATTTTCGCAATTTAAATCCAGTGGAGCTGCCTCATCTTAGAAGTAATCGTAATTTATATGGCTTACTCTTTGATTTATAACGTTGTTTTAATTATCATCTTCAAATTTATGATTTTATTCTAATATTATCGCGGAATTAATTCATTTTGATATGTAACGGGTACCTTTGTACGTTATTTTATTAAGTATAGCTTTTATCGCAGACTTTGAGCGCGGCGACCGAATCAAGAAATTCCGTAACTAAAAAATCCTAATACCCCTCACTACGCCTACCATGTAGCGTGGCCGAGCGTTCGCATAACGTGTATGTATATAGTACGATAGTACGAAGCTCGCACGGATCGAGACGAGCTGCTTGGAAATCAGACGAATATGTAAGCAGCTGTTTGTGAGAAAGTATATATTGTAAAAGAAAAAAACTTGAATTAATATCAAAGAAAAAAATACTGCATAAATAAATAAATATTAATTCAAGTTTTTTCTTTGATACTATATACTTTCTTTACTTTACTTACATATTCGTCTGATTTTTGAGCAGCTCGTCTCGACCCGTTCGAGCTTTGTACTGTCGTATATACATACACCTTAAGCGAACGCTCAGCCGCGCTATATGGTCGGCGGAGTGGGTAGTGTTAGGTTTTTTCGTTACGGAATTTCTTGATTCGGTCGCCGCGCACAAAGCCCGCAATAAAATTTATGCAATAGCTTAAAAACTATTACTGTCTTCACTCACATAGTTAAAACATGTCTGATGTTATTCTATCATCATACACTTATCGCAAGGATACCGTCTTCTGCGTCTGGAATCTCCGAGTCTATTCCCGGCCGAGACAGAAGTTCTTGTGCAATACAAATATTAGTTCTGCTCTGGTTTCGTTAACTGTCTCTATACACTTTCATATATACCTGTGTGTATATACATAACTGTTTCTAACGTGAAGCGATTCTAGAGTTTTGGTGGAACAACGTGAGCCAGTAACTTGTACTCGTATATGAGGCGATCATTTTGTTTCTAGGAAATAGCAATATATCTGTGATAAAATAAATATATAAGGGAAAATGAAATGAAATGAAATGTCTTTATTTTGCATAGGCCTTCGGGAGCGCTTACAAATTGTCAGTTACATTTATATATATTTTTTTACACTACCATCGGATCGGAACACGACCTCAACTGAGAAGATCCGGCAAGAAACTCGGGGACTCCTATAGGTACAACAAACTTATTTTGTTATAGTATACTAGTTGACCCGGCAAACTTATTTCCGTCTTAAAGTCAAAAATCTATAATTATTAGTGTTTCTCTACTATAATGTACATAAACACCTTCCCCTTGAATCACTCTATCTATTAAAAAAACTGCATTAAAATCCGTAGCGTAGTTTTAAAGATCTAAGTTTACATAGGCACAGATAGCAGAAAGTGACATTGTTTTATACTATGTAGAAGTACAGAAGCTTTCGTGCGTTTGTCCGACTCGCACTTAGCTGGTTTTATTATTTTATGAATTGTGATTATAGCGAAACTGAGTAGTTATAGCGAGAAGTTGGTAGAACCAGTATAGTTCGACCGGGGAAGTACCACCGCCACACCTATTTCTGTCACTTTGTTCTGTATGAAGTTGATTACAGATGTCCATAGGCGGCAGTGACCACTTACCATCAGGTGGACTGCATGCTCGTTTGCTATTTCAGTTAGATAAAAAAAAACTCCTCGGGTCGTTTACTCATTGCAGAGTATCGTGATGTGCCTCCTCAGTCTTCTCCCTTATGAGTTTCTGCCATTTCTGGCGGTCACTAGGTGATACTGGTATCTAGGTCTTCGGATATCTGATCCGACCATCTTTTAGCTTATAGCGAAACAATGGAATCTATTTCTCTTTTCTCCCTATATACACGTATTCAAACGTACCCCAAAAAGTCAAATCAAGCTTAAGTTCAACGGCACCAGAATATCGAAATCGCCAATTAAGCCATCAGCTTTCTCGAACGGCTACATTTTCCTCAAGCCCGGATACCGTCGCCAGCGGTCCATTATTGTAGCAAATAATTCGCGCCCATCGTCAAAGCACCTCTTGGGTGCACAAAGAAAACTTTTCCGAAGCGAAATTGATTCAGAACAATGGATCGGGCGCCACGAACGATGAATAGACGCTGTTCATGACATCTTGAGAAGTAGTTCGGTTATACTTTTATTGATTCGTCAAAGGCTTGAACCACTTTAGTTCGGGTTTTAAGCTCTTCGACTGATTTCTTGTCGAACTGCAACTTAGTCCGTTTAAGGACTTAACGTATGTTTCCGGGGTTTTGTTGACTCTGTATTCAGATGTACCCTGCGCGCGTTGCTACGCCATCACAAAAAAAAATACACCAGAAACCTTCGCGAGCTCGTGAATAACGACTTCGTCAAAGATCATCAAATGATTGTTTACGATTCTATAGAGGACATACGCTTTCTACACTCATAGCCCCACAGTAGGATTTTCTCCTGTGTTGTGGGTGCCATGGACACACACAAAGACGAATACACAAACGCTCAGACCCCGAACAAGAATCTAAACTCATCTGGCCGGGAATCGAACCCGGGTCCGACTGCGTGTCAGACCTGTATAGTAATTTCATTGTGGAAAAACATATGGTTCAAAACTCAACACAAAAAAAAGTATTTGTGCAATGTATTACTTGTAACATTTTATATCACATCTTCAGCTAATTGATAATTAAGTTTAACTTATTCCTGCCCCAAGATGGTGCGGAATCTTTGTTACGGTGAGATGACACATGTGATAATTTAAAAAGGCCTCATGTAGAATGAGCCTAATAGATATTATTTTAGATTCAAGCGAAACGTCTAACGGACTAAGCCCTCCCCATGAACAGCCGGCAGCGATTGTGTGAAGTACCTCCCATCAGCGATGCCCGCGTCACGACTGCGCTTGTACTGCAGTTAGATTACTGCGCAAAGGATAAGCTAATATTTAATAATTCTCCTCGCACCACCCATATCGGGAATATAAGTTGTGATTTGCAAAGATCTAAACATTAGTATATTAAATACATAGTAGATATCTTATCTGTCGGTACGTTATACCTAAGATGGCATCGCTTATACATCCAACGAAGAAGTTTTGTATGTAACTAAAAATAAAAAAAATGTGTGCGTGTACTAGCGTACACTCGTAAGAACTTTTGAAGTGAAACTTCTTTATGACGTTATTTTTCAAAAAATAATTTACTATATGCAACTTTACAGAAATTGGTTAAATGAAGTTAAATTAGATAAAGTTTAATAAAAGGCTTTTATTAAACTTTATTTATTTTATTAATCTATAATAATCTATCTAATATCACGCGTGGTAGGGATAAGAAAAAGATGGCGCGTAACGGAAAAAAAAGATGGCGCGTAACAGAAAAAGATGGTGCGTAACGAAAAATAAAAAAAGATGGCGCGTAACAGAAAAAGATGGCGCATAACGAAAAAATGTTACACTAAATTTTTTTCCAACCCCGATAAAGAAGTTTCACTTCAAAAGTTTCACTTCAACGACCCCGATAAAGAAGTTTCACTTCAATAAAAAAAATCTGATAAAATAATCGTTCATACATAGTAGAGCGCATTTGAAATCCCGCTCTTCTCTCAGAATGAGAGAGTTTTAGGCCATATTTCACCGCGCTGGCCAAATGCGAATTGGTAGACTTCTAAAATTCACAACCGTTAGTAATTCGGAAAAAAATTCATATAAAGCTAAGTATATTCGTGCATACAAAGTGCGTAAAGTTCGTCAGAAATAGAAATCTACGGTGCTGCGGCAAACCTCACTGTTTCTAAAAAGGTCTAAATTTAAATCTAAAGCTGAAGCTGGTGAAGATTGTAAGGAGAGAGTTTCTAAGTTTGACATAATATCTATATATTAATACGTGAAGCAACAATTTGTGATTCGTTTTAAAGATACTTGCCGCAGGCGGAGCAATATAAAATTATGCACGGTTATAGTTGATGTAGAGAAGGATAGCGTAATGATTTTTTTTTTTCAAATAATGCATAAAACATACATAAAATCAACTAAAAACACATTACACGCACTACCTTGCATTTGACATAAACACATACGTAATAAACGAAACAGAACATTCAATGTCTTACTATGAAAACACAACGTCAAAAATGTCAGATGTCTGTCAAAATACCCGCTATTGCTTTTAAATGCAGTTAAGTTAATAAACCTCTTTTTACCTTTAACGGGTGCGTTCTAACTTGCGTGCGTGCGTGGTAACTTGATATTAATACAATTTATTTAAATCAGAGAAATATTGGTGCTACTTAGGACAATATAAATAAGGTTTAGTTTTTTAATTTAAATTACGGTCGAATTTCGACCGCTGCGACGGGTGACTAGTTTAAAGAAAAAACTGTTTTAGGCAGTCTAGTGAACAGCAAGTCATAAATAATAGAACAACGCTACACTATCTTTACGATCTAACTTACCTAATTTACATTGATAAGAATTTACCAGTTGCGCAATTCTTCCTGGTGTTAACAGGATGTCAGATAAAGGTTCTTTTGTTTAGCTTTCGAACAGGTAGAGAAAGGCAGGTCCTTTGATTTACGGATTCATTTATGGCGTCTACCGGAATGTAGTTTTTTGTCGCTGTTTGTTCGGGCTCAAAGGTACGATCCAGATAGATTTACGTAAATCTTTTATTTGTACGAAGCTACTTTGTTTTGATGCAGATCGGTTTAAAGAACAAAATCGTATATAACGAGGTGAAATGCGTGACGTCAGGATGGTCGCGGAGTCTTCATTATTATTCGTTCTTGAATATTTCAAGTAAAATACAGGAGTAAACTTCTTCGATTTGTTCACACTTGAGGAGGTCCGATCGCTTCGGCGGTTAAACAAGAATCTCTTTCTACCGACAGGCGCTCGCCTTTTTATTTTGTTGTAATATTAGTATGATATGACTAGTAGACATCCAAGAATTAAAAAAAATATTTTAAATAATATATTTATAGCCATAAGTATATTATTTAACAAGTGTGATTTGATGTAAGATCTTATATTGACATGATTCTGAGACTGATATCTAAAAATATGTTTGTGATTTATTACGAGTAGGTGTCTACTTAGTACCATCTAAATACACTTTTATGCCATATTTCTCTATTAAGTCGCAATATACATGTAATAAAACCTTGAACGTTGTTGCTTATTTTGAGATCGCAATGATAAGATAAGATAATCATTTATTCGTTCAGTTTATACACATTTAACTATTACAGGAAAACAATATTTACAAAGAGAAAAGAAGATGCAAAACATCCCGAATTGGACACTGCTCAGCATTATTATTTATTTATTTATTTAAAAAGGGCAGCCAACAAGACAATACATTACACTTACAATTAAAAAATACATTAGGCTTAAATTAAATGCTGTCTTAATAACAGGCCACCACGGCATGCATCGTGGTCGAGTTTAAATACTTAAGATTATATTAGAACACTTAATTGTACGTATTACAATAATAATTACGTATAGTATATGTATATATATAATATAAGTGTATATAAATGTATGTATATATGTATAGTAAAAAAATATGTGTTAACAATTATGTAATTAATCCTGTATTAAACATTTTATAGAATTCTTAAATTTACTAATTTTATTATTAAATATGTCCAATGTGGGCATTGTTATTATGTTGGCATCCGAGGACAACCAGCGCTGATCTTCCGCAGTATTCGACTTAAACAATTTGCTATGTTCAACAATATTAGGCTTACTCTTACTTGTAAGTCCATATATTATTTTTAAATACATTGTAGACCTTTACTTCGTTTGTAGGATTGCTAAGTCATTGTTTTAGGGACAGTAACTGGTGTGTAACCAGCCTAATATAGCAGTTCGCTTCGCAGTGGTAGCTTCGCAAGTTCTGACCGCTCGTTACACTACTGCGCTTTGAGCAATCTGCTTCGTGGTTCTACGTCTGACCGAATGTACAGTTTCTGATTAAAGATCTCGATGAGAGCTAATGGCAAATAGAGCTGGTTTCGTAAATCATTAATTAAATGTAGTAAATAAATAATTCTGACAAGAAGTAGACGCTGTTCATGACACTGTCGTCAATCCATTATTGTCATTGCTGGGCACGAGTCTTGTCTGAGATGAGAGAGTTTAGGCCATAGTCCACCGCGCTGGCCAAGTGCGAATTGGTGGAATTCACATACCTCCATGAACTTTTTTTTTTAAAGAACGGGTGTGTAGGTTTCATCACGATCTTTTTGTTCACCGGAAAGCAGTGATAATTAATTTCTGATGCGCACATAAATCAGAGGAGCGTGCCTGGGACCTCAGACCTTCCGATTGAGAAGGCAAGGTTTAACCATAATATAAACCAAAATAATGGGTTGACGATATCAATTCGGTTAAAGGATAGATCGAATTTCAAAATTCTAATATTCTCATAATAAAAAATATATTTGTACATGATAATAAAATATATTGGTAATTAGTTAATAGGTACATTTTGTAACATAATTATAAATGTTTATGTACTTTAAAATATAGAATAACGGTCGACTGTTCGAATACTGCAGTAACAAAAAAGTTAACGATTGAATTAGTTTGGATAGTAAAGCGATTGAAATTTATGTACCTACTCGTAGATACAATCCCATTCTTTAACGTTACATATTCCATTTCAATTAACATCTTTTAAAAGCTTACGTAAATGCAATTACGTAATTTTAAAACATCAGTTAAAGAAATCAAAGTTTCCGTAGTCGGCAGCCATATTGTCTCAATCGTCTTTCAGCCAACATTCCGATCCAGCTTCATTTCAGATGAATTTATAGCTCCAAGACATTAAACTTCACTCACGATTCTTAACTTTTCGACTCCTCGCTATTGAGGAAGTCTTATGAAAAGAGGAAAATTTATTGAGTTTTTTTATAACTATAGCGATCTTGTTTGTGTTGAAGTATGGCTGGATGGTTCAAGCTCCCACTCTAGCCGCCCGCAACCCCGGAAGCCCCTTTTAGTCGCCTCTTACGACAGGCAGGGGATGTCGTAGCCCTATTCTGATCCCGGAGCTATCGGAGCGATCACCTGGTGAACCAGGTAAACATATAAAATGATTTCCACCTGAATGAGATATTTCTTCATACTAGTACTAAGCGCGGTAGTGGGACCTCTCTGCACCACACTGGTTCTACCACCTTTTAAAGCATTACATTAGGTGAACGAGTATTAAAAACTTAAATATTCTTATAATGTTTATGTTAAATCACTTTAGTACAAACTAAAAAGCCCTAAAAGTTCAAGATTCGCCAACTTACCGGACGAATCTTGAAGTTCGTCTTTAGGGCTATTGAAGACATTTTCACAAGAACCTGGTGAATGGAGCCGCCTGTTTACTTTTTTTTGAGAAATAAAATTGTCGTGTTATTTTCTTTGCTCTTTTAAGATACGTGAATAAACGCGTATTGAACCAATGGATGTTCTTAATTTGTTTTTTATATCGCAGTAGTTTTTTTTTCTGTTACTGTTATTTTTTACGTCCCACTGTTGAGCTGAGTTTTTCTTCGCAGAGTTTTGAAGCATACTTGATATCAAGAAAGTGTACTAATTATTAAAAGGCTGCAAATTAAGTTCTACAATATGTCTTTTTATAAGCGTACAATACTGATACAGTTTTACTGTGATCCAGAATAATATGAGTATTTTTTAATTAAGAAGAAACTTTATAAGTGTGTAAAAGAAATTAAATGCGAGAATTTCCACTAGCAATCATTAAAATTCCCACCTTACAAATAAACGCAAGCTCAGAACGTCCACCGGTCATACATGAAAATAAATAAAACATCAAAAGCTTTAGCCTTTTGGCAGTACACCGCAAATCTTTTCAAAATTTTTAGAATAAGAACAAAAAATGAATAAAACATTGAATGGCTTTGTGAGACCAACATCCGGCACACGTGGATGTCGCTTTAAGTCGGCGGCTATTTTTAATTCAAATTCGTAAGGAACTTGTTTTACCAGCGGCAATTAACGAGCAACGATATAAAACAAATGCGGCGAAATTTGGGAAAAGGTAGAACCGGAATAATCCCACCGGAGAGGTAACACTCTCAGGGAAGCAACGCATCTGTGATTGGCTTCAATTAGAATGAAGCTGCTACATTAAATTCCTCACTGGCCATTGGCAGTAGTGACATTTTCCGTCAAATCGACTGCTTGCTCCTCATTTCAATAACAAACCTGTGAAGCATTTTATATCTAATTATAATATAGTTAATCGCCAAGTGACTCTTTTTGTACATACTCGGGGTAACTACGTATTCCAGTAAAAACTAATTCCATAAATACTAATTATATGGTTGTTTGATGTATTGGAATACCAAAAACATGCATATTTATACATTGCCATTTGAATAGCACCATCACACGGGATCAATGTTTAACTTTATTTATATATATCAACCATATTTTTTTTGTCTAGTGATACAAAACGATAACATTGAATTATATTTTACTAGTCACCCGTCGCAACGGTCGAAATTCGACCGTAATTCAACTTAAAAACTAAACATGATGTTGTCCAAATTATTTCCTAAATTCAACTTTTATTACTTTCAAGTTATTTTAATACACTCGAAAGGTAAAAAGAGGGTTAACTGACAAGGCTGCATTTAAAATCAATAACGGGTATTTTGACAAAGACACCTGACATTTTTGACGTTCTGTGTTCTCATATGTTGAATGTTTATTTTCGTTTATTATATTTATGTATTTGTGACAAAGGGCACGGTAGTGTGTGTAATGTGTTTTATGTTGTATGCATTATTTGAAAAAAATATTAACATTCTGCACTCCTTCTTTACGTCCACTATAACCGTGCAAAATTGCATACTAATTCGTTCGCGGCATTATACTTAAAAATGCAAGTTTTTGCTTCACGTATTTAATATATAGATTTCACAAGTTACACAACCGTTTATCGCTTACCGCTAGCAATATAACTAAGTCAATAATATCCTCCGCCGCCATTGTCTTTGCTGAATCTAATTTATCGTGGATTTCGTTTTTCAGATTTTATTGCGGGCCTATTGTACCATTTTGAGATTTATAGCCCCCTCGTGATTGGATATCAATCTGACCTTTACATATTCTACAGTAAATGTTGGTATCTCGTAAGAATATCAATTCCGTATCTTACGTCATCAAACAGTATGTGAGATCATAGATGTCGAAGTTCAATTGATTACGTCAGTATAGAAAACTCGGCTAATGTTTTTTATTCTTAACTATGCGTTTTTTATATAAATTACTAGCCGTCCCGACAAACGTTGTTTTGCCATATAAAAATTAAAAAAAATGTTAAGGGTGGACAACCCTTAAGGGGTACGAAAAATAGATGTTGGCCGAATCTCAGACCTACTGAATAAGCACATAAAATTTGGTAAAAAATTGTCAAGCCGTTTCGGAGGAGTATGGCAACAAAAACTGTGACACGAGAATTATATATATTAGATTTTTAAACAACCGTATGTTTTGATATAAATTATTTTTAAACAACCGTGTGTTTTGATACAAATCACTACATAGTAAAAAAACAAAGTGGCTTTTTGCTGTCTGTCCCTATGTATGCTTAGATCTTTAAAACTACGCTACGGATTTTAATGCAGGATTTTTTAAAGATAGAGTGATTTGAGACGAAGGTTTTTACGTATAATACGTGTATAATATAGCAGAGAAACACTAAGAATTTTAGATTTTTGACTTTAAGGCGGAACGAAGTTCGCCGGGGTAACTGGTTTATAATAAACGAGATATCTCTCTGTAACGTTTCTTTCACATTAGGTTGGATTCGCAGTATTACTGTGCGCAGACTGATTTATATGTATGTATGACTGATGGGATACATACAACATACTAATAGGAGGGCCAAGAATTATCCGCTTCAAGCTTCATTGTTGGTACTGGAAGCATCAGCGTTGAGCGGTCCAAACAAATGTATGGATCCAATCCTATAGGACCACGCTGTGTTGCAGCAAATTATAAAATTTTGCTGAAAGTTGCTTAATGCTGACACTTCCATGGCGAAGGCAATGTTCACTGCACACTGCGTGGTCACGCGGAGTAGTAAGCGAGCATGTTTAATTCACGTAGATTCGTTGTCATTATAATACGAACACCAGGATCTGTATGTCGGTAGGAGAAAGAAAACTGTTGGCCCGACATAATGTGAACGCACCCTTAGGTCGCTACTATAATCCCTAAAATGACAAATAGATTATTAACTATAAAAACTTACACAGGCAAAATTACCTTAAAACTCAGTTTAAATGGCACTTCTGTTAAATCCATTGTTGAAACTTAATTTTTAAAATAAGTTAAAAGTAATAAAAATATTTCATCGTTACTCGTTTTACCCAAAATTTATTTTTAAAATATAAGGCTTTACTCGTGAAGGCTTTAAATAGGCTATCGCTGTTTGTAACAGTTTAATCTTTATAGTGATTAATTTTTTGCCGGCCAAAAACAAGTTTTTATGAGAAACCCGAAGTAAAAGTGAGCGAATTAGTTTCGCGTACTGAGAGAAAGTAAATCACCCGAAACTGCTTATAACAATCTTTCGTTACTTGTTTTTGCAAATACTTTATCTAAGAAATGGTACAATTTTTTAACCTACGAGTACCTATTTCTTTTTTTTATCTGATTGAAGTAGCAAACGAGCATACAGTCCACCTGATGGTAAGTAGTTACTGCCGTCCATGGTCACATGTAGTACTAAACGTTGACATTTTTGAAATCGAAGTAAAGTGTAGTTAGTAGTACCTACCACCAAACCTATTTCTAGCGTGAAGCACTTTTGCGTTTCGATGGAAGAGTGTGGTTGCCGGCACACTTTTATATGAGTCCATACCATCTTAGTCCTCGAGAGTAGCAACACCATTATTGTCCGAGATTCAAACCCAGGCATACGAATTGGAAATTAATTATCACTGCTTTTCGACGAAGAAAAACATCGCGAGAAAACAAAAAACATCGCGAGGAAAAGTTCTAGGAGGTGTGAGAAGTCCACCAATTCACATTTGGCCAGCGCGGTGGACACGCAGGCAAGTATCGTCCGCCTAAACTCTCTCATTCTGAGAACCGTGAGACCTGTGCCCAGCAGTGGGACAATAATGGGTTGGCGAGATGTACAGACAGAAACAAAATTATGAAGTGTATTTTCTCCCAATAACGGTAGTACATTCAAATTTAGTATGATATAAAATTACTCACGCATATTTTGCATAAAGGTCGGAAAGCATCGGATACCGTAAATTGAAATTTGATGAATAATGCGTATAAAGTACGTTTCGAGTATGTTTCGTTTCAAGTTCAATAGTCAACTTCAATCATTGTACCAACAATGGAATTGGTCACGGGAACCATGGAAGCAATGATTAACGCCAACAAAGAAATGACTGCTCGAAATTCATTGCGGCTTTTAATTTCGACTTTTAAATTGAACAGCTCTACCCTCAGCTGTAGCGTTTTTAACTCTACGGTTAGGGTTGTCATCTCTTTATATAAGTATTGTACGTTATTTTGGCTAATTAGGAATTGTAAAAAGTTTAGTCGTAAGCATTTAAATTGTAAGCATATCTAATAAAATGAGCCCAAACACGATGGTGATTTTATTATTTTAATACATAGTTTCTATGGATATTGGACATAATAATATTGTTTCGATTTCCACCTGCACCTAATATTTTACAGAAGTTCGAAAGCTCAATCGTATATCGGTAATTGAGTCAATTTAGCTTCTATGACGAATATAGGTAGCGTAAATATGACGAATGTAGGTAAACTATAAACAAACTATGAGACAGTTGAAAGTGAATAAAATATATTGTACTTAATTTTGCAACAACGTGTTGTTTTTACATTTTGTAAGCAATATATTTTGATTGCTAAAACTTTAGTCGGTGGCAACCCTATCTTCCCGCCACGCGACTTCCTATCTTGTCCCCTGCAGTTATTAACGTGAATCGTTCACTTCGTGATAGTTTCGATGTATTCGATGGGGTACAATGCGTCGGACCGGGGAATCGTAGCATTATTATCGATCTTTATCGCGGACGGGATTCCGAATAAAATTCGACATGCATTATTTATGTTGAAGGGGAGCCCGTTTATTGAAATCATAGGCAATACAACAATACTATAGGCAATACAATCATAGGCAGTACTGATTTTGGTAGCCGGTTTTAGCTCCAATGCCGTTAGAGTTCGGACGATACTTGGCTGCGTGTGCAATGTTTGAGTTGTTTTGGTTTATCAGTGATTATGGTGGCCAGATGATGCGTTTGCTAGAAAATTAAGGCAATAAGAATTTAACGAATTTATGAAACCTTTTCTTCACATGGTATAGGAATTTGGACAATTAAAACAACAAATATACTATGTTATAAATAGCGACAGTGAATAAAATTGACGACCCGCGTGGCGGAGTGGTTACCATACTGGTCTGACTCGCAATGGGTCCCGGGTTCGATTCACGGGCAGGCAGGTATATGAATGATGAGTTTAGTTTCGTGTGTTTCTCGGTGTTTGTGTATTCGTCTTGTGTGTGTTCATGGTACCCACGGCATAGAAGAAAATCCTATTGTGGGGCTATGAGTGTAGAAAGCGTGGTAGTTTTTCATTATTACTCAGAGATTATCACTCTTCTTCTTGGCTCAGAGAAACCAAATGTAGATTCAATCAACAGAAAAACAATTCTCTTATTGCATCTGAAATTAATATAAAAATACTATATTTCTATATGCCTATACTAAAATGAAAACTTATCAAAGCCAAAATTTTAATTCAATAACAAAATATTTATAAAATATTTAGAACTAAAACAACGTCTTTGAATTTAGTTTACAAAATTCTCGACGTATAGGCATGTCTTAAATATTTTAGAAGAGACTTTGAAGAATTTAACAAAGGAACAAATAGGTACTAAATAGTCCCAGTCGTGTAAAATTTGTATAACCCTCCACCGCTTCTGGTATCTCGACGAAAGATCTCTACAATTCGGAGTTGGTGTAATATTTCCCCAATGTCGGTCAGATCGCGCGATACGGGCGTCCGTTTGTTACTTATTAACTTGTTACTTTAAGTCATTTGTTACGTAGAACAAGGTCATATGTATTTGTTATTTTATTTTAAAGAAAGATACAGTTTTGTGGCCGCTGACTCATTTTCCTGTTAAGAGACCATATTAGCCCTCGAGAATGGCAAAACATATGTAATTCAACTTAGATAGACTCTTATTTTACCAATTACCGTTAAGTGAGCTACGTGCTCGTATGTTATTACAATCGTAAAAATAACCATTTATTTTTTATTTTAAAATTACCACCCACTTAACTAAAAATAAACGAAAGTTTTAAAATTAAACGTAAATAAAGAAGAATAAGTCTATCGCATCTGAAATTAGTACAAAATGTATAGACCTATACAAAACTAACATCGTAGCCAAAATTTTAATAAAGTAACAAATAATAAATATAACAAAAAAAATCAAACAACGCAATTGAATTCACTTTCCAATTTACATAATATTCAAAGCTTATATCTCTAAGATTTTAAAGTCTTTAAAGAAATTAACAAAGGAACAAATAGGTACTAAGTAGTCCCACTCGTGTAAAATTTGTATAACCCTCCACCGCTTCTGGTATCTCGACGAAAGATCTGTACAATTCGGAGTTGGTGTAATATTTCCCCAATGTCGGTCAGATCGCGCGATACGGGCGTCCGTTTGTTACTTATTAATTTGTTACTTTAAGTCATTTATTACGTAGAACAAGGTCATATGTATTTGTTATTTTATTTTACCTAAAGAAACATTTTTGTGGCAGCCGAATCAATTTCAAATGAGGCGACCATTTTAGTCCTTGGGAGAGGCAAAGCATCTGCAATTGAACTCAGATAGATCTCTTCTATCACCACTTACGTTCAAATTGTCTACGGGCTCATTTGCTATGTCAATCGTATAAAATTTGCTTTATTTATTTTGTAACTAATATGAACATAAATGCAAACGAAAATATTTGAATCAAGCGTAAATTTAATCATAAAAAGAATAAATCTGTTGTTGCATCTGAAATAATTAAAAAAAAAACACGACAATTCCATACAACTTTGGAAACTAGTAGTTCGCAGCCACAATTTTAACAAAGTGACAATAAGAAATACAACAAAAAAATCACAATGTCGTAGAATTCAGTTTCCAATTCATAAAATTCTCCACGTTTACATCTTAAATATTTTAGAGACTTTGTAGAATTTAACAAAGGAGAAATAGGCACTGAATAGTCCCACTCGTGTAAAATTTGTATAACCCTCCACTGCTTCTGGTATCTCGACGAAAGATCTCTACAATTCGGAGTTGGTGTAATATTTCCCCAATGTCGGTGAGATCGCGCGATACGGGCGTCCGTTTGTTACTTATTAACTTGTTACTTTAAGTCATTTGTTACGTAGAACAAGGTCATATGTATTGGTTATTTTATTTTAAGAAAAGCAAAAATGTGACTGCCGGCTTGTGCAATTTTGTGACTGCGGCTCAATTTCAAATGACTATTTTTCTGAAGTTGCAAGGCATCTTTGATTAACTTTAGATAGAACCCTGCTCCATGTGAAGTTGATTACGGATTTTGATGAATTGCAGTGGCCATTTACTTGCAATTGGACTGCATCTTCGTCAACCCATAATTGTCCCACTGTTGGGCACGGGTCTTCTCTCAGAATGAGAGAGTTATGTGGATAGTGGACAGTGGACTGCATACTTGTTTTTAATTCAATTGGATAACGTAAACTCCAAACCAATAATTTTAAAAGTGCGTTAGTAACGCACTTACTAGCATATTCCTCTTATGTGCTATTGTGGACTGTCTCTCTTTTGACCGACGAAAGCTTGGGAAACACTTCACACTACTGCAAGACAGATTTTTGGACACTTATGTAATCGTTAATTTTAAAAAGGTTATTGCTGTCTTTTTTATCTGACTTAAGTAGCAAACGAGCATGCAGTCCACCTGATGGTAAGTGGTCACTGCCGCCTACACCTGTAATCAACTACATACAGAACATGGGTTTCATCTGAAATCAATCACAGATGCGTTGCTACTCCCGAGGACTATGATAGACGCCTCATGTGAAAGTGTCTATTGATACATGTAATTATGCCCAAATATAATTGTGGTCGACCACAGACCACAAGCAGACAGGTCGTGTCCCGTGGCCCCAATGCCCCACATTAACCTTACTGAAGGTGCCCTTGAGTCGCTGTAAACCCAATTTAACATGAGCCATGGGTCCGCTAACTACTGGGTCCTTAAGGTACAGAAATAAGCCGAGGTCCGTACCTTACTGAAGGTGTCCTTGAGTCGCTGTAATCCCAATTAACTATGATCCCAGGATCCGATAACTACTGGGTCCTTAAGGTACGGACTTAGGCTGAGGTCCGTACCTTACTGAAGGTGCCCTTGAGTCGCTGTAATCCCAATTTAACATGATCCCAGGATCCGATAACTACTGGGTCCTTAAGGTACGGACCTAGGCCAAGGTCCGTACCTCACTGAAGGTGTCCTTGAGTCGCTGTAATCCCAATTTAACAAGAGCGATGGTCCGGTGATAACTGGGTCCCTAATCGTCATTTCCTTGAATGAAGGCAAGGTCTAGGATTTCGGTAACTGGAACCTAAACCAGCCAAATCCAGTTTTTAGTCTTGTACGCCCAATCGAGCTTCAACCTCACCAAAACCTATTTAAATACAGTTGAATAAAATTAGGGCTATACTTTAAAAAACCCGTTCATACTCACAGTAATATGCAACAAGGAAACATGAATAAAATTCAAATATATCCAAAGAAACACAAGGACTTGAATAACACAAGCTAAGCTGGGGGGAAACAAAAAGTTAAACCCCAGAAAGTTCCAAATGCATTTTTATTCCGCAAAGTAAGGTTTAATGGCGGTATACTCGCAGACCCAGATTCTGTTTTAGATAAGAAAATGGGTTTCGTTACGTATACAGACAAAAAGTTATCCTATGTTCCTTGTTTTAAGGGGATTCTATGTTTGTAATATACTTACGCAGTGATAGCCTAATGGTTGAAACTTGCCTCTCGATCGG
This sequence comes from Spicauda simplicius, assembly GCA_949699795.1. Taxonomy (NCBI): domain Eukaryota; kingdom Metazoa; phylum Arthropoda; class Insecta; order Lepidoptera; family Hesperiidae; genus Spicauda; species Spicauda simplicius. Next base: position 2,843,263 of record OX453064.1, read on the forward strand.
GAGGTCCGAGGTTCAAACCGACGCACCACTGATTATTCTAAAATTATGTATGTGTATTATTAGAAATTAATTATCACTGCTTTTTGGTGAAGGAAAACATCATGAGGAAACCTACACACTCGAGCGTTCTTAAAAAAAAGTTTGGAGGTGTGTGAAAATCAATTCGCACTTGGCCAGCGCGGTGGACTATGACCTAAAAACTCTCTCATTCTGAGAGAAGACTCGTGTCCGGCAGTGGGATAATAATGGGTTGACGACAATAAACTTATAATTAGTTATAGGTTTTTTTTATTTGTAAAAGTAGGTGCATTTTTTTGTTTTCGAGAGGGAATCCAGCTGCGGGCTCAGTATTATATGAAGCAATCATCTTAGTATTCGGGAGTACCTACTAACATATCTCTAATTGACTTCTGATAAAACGTATATGAAGTTGTTTACAAATGTCATGGTCGACGGTGACCATTTACTATTTAACTGCATGATCTTTTACTACTTCAATCTTAGGAAGAAAAATAAAACCTGCTATTATAAGCTAAGAGTATTTCTTATGTTATATAGGAATTTGACAGCCATGTACATCATCAAAGTACTAGAAATTCTATTTGAGGACAATAATAATTGCTATTGCGTTTCTTTTGCCTTCATAAGTCCGTAAAAAATTCAGGTGCCTATTTACCTAAAACCTTATAACACCTTATAAACCTTATAACACCTTACATAAAACCTTATAACGGACAGACAGACAGTGGAGGTATTGTAATAGAGATCCAAGTACCCTGCAGGAATAGAATCCTGTACCTCTAATTCTGTTTATCCAATAAAGTTGAACTTGGTTTAAAAACAAGAAATTTCTTCTCTAAATACTTTTTTTATTGCTTCCATAAGAGCTTTAGGTATTTTATCTCCTATTATTACATTTTTGTGATGTATATGTTCAATATTTTCAAGCGAAGACCTTCTTGAATTCGTTCATATACAAAAAAGAAATATAATTATTTCGATATTACAATAACATGTATTTTTATCGGTACCAAAGTCTTCGACCTTTGTATCGTTAAGGAAACTTTCTCTAGACATTCTTTGTTTATATCAAAGTATTTGTTTTTCAATTTAACTTCTCCGCCATATTCTATTGCTTAATAATTCAATATGACGCAGGGTAATATGTAGCAAAAATCATTTAAACTATTCCTTGGTATCTTCATGCGCTAAGTTTAGGAAACTTGAGGTTAGCAAGAATTTCATTAGCTGGAAGACGAAATAAAAACTGATATTTTACTATGTTAGTTTTAGAAAACGTACAAATATTTCTTGCGCTGAGAAATTCTTGCGTTTTGGTGAAAAGCTGTGGTTTTCGGCTTCTATCCTATCATAAGCAATCCTAGTCCCCGAGAGTACAATAGCATCTCTTATTAACTTTAAATGGAACACGTGTTTTATATGACGTTGATTATAAACAATGCCGTCTTTACCATAAGGACACTGGGGGCCATGGCCCAGGCCCCCCATCTATGTATATATCTACATTTATATGAATAATTTGAACCATTCGATCACCATTATAACTTACCATTTAAGTTTATAATCTTAACATTTGTTATTTCTATTTTCAAGTTAGTTATTTGTCTATCTTAATCATATAATATTTTTGTCCACCTGATGGTAATGACAGCTGCCGCGGATGAACATCTGCAACTCCACACCTATTTCTGAGTGATAACTACAGTATTAAGCGCTGTTTTCTGGTTTTATAGTTGCGGTAAGAGAGACGTAGATAGTTATCAGAGGCGTTCGAACTTAGTCCTTAGAAGTTTTGAACCAGCAACTTTACCTTTGATAGGATTGACGACGACCCGCGTGGCGGAGCGGTTACAATACCGGTTTCACGCGCAGTGGGTCCCGGGTTCGATTCCCGGTCAGAGGTATTTGAATGATGAGTTTGGATTCATGTTCTGGGTCTGGGTATTTGTGTATTCGTCTTGTGTGTGTCCATGGTACCCACGACGGAGGAGAAAATACTAGTGTGGGGCATGAGTGTAGAAAGCGTGCGTGTTTGTGATTCTATTACTATCTGGGGGTTGATTCCAGAAGTCTATGGCCGGCAGTCTCCACTTACTATCATGTAGACTGCTCGTTTAATACTTCTATATTATGTAGGAAAAACTTTCTGAATTAAATACAAGGTTTCTCGCCTCGAAGTCGTTAAATATTGCCAATAACTACAGAGATCAAACGCTCAAAAATATTTATGAAATTATTAAGATATACATGCCACATGAAAGGCACGATGAAAGAAGGCATAAATCGACTACCAATTTCAGTGGTATGCATTAATTACTGTAACGAATTATAGATCAATCGTTATGGTTATGATGAACCTTTTATATCAAAGATACTACTTTAACTGTGCCTCGCAAAAGCTATATGTATTAAAAACTGTTTATTTTTTTATCTGATTGAAGTAGCAAACGAGCGTGCAGTCCACCTGATGGTAAGTGGCTACTGCCGCCCATGGACATCTGTGAACAACTTCATATAGAACATGGGTTATATCTGAAGTCCATCACAGATGCGTTGCTACTCCCTAGGACTATGATGATCGCCTCCTATAAAAGTGTGCCGGCAACGACACCTTTCCATCGAAACGCAAAAAATGTTTCATACTAGAAACAGGCGTGGCGGTGGTACTTCCCTGGTCGAACTACACTGGTTCTACCATTAGTTATTTTTATATTTCTTTACCCTTTTTGAAGTGAAACTTCTTTAGGCGCATGAGGGTAAAATTTTTACAGATGAACCGTCACGCCGGTATGCAACGGAAGTGTCGGAAAAGAGAGAGAGAGTGATCGAGACCGATTGAGAGAGAGTAAGACAAGGCGAACGTAGCATGAGCAACTAGCCGTGGAGTGAGAGTAGGGAGCAAGCGAGTGAGAAAGATTGAGAGAAAAAGTGAGACAGAGCGAACGTCGTATCACGCCTTTTTCCCTTCCTCTTAATCTTGGAAATTTAAAGTTTTATATTTGTATAAATATAAACAAGATTTATAAATTAGTTCGCCAAAGAAGTTTCACTTCTGACATGTGTACTTTGTACGCACGCATGTTTTTTTTGATTAAAATAATGCAATGGATTGTTGTAATAAATGTTCACATAATATGTCTACCATTTCTCTGTAGCTTCTTTTTTCAACATTGGGTTACGTCGTAGAGCCCTGATTTGAAAGGTTACTCAGCTCAATTCTTCGTTCCAATTTATACCTTCGTTATTTCGCTAACGATCTTGCATATAACGGAACATGTGAGAGTAAAATCTAAAATCTGATAATTCTTTCTATTCCTACACGATCAACTGATGAACATTGAAGAACTTAAGTGTATGTTTAAATTTGAAGGGTATAGTTACTACACATAGGGTTATTTTTTAATTGGCTCTCTGGGGTGGCATTAAATCTCAAGGTGGGCATAAAATTATTTCAGCTTTTTCATAATGTAACAGTAGCAAACAAATAGGCAGTTCATTTGATGGTAGGAGACCACTGACACCCATGGACACGTGTCAAAGATATAAGATTAAAGTGCTACCTAAAGTCAACAGTTATTTATAAATTCGTTTCGCATGCATTAAAAAAAATGATTATTTTTTATTTTAAATTTGTACCTTAAGCTTGTAACGATAAGGCGGACGGGCCACCCGATGGAAAGTGGTTGCCATCGCCTACGTCGTAATATTACATGACTCAATAAAAGCACAGTAGGAATATGAGGAACAGTATGGAAACTGCCTACAAGCGTTCGAAAAGGGCATCATATAAGGTACAGGTCGTGGTACACATGCTTGGTAGAACTTAAGAAATCAATTAGTATTTCTGACTTATACCGTATTACCCTATTGCCACTCTGGGTGACATTGGCGGATCTAAAATATTCGTTTTGGAGCTCGCCAGCACCCTCTTGTAAGTAAGAAAAGTAATTAGTATTTAGTTAGTAGGTACTTGTATTTAGTTGCCCTTTACATACTTGATACTTTTGCCCTCCTCATCTCCTCTACCCTTCTATTTATAAATATTTAAGAAAATCTCTTCAAAATCGGTACAGCTTTTACTAATAATAGGTATATGCAGACAATTCTCAAAAATTAGGAATAAATCTTAATTTCATGTAAACCAGAAAATATAAAATGGGCATTTACTTTACATCGCGGGTGTTTTTAATTCATAATATAAATATAGATTTTATAAAGATCGATATAGGTACCACATAATACATTTCAAAGTGCATTCAGGGAACAAAGCGTCTACCTGAGAGATCATTCACGCCGCCAGCATCCGAGCGTCCATTCAACACCTTTGAAAGATCTTTTAGTTTGCAACAAAAGAACAACACAATACCCCACAGAAATAGGATTGTACGAGGTACATTACGGTGTCTTTCTTGCGTGTAAACTGCAAGCCTTATTGTCTTGTGGTGGCCAAAATACTGCTTTGCGTGGATAACCGCACAATTCAAAATTGTATATTTTGAGAATACAGTTTTATTCTAAGGTAGTGGACCCGGCAAACTTCGTTCCGCCTAAAAGTCAAAAATCTAAAATTATCAGTGTTTCTCTACTATATTATACATGTATTAAACATAAAAACCTTCCTCTTGAATCACTCTATTAAAAAAAAACTGAATTAAAATTTTTATGGTGGTAGAACCAGTGTATTTCGACCTGGGAAGTACCACCGCCACACCTATTTCTAACGTGAAGCATTTCTTGCGTTTCGATGGAAGGGTGTAGTTGCCGGCACACTTTCACATGAGGTGACCATCATAGTCCTCGAGAGTAGCAACGAATCTTTGATTGACTTCAGATGGAACCCTGTATGAAGTTATTTACAGATGTCCATTAGGTAGACATACAGATTACCATCAGGTAGACTACATGCTCGTTTGCTACTTCAGTCAGATAAAAAAAAACTCCTCTGTGGGGAGTCTGTGTGTGCCTGTTATTCTCAAATTCCACAGATTCCAATAAGATTCTTTTTATTTGAGGATTAACTTCGAATATGGCACCGGTAGCCTCAGTCATTAGCACAAGAAGCGCAAATAAAATTTAACCACTAACGGTCACCCATCCAACTCACAATAGTATTCAAGTACCTTGACTTGACCTTATGGAAATAATTTATTTAATTTTACAAATATATCATCTGTCTTAATGCGATATTTACATTTGAGTTAAGACTTAGGTTTATATACTTTTGGTTCATATTCTTAATAATTTCTCTCATACTAAAACATTACTACCAGATACTCGTACTTTGAACAATTTAATTAAATAAATTATTGTGGAAACAAAGAACCCTACTGCTGACGACAGGCGGGGCGAACAAATATTACAGAAAAACTACAAATGTAGGTAGGTACATTTTGTTTCTGCTTGCAGTACCTACCTACCGTTTATTAAAGTTATGTAAATAAAGGTAGGTAAATTCTATTAAGTAATAAACAAGTGTATAATAATACATTTTTATAATGGTCTTGTTACTGGCTCATATTTGATTCGTTCCGTATAAAATTCAAAAATCTAAAATTATCATTTTTCCACCACTATATTACTCTATCTATAAAAAAAAAACTGCGTTAAAATCCATCGCGTACTTTTAAAGATCTAAGCATACGTAGGGACAGACAGCGGGAAGCGACTTTGTTTTATACTATGTTGTATCGATTGTATGGTTAGACTAAAGGAATGCCATTTATATTTTTTTATTTACAATTATACCTATTATTAGTGTGCCTTCAATTATTTCAAACCTCATATGTATAAGATAAGATAAGATAATAGTTTATTTCTCTCACAAAGAAGGTCTTAGGCTAAGGTAATAAGGCATAAGACTCTTTAGGCTGATAATGGAAAATAAAATATTAACAATTTATACGCTCAAACAATATTACCATCCTTATGCAGTCCGGTAAAAATAGCAATTCGTAACTGCAACATCCTAAATAGAAAGCAATAAACTTAGAACATTCCCGTTAGAACAATTTTCATTAAAAATTGTTTTGTACCGTAATATAAATTAATATAAAAGGCATTTAATTTAATTTGATGTCAATTACTGTGACCTGGAAAATTCAAAATAAAAAGAATTTTAGTAGATTTGCTATAAATAATTTAGCTCACAATTTAATAAATCAATGTCGACGTAAAATTTAAGAACGCTTAAAAAATACCAAAATAATTTCGTTAGGGTTGCTAAACATTTAGCTATAGAGCGTACAACACGCACGCGGGCCGATGCGCCGAGCCGCCGACTGCGTTCACTCCCACCACCTCACTCGGTCTCGCTCAGCCGTTCAGTCGTTTGGCCGGCCGAGTCGTGTGTAGACGTACTGTAACTCTCGCGTTCGTACGATACGTTTGTGTTCACGTGTATCCCTACGGAGTCCGTTCCTAACTGGATCTTTTTCGTGTGCAAAATGTGATGTGTTCCCCGTGAAGCGTGTAACGTTGTCAAGTGAACTGTGTTTTGAGTTGAAACTCGAGTTTTGGTGCCGCTAAGGAATTTACTTACGGTACGTAAACTAATTTCGCGTTCTGCCAACTAAGATAAGAGGCTTACCTGTTCCGACACCTACGATTTGCGACTAATAAGTAAGTCCAGTCAAGGTGGTCCCGTTTTTTTGCTGTTTACATCGACGTATGATCTAATATTATGCAAATGTTTCGAATGTTATATTAGCACTAGCTTCTAAACTTTGTAACGACATTCATTAGCATTTATGTGATAATCTGTCAGTATCTATTCAATCTTCAACGTAAACTATTGTTCCACTGCTGGGTACGAGTTTTCCTTAAGAAGCAGGAGGTTTCAAGCTATATTGAATCATAGTGGGCTAGTAAGATTGGTGGTTGTAAACAAGTTATTTAGATTTTATGTCGATGTTTCAGTTGATAGTCATAAAAGTTTAGTTTTAAAATAGGTAGTTATGACATTAGTCGGAAATAAAGATTCGTAAGTAAGTAAATAAACATTTTCCAAAGATTACCACATACAAATAGAAAAACACCGTACAAACTAGATTATAATATTTAGTCATCTCATGGATAAAATAAATGAGCATAACTTGCTTCCATCCTATGATTATTTTACTATTAATTTATTTTACAAAGGTGACACTTATTAGATAATAATTGATATTGCGTATTTATGCAATGTTTTTCGAAGATTGATATTATATTTAATATATTCAGCAAAACTCAATTACTTATACCTTCAAATTTATAATATCTTAAAATATTACATGTTTGAAAAAACATCAAATATTTTAAAACACTTATGAATCTACAAGTCGATTGTTAAAAATAAAATGCTATTTATAATAGTTGAATAATGTAAATATAGAAACATGTAAAATCCGTATTTCCAAGTAATTGATCAAGAAGCAAGCAAGCGTCAAGCACATCCCTAATTGATTTTACGGTAGATACATTCAAGATTTCCGTACTTAATTAAGTACGAAAATCTGAAACTTATCGTTATTAAACTTGTTCCAAAATTATTTTAAACCTCTAAGGAAGTAACGTAGAATTTACTTAGAATCTTATTAAAACTTATCAAGTTACAAGTAGGTACTTGTTTGCTTCCGTTCTTACTAACATTAACAGATAATAATTTAAAGTTGTTTCACAATCAATTCTTAGAATACTCTAATACCGAAAGATTGGCAAATAATGGCGGCTTTCGACTTGTTATTATTACTGAAATTGTTCTTAAAGCATTAGGTATCTACAAATTCGATTTTAGACAAGTTCTAGCATATTTTCTTAAAGTTTATAAACCGTTAAACTGTACCTTCACATCGGCCTGCTCTATTCAGACAATGAATGTGTCTAAGCAGAAGAAACAAACCAATATTTCCTGTTCTTTCATCCAAGTTGTTGTTCTTGTTTCGAAGAACAAACTTCGCAATGAGAACAGAGCCAACACAGTGGAGCATTCCGCTCCGATAAACAGAGTGCTCAGAAATGCTCTAATTGTACCCGATACAATAACTTAGCTGAAATTAAACCGGTTAGCAGCGCCCGCACGTAAATATTTTGATAAGTAACGAAAAGCAGATTTATATCTTTAAATAGTTAAGTACTTGTGAAATTGGGTCACAATTTGTTTATAATAGGATAAATGAATGAACGGTATAAGCACCTATTTTCTTATTTGAAATGTAAGAAAATTTTGTGAAGATATTGAACTTAACATTTTGTTTAATATAACTCATTTGCTTGGAAAAGGTTCAAAGTTCCTTTGAATTTTCTTATATTTTTGCCTAAACTACCTATTATATGAAAGACGAAACAAATCACGTTATTAAAGTTATTTAAATCACAAAATATTAGAAGGAACTGTGGCGTAATTACACGACAATAGTATTAAAAGTCTAGAATAAAAATAAAAAAGGCCTTATAAAATTATTAATATAAAATAAACGACTTAAAATAGTTCTATTAAAGTAATACAAGAATGTAAATAGGTAATGTAATGTAACGTATGAATCAACAGCGCTCATTCATTCGATGAGATCACATTGTTGTGAATAAACTCGAGGAAGTCTTGAAACAATGGATTTATGAACGACGTAAAAACGACTCAAGGAATATTCACAACATTTATTACGTGTTGAATATTTTATGATGCACGTGAATCAAATAAATTATTAAAATGTGTGACTATTTTCTGTGTAAAATTTAAGACTTAAATTATGATAAATTCTTAATCAGGCATATAATAATTATTATTCATTTTATTTATGATACATTTTATTGTAAATTGCATTAACTGTAATGAAACTATGATTTATTCTTAATCAGACGTGTAATTATTATTATTTATTTTACTTAAGTATTACTGCCTTGATTTTGTTTCGGACTGCCTAAAGTTTGGCTGGTAGAGAATGCTTATTTATAGCATTACGTCCACCTTTGTACAAAATTTATGGTACATAAAGAAAAAAAATGTCTATAAAATAGTACCTACCTAGATATATCCTAATAAGTATGTTATTTTAATTATAAACAACCTTTAAAGTATATCTAGGTACTTTCTTTTAAAGTAGGGCCGTTTTCACGTCTCATAGGTTTTTTGATAACTGAGGGTGGCCTGTATATTTTATTTAATCGGTGTTGGTAGGCGTACTAATTATTCTATTTATTACGTTCTACTAAACGTCTTCTACTACGTAAACAAAAGTAAGCAAATTAACTGCTACAAATAACACCTATACCTCCTTGTAGCAGTGAACTAGATGTATTTTCCTGTAAAATATTCGCGCCCAAACGAAGCCAAAAGGTTAAGCCGCCGGAACTGGGTCATTCTTGTTTGCAATGATCGGAACTTTTAAAGTGTCATGTTAGGTAACATTTGGGTTATTTATCGCTATTACTAATACTATGAGTTATGGTAATGGATGGTATAGCCGTTTCTGTGGCCTCGCGATATATTCAGCTGTTATTATGCTATCAAATTTGATCTAAGCTCAGTGTTTAAATTAACCTAAGTATAATGTTAATACTCAGGTACTATTAGGTACTGTGAAAAACATTTTTTTATATGATTGAAGTAGGTAGCATGCAATCAACCTAATGGTAAGTGGCCACTGCCGCCCATGGACATCTGTAATCAACTTCATACAGAACATGGGTTCCATCTGAAGTCAATCACAGACAGACAGAGTCCCTACTCCCGAGGACTAAGATGGTCAAGATAAGATAAGATGGTAAAGTATGCCAGTAACCATACCCTTCCATCCAAACGTAAGAAATGCTTCACGCTCAGAACAGGTATGGCGCTGGTACATCCCCGGTTGAACTTCACTGGTTCTACCACCGCGAATTCTGCTGTAATTATGCTATCAAACTTGATCTAAGCTCAGTGGTATTTAAATTAACCTAAGTATAATCTTCATACTTACTAGTACTGTGCTAGAAACTCTGTATTTTGTATTAATTACTAATACTGTATTAATGAGCTGCTTGTTTAGATTAATATAATGTTTTCTGTTACAGTATTTATCATATTTATATTTATGATATTTCGTACCTTAGCTGTGAGAAACATGATATTCATGGAAAATTAATTTCTGATATTATGACGTGGTTGCAGAGTTACAGATAACTTTATTATCAATAATATCACAATTACCTATGCGAGTTTAAAGAAACGGTACTTAGTTACTTGGAATTGCGTACTACCTATATTGTGCCTAATTTTTTAAGGTGGTAGAACCAGTGTAGTTCGGCGGAAAAGTACCTACCACGGCCACACCTATTTCTAGCGTGAAGCATTTTGTGTGTTTCGATGGGAGGGTGTGGTTGTGGTTGGCACAATTTTATATGATACAACCATCTTAGCCTTCGGGAGTAGCAACGCATCTGTAACTGACTTCAGATAGAATCCCTCTCTATATGAGGTTTCTAACAAAGGGCGGCAGTGATTGCTTACCATCAGGTGGACAATTAATTACACACTTTCACACTGGAGTAGCAACGCATTTTATATTGACTTCAGATAGAAGTAAAATAGAATCATGTTCTATATGAAGTGGATTACAGATATCCATTGGCGGCAGTGACCACTTACCATAAGGTGGACTGCATGCTCTTTTGCTACTTCAGTCATAATAAAAAAAACCTATTATACCTAATACATATATCCGCTTTAGAGATAAACGAAGTTTATATATGTAGGTTGGTGATTTAATTATAAAATATCCAACTACTAGTCCTATAGCCCTATAATTATATAAGTTTAAATTTAAACTAGGTACGCTTAAAACGCAAATATAAATCAATTTAAAATTAAAAGCACTTTTCACATGAAAGGAAAAATTGAAAATTTTCAATCCAAACTTCCAGAGCGAAGCGAATCGAATTCTAGCGGTGAAATTCCCAACATTATTCCGAATAAGATTTATTAATTTCAAAGGCGATATTACCGGGAATTAAAATCGTGCGCCATTCAAAACCACATCTAATAAGTTCCTAGGAGCTATAAACTTGAACGATAAAACAGTGCTGACTTTTATGAACGAGGCGTGGCGTTTGACGTTGGCTGCAATGTTTACTCGTTGCGCCTTAGACTAATGATTCATAATTATTTTTGTTAGGTAATAGGCAAAACTATGACGGGAGTAGCAAATGAGCATGCAATCCACCTGATTATAAGTGGTTCATCATTACTCATCGGCATCTGAAACTATTCATAGAACACGGGTTATAATAATAATACTTTATATTTATTTATTTACTAGCTGTGCCCGCGACATCGTCCGCGTGAAATGGTTTTCATACATATATATATTTTTGGTATCTTGAACCGTTTCCGCACCGCAAGCAGGATGAATAAGCCTTGGAAGCCCTCAAAGATTAAGGATTATTATTAAGCCCTCCTTGTTTTTTATGTTATATAGCCTAAAACCTTCCTCGATAAATGGTCTATTCAATATTAAAATATTTTTTCAATTCGAACCAGTAGTTCCTGAGATTAGCGCGTTCAAACAACAAACTCTTCCGCTTTATAATATTAGTATAGATTTAAATAACCAGACTTATAATTATATGTAATTCCAGTACAATGTGTTGTCATATGAATACTTATACAATGATTATCTACATTGAAGTAGCTCATTAATCATGGTCAGGATACTGTCAGAGTTTTCCCGACACGGTGCATAAGAGAACTGCATTTTTTGCGTATTATTGTGTAGTAATCGTTGACGTGCGCTTCTACATACATCCCTGACCCACTACAGTATCTTGGTAGCCCCATCAACATCCTAAAAACATTGTTAAATTGAAATCAAGAGCATTGTAAGTTTTTTGGGTGAAGTCGGACCAAAGGCTGCTCGTGTAAAAAGAACTTGAGTATGCGTTAAATAAAAAAAAATAAAAATGTTTTTATTGATTAAGAATTAGGTATTCACAAAACAATTCGCTAGGGCCCCTGTACTGGGTTTACAGTGCGTATTACTGGGTGCCCCGCTCATCACCAGGACGAAATTATTCAATCAAAAAAACACAACGTGTTGTGAAGGTAATTATACAACTAACAATTATTATAAAACAACGAACTCTTATAGGTGAATGGGAAGCGTGTCTCATGTGAATGTGTGTATAGTGCAAGTGTAGTTAGTGTTTGTGTTGTTAGTGTAATAAAGTGTAGTGTAGTGTAGTGAAAGTTTAAATATATATTTCTTAACATTAACTGAGCAACCAGTACATCTTCGGACCAATATATTATCCCTCACTGACAATGTTCTTCGTTCTCTTTCGATGTCTTCATCGTCTTTGAGGTCCTTTTTAACTGAAATTAAAGGAAAATGCGTTTTCTCTTTAGGACTATGATGGTTTCTTTACAAAAATATGAGCCGGGCACCACATCCTTCAACCTTACATTTTGTAAAAGCGATGATGCAGTTCTCCTTCGATACTTGTTTCTATCTAGCTATAAAATTATCTAAATTTCTTGGTTTTTGCATAAACTACCAACGCTTCCACGGCTCAAAATTGTATGACATGAATAACTACAATAAAAAAAATATTTACTTACTTAATTGCTGATTTTGAAGATTAAATATTAATCAAACACATACTTTCTTTAGGATAACTGTTTTTGGGGCCAGCATTAGTAGAACTCATATCAGATCTATAAAATCACCAAAGAGATAAAGCGACTCATTGGAAATTGAGGTGACTTTATTAAAAATAATCTATAACAGTATATACAACAGTAGAACAACGACACTTTGGTAGAAAACCAAAACAAAAAAAAGACGGAAACCAACAATGAAACTAAACGTTTGAAAAAACGTAACGAGGTATCCGCAAAAAATGTACCCACAAACCCACAAATACAACTGAAACATTACTTTCACGATCACAATGAAATGCCCATCAAACAATGCGATGAGATATTAACGGGAAACGTGACCAGTAGGGGTGTGCGAATAATTCGTTACGAATTATTCGTTCCGAATCGAATATCAATATTTGATTCAAAACTCGAATCGAATAATTCGAACAATTTCGATTAGTGCGAAAGATTTCGAAAAATTAGATTTTTTTATAATTACTTTGTCGCAAGTCATTTCATTATTTGTATTTTTTGCGTTATTTCTCTCTTAAAATGTAACTTAACTGATTCAACCACACGTATACCTAATCACCACAATCAGTGGATCTCTTTAGACAACTTGTGGGATTGCTGATATGCGATTAATGCAATAACTTGTCACTAATTCCAAAAAACAAACGAATTATTCGAAATTGTAAGAATTGTTTGACTTTTTTTTATATTGTTACACATTTTTTTAATTATTCGATTTGTTTCAAAATTTTCGTTGAATTCAAAATACTTCAAAAATTCTAACTATTCGATTTGAATTTCGTATAGTTATAGTTGAATGTTAACCTATTCGATGAGATTTGAACGATATTTTCACATCTCTAGTGGCCATCTCTGAACTAGATCGGTGATGGAAAGGTCGATTGAAACATAACGGTCAATAAGAAAGGAATTTCAATTAAATAGACGTTCAATATATTGATAATTATAACAGCGAGGACTCGATAAACAACAAATTATAATTGAAAACTGTTTTAAATGAGAAATTCCTTAAACTTAATAGAGAAAAAAGCAATATGACATGGACTTATTGAAATTTAAGTACCTAATTGTTTAACAAAGTCTTATTATAGTAGAATTAGGTGCAATGATAATATTGTTAAAATATTCCGTATACCTACTTAATTTTGACACATTTGTCACCATTGATAACACTGAAAAAAAAAGATTATAGAATGTTCTCTGCCATACATACATCCTAGCATGAATCATTAGTGAATGATAACATAACGCAGAAAGTTGCATGTGGAAATTTGAATATATGATTCGACCGGAGAGGTAAAGCCAACGGTGTTCCACCACTACTATTTCCAGCGTGAAGCAGATCTTCTGTTTCGTTGGAAGAATGTGGTTGCCGGCTACCACTAAGGCATCTTCATCCTCGGGAGTAGCGACGCATCTGTTAATGACTTCATATAATCTACCCCTTGTAGATACTCCATACCCTTGTTCTGCATGAAGTTCCTTTAAGATGTCCACGGACAGCAGCGACCACTTACCATCAGATGGACCAAATGCTCGTTTGCTACTTCAATTTATAAAGGTGTCTTTCAAATAACCTTGTTTCCTTTTTAGCTGTATCAATAACAGAGTTTAACACGATCATTGTGATCCTGGAACGTAATTGAGCGTAGGTTCCAGCACTGAAAGAGAAGGGAAATAAAATAAATAATACACATTCCGCCTTTCCGTTACTTGATTATTCTGGCGAATGTCCAAGCGTTTGTGGGCAGCGCCGTTCTAGTATGGCAATTTGACGACGCTCGAGCTAGCAGCGTTTGGACGTAGCTTGGCCAGGAAAAGGGATAATACAACTTCAGAACTCTGCGACGCCGGAGACATCACCACAACATCTATCATATTGATATCTTTAATGTTATAAAGCCGAAAGTTTGTGTGTATGTTTGTTACTTCTTCACGTCTATACGGGTGGAGCGATTTTCATAAATTTTGGTAGGGAGGTAGCTGATACTCTGGATTAACTTATAAGCTAATTTTTACCGTAGGAAAATATCTAACTCTATCTGACAAAGTCGCTCACTAGCTGGTATTTTTTTTAAAGATTAAAGTAGTAAACGAGCATGCAGTCAGTTTACCTGATGGTACGTGGTCACTGCCGCCCATGGACATATGTAAGCAACTTCATATAAAACATAGGGTTCTGTCTGAAATCAATCACAGATGCGTTGCTACTCCTGAGGTCTAAGATGTGAAAATTGTGCCGGCAACCACACCTTTCCATCGAAACGCAAGAATGCTTCATGCTAGAAATGGGTGTGGCGGTACTTCCCGGTCGAACTACACTGGTTCAACCACCTATAAATTGTAATGGTATTTATCGTTGTCAATTGAATAAACTTAATAAATTGAATAAACTTCCGATAATTTTACGTTACACCAATATGCAAACTTTGTCCAAACATAATCGTTTAATCAACAATATACTGAAATTAATTCTCGCGATTTATGATTATTATAACAATAATTGTTTCGACAATGTGGTTAAAGTCTGCCATAACCATACGAATGGCTTTTACCGGCGACACATACAAAAATTCTGAAATTATAAAGCAATTCAGCACGTGAATATTAAATTACATTCATACGAACCTCACACCGCGAATATTAAAACATGACTTCAACAATATTAATATTCTTTAAAAATGATATTAAAGTTTAGGGCTTTTTTGAATTATAAGTATAACCGCTTGAATGCGGGCGTGCGGTTGGCTGCGGTTATAATCTGCCTTAACCATGCGAACGCTCGGCCCATTGTGCAGATTTTGTGAATAACATAATACTTTAATTTACAATTTGTTTAATTTATTCCCCGAATTATACTTTTGGCTGATTATATTCATTATAATTATGTTTATTTTTATTTTGCATCAGATGTACTGTGATGTTTTTTACTGATAACAAGTAATTTCCTATAATGAAAGGGTTTTTTATACTCTACCATTTTTACATGTTAACAAGTGTACAAATTATAGAGGTAACAAACAAGCATGCAGCCCACCTAATGGTAAGGGGCCATTGCGACACAAGAGCAGTGATAGCTTAATGGTTGAAACATGCCCTCTCAACCAAGAGGTCCGAGGTTCAAACCCAGGCACGCACCACTGATTTATGTGCGTATTAGGAATTAATTATCACTGCTTTTCGGTGAAGGAAAGCATCGTGAGGAAACCTACACGTTCGCACTAGGCCAGCGAGGTGGACTTTGGCCTAAAACTCTTTCATTCTGAGAGAAGGCCTCGTGCTCAGCAGTGGGACAATAATGGGTTGTACCCCTGTGATCGGCCCAAGAAAAGTTTAGAAACCTACCTGAAGACGTCCGACCTCCTGAGAACTGAGTTAAAACGCCTCGGATAAGTCTTTAAAGTCGCCACGCCCTTTAAACCAGCGCTCGACTCTACTGTTATAGGCAGAAAAAGGAGAAAAATCACAAAGCATTCTGCAATGACTGATTGATGGAATAAGCTGGCAAGTTTTACTATGAGTAATTGAGTACCTTTGTAGGTATTTACTCATAGTAAAACTTGTAGGTTACCTATATATATAGGTTTATGTTCACGTTACTCTTTAAGTATATTGTCTATTGAAGTATTATCAAGAAAACGCTCAACGCAATAAACGAAAATCAAGTGAATTTATTGGTATGCCAATTTTGAGAATATAATAAAAAATAATATAATATTTTAGATGTTAATCCGGTATTCGCAATCATTTTGCTGTTTTGGAACATGCCTATTCTCGTTATAATAATAATTTGGAGTACTAGAAAATATATCGGTACTAAGCTTACTATACTAGACACTTTGAAGGTAGCAAGTAGGGGTTTATATTATAGCTTTACCCGTCAGATCGTGTAATGTGAATTTTAAACAGTACTATAGACAGATGGCGCTGTGCATGATATGCGGTTGTGGTTAGAACGTGCCGCAACCATGCGAATGGTTCGGTTCGGGCGTGACATTGTGTGAAATAATCTGACCAGGATTTTATTGTAACTTTAAATTTACCTACAAATATTCATACGAAGTTATTTAAATGCTTACTGGTGGGATAAATCCCGTAGTATGGAGCTACTGGTTTCATATAACATAACTAGCTGAACCCCGCAGCTTCGCCTGCGTTAAATTGAATAAGACATTTTCCCACGGTAGAAAGTAGCATATATGTTAATCCAGAGTGTCAGCTAACTCCCTACCAAATTTTTATGAAAATCGCCCCAGCCGTTTAGACGTGAAGAAGTAACAAACATACACTCTCACAAACTTTCGCCCTTATAATATTATATATAGTATGATAAGTATAAGTATATAAGTAAATATGTGAATTTTAAACAGTACTATGGACAGATGGCGCTGTGCATGATATGCGGTTGTGGTTAGAATGTGCCGCAACCATGCGAATGGTTCGGTTGGGGCGTGACGTTGTGTGAAATAATCTGACCAGAATTTTATAGTAACTTTAAATTCACCTACCTATACGTACAAATCGACGGGCCCCTAGAATAAAAACGTATATGAAATATTACCAATTTACAGCATGAAGCTTAGAAGTTTTGTGGACATACAAATATTGATTACTTACGCCAAGAAAGACAATCTATGAAAAATAATTGTGATAGCTATTTAGGAACTTATTAAATGAGTTCCTAAATAGCTATTACAATCATCTAGGTATTGCAATCAACGAAGCTTCATACTGTAAATTAGTAATTTATCACATACAATTTTGTTCTAGGAGCCCGTCGTAATATTCATACAAAGTTATGTAAATGCTTACTGATTGGATAAATCCCGTAGTATGAAGCTACTGCTTTAATATAACATAATATGCTTCCTCCTGAAGTATTCCCAGTGCGCTATGATATGGGGCTCTTCAAAAAAGATTCAAAAATCTCGGCCTAAGCTGGGGATTTATTGGCGAGTTCTCTGATAATGCAAATGTACATAGGCGACGGTGACTACTACACACATTTGCCTTATCGTTAAGGACAGGTATTTTTTTTTTTCATTTAGGTACAATTGCAATCAATCTTTATAAGTCTACAAAGAAATATTATTTGTATTAAAATAATAAAGTAATACCTACTTTATTATTTTAAGGTAGTGTTGCCCAAATGCAAGAACAAGACGAGACTTAGCCAGTCTTGGTCTTGGTCTTGGTCTTGCGCTCCCAGTCTTGGTCTTGGTCTTGGTCTTGCAGCAAGAGTCTTGCAAGTCTTGCAATTACCTATTAGTCTATTACTATTTATTAAAGTTTACTTTAAATCTTAGAAAAACGTATTAGAATTGGAACATTGTGAGCTTGAATTAACATAGGCATAGTAAAGATCAAGCAGATTAATAAATAACTGAAGATTTGATAAGAAATTCGAAAAATCAACTGACCTATATGTCGTTTTCCATGGAAGTAACTGTTTCTTAATAAACATTTATGATTTATAAGCTTACATTTGCTAAAACATGTAAAAAAACAAATTAATTACAATAACTTGACTGTATTTTAAAGAACAATACTTATCTGTCTAGAAAGAGATTGAACCCTCAACTTATAAGAAATTTGATAAAAGAGTTTTACGATTTATCATTTATTTGAATAAAAAATAAAATACAACACTAATCAACAGCTTTATCATTAGGTTATGATACTTTATATCAATTTTTTTGACCAAGAATTAATACAAAGTAACCATCTGGCTGACTCATCACTTAACCTATTTCTATGTTTTCTAATTACTAATGATGCTTTAGAAAATAACCTCTCAGCAGGTACTGAAATTGTAGGTATTGAGAGAAAATCACGGGCCATTTTCGATAAAATCGGATACTCTGTCTCATGCGTCCTCCACCAATCTAAAATGTCTTCCGAGCTGGCAGTTCTTGGTTTTCTCAGGTACTCCTCCAACTCGTCTATCACTAAGCCTTGAATAGATATTTTTTTATTCGCTATGTTTATGGTATTAGTCGTAATGCGGTATGCGCACATAGGTCCAGTTTTTCATATTCTTTGATACAGTTTTTTGCGTCTCATAGAATTCCTAAGCGTACCTACCTATACACCGAACTGTTACACCTAACTACTCAGTGAAATAGCGCTAAGTCCTAGCTGCAAGACGCAAGAGTCTTGCAGGCTATGTCTTGTTCTTGCTCAAGTCTTGCACGGTCAGTCTTGGTCTTGGTCTTGCTAAAAATACGCGGTCTTGTTCTTGGTCTTGGTCTTGCAAAAACGCAAGAACAAGACCAAGACTGCAAGACCAAGACTGAATTTGGGCAACACTATTTTAAGGTAATAATATTTTTTTTTCATTTACAATTGCAATCAATCTTTATAAGTCTACAAAGAAATATTATTTGTATTAAAATAATAAAGTAGGTATGTATTCTATTAAAACATAATTACGCAACCAGGTAATTTGAAATCACAAGCAGCGATTTCAATTTAAAATGGATAAGAATTTCATCAAATAATCCAATTGAATTAATTTTAAAAGGAATTAAATGATAAACAATGTTTCTTTAATGCATTGAACGTGTTTTGAACGCATGATAATAATGCGGTTGTGGTTAGAATCTGCCGACCGTACGGCCGAATTGGTTGATCCGTTGTATCATCTGGGCCTGCGAAATTAATAATAACCACAATTAATGAATTTATGCTCCATTTTACGAACGTATTACTTAGTGCATCAGTCGGTTATTCTTTTGGCAAGAAGGAAACGGACCGCACGCAGAAGTTTCAGTTAGTCGGACAAAAAATAACGATTGGCATGTAATAAAAGAACGGCGAAAATGCGGTGGGCAAAAACGTTTGACGGGGTAAAAACAGATCGTTAAGAATAATAGGAAGGGATGAAGCAACCAAGCAAGCAAGAAGATGAACCCTTGGGCCGCAAGGTTTGAGTCCCGACTACATGCAAATTGCCAAGCTCTGACTTAGTGATATAAATTACAAAATCCTAGCTCACGAGTTTCTTTTTATTTCTAAATTTTATAACAGAGGTATACCTACTTGAAAATGAGCATGGATCTGAACTACCTGAGAGTCAGTCGTGACTATCGTCCATAGGAACTTGAAATCGATCTCAGATAAGATTGGGTGTTACTCTTAAGGACTAAGTTGAAATGCATCAGATAATCGGTCTAAATGTCACGTTAGAGTTTTTAAAATTGTCATTTTAATTTTAATGTAGTTATAAAGACGTCGGATTGAAATTTATTTGAAGCATAAACAAATTAGATTTAATTTTAAATAACTTATATCTAAGTACCTAATTCTATTTATTACATTACAATATTGACTTTAAAACATTGCGAACTAAAACAATTTTGCATTCATTTAATCTCAACGTACCTAATAAAACCAAGCGAAAGCATTCTGATTCAAATATTTAATTTCATTACATTATAAATTTCAAATTTCGTTACCTACCGTTGTTATAAATTATCTGTATTAGAGGTCAAAATGGCTGTAAAAGTCGTTATTAAGTAATATTAATAGCAGTGATCTAAATATTTCATAAAACCACTGTCTATTCTTTCACAAACAATTTGAAATCCAATTATGTCTGACTTAAGTCACTTGTCTAACCGATAACAAATAAGCGACAAACTAGTCGCTAAGAAACGTTTCTATGGATAATGACTGAAAGCCGTCCCCGCCCTAAGATTCGCTGTGTCGGCGTAGACATAATACGACAAGAAAACAAACACTCATACCCAGAACAGAGTCCGTCCGTCCGTCCGTTCGTCACTCAAGTTTCTGCCTGGCTGCCGATGCAACCGTCTTTGTGTCAGTTTTGTATTTTATTTATTTATTTAGATAGCATAGTATACAAAACGTATAATAAAATATTATGTTATAGTAATTATACCCTATATACATGCCAATTATAAATATGTACGGCATTCTCATAATATTGTGAGACATGTTATTGCTCAGGTATTGTAAAAGTTATATAATGAGGAGTAAAGTATATTAATATTTAAGACTAAAAATTTTCAAAAAAAAAGGACAAGATCTATATTTTACACAGTTAAACGTCAGATCTTACATATAACTTTGCGTTTACTTTCGTATGTCTTGAAATTTGCAAGATTGCTAGCGTATATATTTATCGGGAAGACTTAAGATGTAAATGCATTAATTTGTATTCGTATTATATTCTTATCAACGTTGAAAATAATACAGATCTAAAAGCAAAACAATACGTAAAAAACAAACATGTAAAACGTATAAAAACACTTTTTACGCCAAGAAACGCGTTAAGTCGCTTGACAACGATTAACATTTTCTCTCTACAATTACTCGCTGACTATGAAACAGGTACTCCACGGAGACAATTTTTCGAAAGCTGCATCGTAAAATTCTTATATTACGGATAATATGAGCCTATTTCATTTAAGTCTCTTTCGTTGGGAATTACTAAAGGAATATTACAAAGCTTCGCATCCGAGATTCAGTAGCGGAGCCTTTTAAATATTTTTTGTAAAATGCAAAATACACCAACGTGGCTGGTTTCAAAAAGGAGATAAAAACTTAAGCGTCCCGACCTGAATTTCGAAAACCTGTTTGCACAAAGTAAACACTAGGAGCAGTGATAGCCTAATGGTTAAAACTTGCCCTCTCGATCGGGAGGTCCGAGGTTCAAACCCAGGCACGCACCACTGATTTATGTGCGTATTATACTTTAATTATCACTGCTTTTCGGTGAAGGAAAAACATCGTAAGGAAACCCGAGAGTTTTTAAAAAAAAAAAAAGTTCTCGGAGGTGTGTGATGTCCACCAATTCGCACTTGGCCAGCGCGGTGGACTATGGCCTAAGCTCTCTCATTCCGAGTGAAGACCCGTGCCCAGCAGTGGGACAGTAATGGGTTGACGACGACGACGAATGTTGGCATACTCTATTACTCTATTAATTAGCCATCAGCATAGAATTTCTAATTTTCTACCAATTCGCACTTGCCCAGTGCGGTGGACTATGGCCTATAACTCTCTCATTCGGAGAGAAGACCCGTGCCCAGCAGTGGGCCAATAATAGTTTGTTTCCCCAGCATAGAATTGGCAAGGAAAAACTACGTCGATCAGGGAGGACCAACGCAATAACTATTTCTAGTGTGAAGCAGTTCTTGCGTTTCGGTGAATGTGGTTGCCAGCTTATTATTCTTGGTTCTTTGAAGAAGCAGAGCATGTGTGATTCACTTCAGATACAAACTTCGTTTTATATCAAGTTGCTTTCAATTATGTACGTGATTGTGGGCGGCAGCAACCGCTTGACATCAGATGGACTGCATGCTCATTAGCTAGTTTAATTTTATTAGATAAAACTGACTTTATTGCGATTTATGAAATTTAAATTGAAAACAAGCCGTAAGGAAAACCGAACAGCATTAAAGCTTCCACCTAGTAGACTGATGATCTGAAAAAGACAGCGGGAAACTGTTGGATTCAGGGGGCACAGGATCGGTTGGAATGGCGCCATTTAGCTGAGGCCCATGTCTTGTGGACCTCAAAAAGATGATGGATGTTATAAAATGCATTGTCACCCAGTGTTCTTGAGGGGGAAACCTTCAAAAGGTACCCGACGCCGTGGAAGCGACGTAGGGTTATATAGGATTTATACCGTACTAAAACCCCCTTCGTTGGCCGTCCTCGGCGCTACAAAGAAGACTCCGGGATCAAAGGAACGCAACCGGAATAGGTGCATCGTCACCCATGAGGATTGAAGCGAGTAAAACTGCTGTTGTAACTCTTTTAAGATTTGACGGTGTGACCTCAGTCAAACAACGAGGGTTTTACCCTAAGAATCGAATATCAAAATTATGAGAAAAGTAATCATTTTAAAGAAATAAAATAATATATGTAACCTACATACATCGTACTCATTAAAATATTTATCGCTGACATTAAGCTTGAACTCTTGCGACATTGACTTACAAGTACAGAACATCTTGTTATTATACTGTACTAGTGTAAGCCCACAGCTTCGTCTGTTAGGTAAGTAACTATATATTTCAATGTTTCATTTTTCACTATTTAAAATGTTTGTCGCTTTGTAACATCGAGTAAGTAGACCAATGTAAGCTGTTTTTTATACTAATTCACTTACCGTTTTTTATTGTGCAATAGTTTGTAAGTTTAACATAGACAATGGTTCAGTAGGACTGGTTTGATACGCAAACTGACAAAACGAATTTTATGTTAGTAGAGAATTACCTTGTTATATGTACATGTATTTTTTTATTCTTATTATCCTTACAATTAGTATTGATTTTGAACGTTAGTTACCTACTAATTTACCTAATGCTGTTAAGTGCGTAATTTTAAAGTCAAATAACCAATAGCAATGTAACGTAATACGATTTAACAATGCTTAAACATACCTGCTGTTTGATTGTAAATAATTAATTCATTGTTTCGGCTATGGCAGTGCCAATTAAATTTGAGATGGTCGATTGAATTTCTTGCAGCTACTACAGTTGGTTTTCAAATTTAACGTAACAATTAACTACCTACATATTGTAAGCAAACAGACAATACTAATGACCTTTACAAAAAATAACAATTGTTGAAGAAGTACAATCAGTATTCAAGTATTTGGTATCAATATAGTTGGAAAAAATATCGGTAAAAAATATAAGTAGCCATACGAGTGTTATTCATATTTTATTTATAACATGATAATTTGCTATCGTTATAAATATATTTACCCTTGGTCTTTGCTTAAAAAAACAAATACCACTTGAATAAATGATTGCTCAATTGATGTTACAATTTATTCAATAACAGATAAAATCAACAACAAAATTATCGTACAATTTTTATCCTTCGGTTTATTGTCTTAAATTTTGTTTTCCTTTATACTTTTTTCAACAAACTCGATAACAAGAGCGATTATTATTTAAAGATTATTTTCATTTTAAAATCACAATTCATTCAAAACTTCAAAACATCAACTCTAGTTGATTTAAATAAGTCAAACAAAAAATACACACGTCAATCAGATAATTGTCTATAACGATACACACTAAAAATTAAAAATGCTGATGTAATTATTTAAAAATAGGTATTTTATTAAAGACATTTTATTTTATTTCACCTGTGGGGCCAAAACTTATTGAAGTTCTTTAACAAAATTTTATATAAGGATTTCACAAAAACTGAGTCTTAAAATCCCATTTAAGACCAGAAGAACGCGTGCCAGCCCCTTTACCTGGTATAATAATACCCATTCACGAGTCATTATCTTTAGAATTACCGCCTAATTGTTAATTGTCTGCATTTTTTGTTCCTAAGATAATAGTGGTAAGAATTCCTTATGTAATTATGGAGTGTCAAATTTTACGTTTGGAAGGATTCTTAGAATTATTATATTGTTTGAAATATTAGGGATTCCAAAGGGAACGTATTCAGGTAGCTACTATATAACCGTTTGAGTTTAGTTTGATTTTGAGCGTTGTGAAAATTTACGTAATAACTATAAAGAACTTTATCTATTGGCTAATCTGATTTGTAAGCCCTCTTGTATCATGATTCTAACTGGAGCAGCAAGGAGAAATCTTCCGGACCTCTCCCGGTTCTAGAGACAGGCCTTTTTTTGATAACAGGGAGGAAACCTAGAAAAGGTACGCCGGAGCCTGTGGAGAGACTCTGGGTTATGTGGGATTACCTACTAAAACCTCCTTGCTGGCCTTCCTCAGCGCTTGTAGAGGGACCCCCGGGATCTCCAATGGAACGCGCCGCTGCACTAGAGACAGACCTAGAAACTAGAAACAGGTGTTAGAAAATTATAGTACCTAGCAAGTCTCAGCCAAATTGTAGCTTACTGTATAAATCGTCACATTGACAAATCTAGTTTTTAAATTGAGATTCAATAAACGAAATTAGCTGATTTGGATAAATAATGTAACAATATTTACAAGAACATTTACCGGGATGTACGAGTCCCGAATTGTAAAGGTTAACCCAATTATGTCTATCTTTGGTATCCAAACGAATATTTTGCGTAACTCCACAAACGTAACTCTGGCGAAATAGATGTTACTTAGTTCTTAGTGATGTAACGAATCCACGAATTCAGAATCAGTGTAGTTTGACAGGGGAAGTATCACCGCCACACCTATTTCTAGCGTGAAGCAGTTCGTGCGTTTCGATAGAAGGGTGAGGTTGCCGGCACACTTTTATATGAGGCGACCATTATATTCCTCGGGAGTAGCAACGCATCGCTGATTGACTTCAGATAGAACCCATGTTCTCTATAAAGTTGATTACAGATGTCCATGCGCGGCAGTGACCACTTATCATCAGGTGGCAATTCGCATGTTTTAGGCAATCGCATTCGCAAGAATTGTGCGAATGATTTGCGTATATCGAATTACAGTGCTTCGCAAAAAAGGTCACCAAATGTATACAAATTGAAGTCGAAGTGCAGTTTCTCGATCAAAACAATTTATCGCCAAATCTAGATCCTCTGGCGCCCTACACCAAAACCTGAAAAGAAAACGTCCGGCACTCGGGGACTGCCGCGGTAAAGATATTGCATAGCATTTTTATAAACCTATGCAATAATAATTGTTTATTTATGTAGTATTTTTTTTTCTTTCATATTAATTAAAGTTTTTTTCTTTGATTCTGTATACTTTCTCACAAACAGCTGCTTACATTTTCGTCCGATTTCCGAGCTGCTCGTCTCGATCCGTGCGAGCTTCGTACTGCCGTACCATACAATACACGTTACGCGAACGCTCGGCCGCGCTACATGGTAGGCGAAGTGGTGGGTGTTAGGTTTTTTCGTTACGGAATTTCTTGATTCGCTCGCCGTCCAAAGCCCGTGATAAAAGCTATTAATAGCTTGACAATATTCGCGAATGTCGGCAAAAGATATTCGCATTCACATTCTCGAATGTTCAAATAAAACACACGTACATCACTAGTTCTTAGTAAGCATTGTGTGTATTTTTACGTGATCTGAGTAATGGACGAGATTCATTGGAATCTTAGTTTATTTTGTTGGTAGATAGCTGCGTGAAGTTTTCGGGGTAATTTATTCTTACGTGGTGCTCTTACTGTGTTGTAAGTAGAAACAATTTGATGTATCGTGTCTCTCTTGTGTTGTTTGGTAAACATGAGGTGTGATGCGAATTAATTGTATTATGGTTCGTAAAGTATAAATCATAACTTAGAATATCTTAGAAACTTTTTGCCATCCATTTACACAAGTGAACGATGTAATTTAATAATAAAATGAACTTAAAATTTAAATTAATTTTATATTAAAATAAACGTTTTATCTAATCTAATCTTATGTTTGTAGGTATATGTTTTTTATGATGCAAATATTGTCGTGCATTTGCAAGAATTTGCATAAAATTACATTTAAATAGAGTGCCAATTTTAGGACGCTTAACTATACCTTTTTATTAAATGTAATTTTAAATTAAATCTACATATCTAAAATGTATGTTTTGTTTAATTATTTTCAGTAATACGTGATGTCGGTCTTGAGTTACCTTCTCTTCCCGTAGTTGTAGTAGGAGGCAGCTAAGGAACAAAATTCATAAAATAAGCAGCGGCATTTTCTCTTAACATCAACACCCACTGCTGTCCCTAACACAAGCCAGACACCTGGCTCGATCATTGGCCAAAACCACCATTTGGGGTGGCCTTATGTTCAGGAGAACATCTAAAAAGGCTGATGTATAAAAACTGTAAAAAAATGATCTTATTTACCACTATTTGAACCGGGGTACTTCGTTCCGCCTAAAAGCTAAAATTCTAAAATTATCAGTGTTTCTCCACTATATTATTTATACATGCTTATGTATAATGCAACCTTCCTCTTCTCTTGAATCACTGTCTTTTAAAAAAAAACTGCATTAAAATCCATAGCGTAGCTTTAAAGATCAAAGCGTACATTGGGACAGACAGCGAGAAACGACTTTGTTTTATACTATGTATTTACCATAACCATTTTATATTATCAACAGCGTTTCAAAGAATTCTAATATATTTATTACCGCCACCGGTTCACAAGGCATTTCTACTTAGGTACCTACTTATCTCATATTTTTCTCACAGCGAAAGCCTTAAGCTAATCTCGAACAAGGCCGCAAGCGGATTTAAGTCCTTAAGGATTTGGTTAAACATGGATATGAGAAAATCATAAGAGCACACGGCACTAACCCAAATTTAGCGGGGGCTGAAGCTTTAATTTTGGGCTTATTCTAGCATGAATACAGAATTTCCTTCATGCGTGTAAACTTAATTTTGTTATGAGACGTTTATTCTTTATCGTTTCTTGTAAAATCGGTGACATAGTACAATTTTTCTTATTGATATCGGCAAGTATAACCATTATTGATAAGAGCAGTGATAGCGTAATGGTTGAAACTTGCCCTGTCACTCGGAGATCCGAGGTTCAAATCACTATTTGTTGCTGTTTTTGTTGTTTGTTTTTATACCATCTTGTATTCTATATGCAATAAAAAATACTAGCTCCAGGACACGTTGACATTCAAATAAATAAGTATGGCAATGTATTATTATATAGGTATATAGTATACCTACTCAGTCCTAAGCTATTTTGTAAGTATGTAATCAGCTATCTCATAGTAAGCTATACGACTAAGTATATTCTTAATCAATGCTTTGAACTCATTAATTGGCAATTTAATTTATCAGCTCAGCAATTTAATTAATTCTTGTAAACAATTTATCCGTAAATAATATAATTCGGAGACATTTCATTCGAAATAAGTATTTCGCTTTAAGAATTACAATAAGAGATCCACGGCGCACGACATTTTTGAGAAAAGAATTTTTGTGTCGCAATAGTCGAGACAATTCAAAGAGTAAACACAAAGGACAAAGAAATAGTCTATGTCTTGAGCTGAATGGAATGTTGCGAAATAGGATATAGCAGATAAGCCCGCGGCTTCGTCCGTGTTTTACAGGATAAAAAAGCCTAGAAAGAGTATTTGTTTTCGAAAATGCACGAACGTGGTTTATTCTGAGCGTACTTATATTGGCTTAATGCATTCGCGTATGCGTCGGAATTATTATATAGAATCTTGAAATATTGATAGTTTTTTTTACTTTCCATGAGCAGAGATAGCCTGAAACTTGCCCTATCAATCGGGAGGTCCGATGTTCAAACCCAGGCACGCACCACTGATTTATGTGCATATTAGAAATTAATCATCACTGTTTTTCGGCGAAGGAAAACATCGTGAGGGAACCAACACACCCGAGAGTTCTATAAAAAAAGCTCTCGGAGGTGTGTGAAGTCTACCAATTCGCACTTGGCCAGCGCGGTGATAGTCCACCGGCCTATAACTCTCAAATTCTGAGAGAAGACTCGTGCCCAGTAGTGGGACAATAATGGGTTGTACGCACCCCATTACTTTACATTACATTAAAGATAAAATTGTATAAGAAAAAAGTAATATAAAATACTAGAGTATTACCGTGGTTTCGCTCGCTTTGGTCAAGTTGACCACGTGTTAATGTGGGTTACAAATTATATTCGTGAGAGAGGTTACGCCGGAGGATTTACTCACAAATTTTCGCATTTTAAATATTACTTAATTTGAAATAAGATGCTTGAACTGATTATAACGAAAAATTACAAACCGGCTGAGTTTGTAGCAAGGACTTTTTGATTCAGGTCGTGTTGATCGAATGGTAATGAAAGGCTATACAAAATAACTTATCGAATTCATCGTTGAAACTAGAAGAGCAAACAGTCATGCAATCTATCCGAAGTGTTCAAGTAAGATTGGAGTACTATTTGAATTTAGTAACAGATGATTTGCTACGCTTAAGGGCTATATGTAAGTTTGGAGCATTTAACTCTTCTTGTTATAAATGGGTGTGACAAGCGTGCCGCCTTCGCCATCGCCGTCGCAACGGTCTAAATTCGACCTAAAAAACTAAACTTCATTTTGTCTAAAGTAGCACCAATATTTCTAAAATTTAAATAGATTGTAATACTTTTCTTATAACTTTGAAGGCACCCGTTAAGGGTAAAAAGAGGTTTATTAAATAAGCTGCATTTGAAAGCTCGTCTCGTCTCGTCAACTTATTATTGTCCCACTGCTGGGCACGGGTCTTCTCTCAGAATGAGAGAGTTTAGGCCATAGTCCACCGCGCTGGCCAAGTGCGAATTGGTGGACGTCACACACCCCCGAGAACTCTCGGGTGTGTAGGTTTCCTCACGATGTTTTCCTTCACCGGAAAGCAGTGATAATTAATTTCTAATACGCACATGAAGCAGTGGTCCGTGCCTGGGTTTGAACCTCAGACCTCTCGATCGAGAGGGCAAGTTTCAACCATTAGGCTATCACTGCTCTATGCATTTGAAAGCAATAGCGGGTATTTTGTTTGTATTTTATTATTAGTTAAGCATTTCATTATAAAATAGGTATAAATATATTGTATTAGGGTATTAAGAAGCTAACAAACAGTGCCGTATACTGCTCACAAGGTAAACTCAGCCGTCAAATCGACGGTCCCTACGTATATAAGGACAAGTCAAAAATGGCATTTTTTTTATTGCATATATGGCTTTAAATTGTCCATACGCTCATACCTATATTCCATTTTTTCTTAAATATTATGTATTTAACTAAATATACAAATCGTATAAGAGAACAAGTAATATCATTACAAGGAATAAGTGTTGTATATGCGGATATCTGTACTTATCAAATATACATATATCTATAAATACCATCATAAAGTCCCTGATTGTAATAAAATATTACAGAAAAAAAAAATCATAATTGTTTATAGAATTATTTCTAGGGCGGTTTGAACATAAAAATCGCTCTCCTGAAAACCTCGATTTTGACTTGTCCTTATGTACGTAGCGACCGTCGAAATATCAAGGCTTCAAACGCCGTATGTTAAATATTCAGAACACGACAGACATTATAATATGTTAAATACAATCATGTGTAAACATAATTGTTATTTATATGTAAAATGCCTTATGGCATTAAATAATTTTACGGAATGCGGCTTTTGTGTTGAATGTCTCAGGTTCGAGTGCATTGTGTAAGTAAGAGGGTATCTTATAGCTATGCTGATGGAGATGATGTCCACCAATTCGCACTTGGCCAGCGCGGTGGACTATGGCCTAAAACTCTTTTATTCTGAGAGAAAACCCATGCAGTGGGACAATAAGGGGTTGATAAGATGCTGCGGAAGAAACGGTAGAAAGTGAAGCTCTCCTTCTTAAAAGCGTAATAGTAAAAAAGGAGATCGCCGAGTGGAGTTTAGAAAGGGCCGAATTCGCCCGACTAGTATTTTTCAGTTAAGAAACCTTAGCGGTTAACGTTATAATCTTAAAATGCAGTTTTTTATTGCATTCTTTGTATTTGCATGCTATGTAGCTTAAAAAGAGAATTCAGCAGAACCGATAGAAATGCTGTATCAGTTAAATCTAATCTCTATCGTATTTTTTTAAATTCTAATTATAATAAGTATAAAAAAATATTTTTTTAATTGACAAATCTTTACGTAAGCATAGGAGGGGTTTAGAGATTTAATGACTTTTGCTGACAAGGGGGATGGGGGGTAAATAATTGTAATAAATCTGCTTACGTAATAAGCAGATATGTCGTAGAATAACACATATAGTACTCATTAAGGTGATAGCCGTGAAATGGGCGAAGCCGAGGAAATATCCTAGCAAATTATAATATGTGTTTAAGTAGTTTGCTGCAGTACATTTGAACGCCTGGATAAAATCGTTCTTTCTCATTTTTTGGATCCAACCCGTATACCCTATAACAGTAATGTTAAGTGGATATATGAAACTATTTTCCCAATGAGTCCACGACAGAATTATTGTTACCCAAACGGCTTTATCGCGCTATCTGCCTTTATCTGGCGGTCTTAAATCAACTTTATGCGTAATAAAATGATGTCACTAGGTTTCTGTGCCGCACTTATTTGATTTGATGTTACTAATACTAAGTATATTGCGTTACAGTAATTTCGTATTTTGCGTAGAAATACTCTTTTCTATTTGTACTCGATAGGTCCCCGTGGCTTTGTAACGAGGTATTAGATTAATGTGTGTTGCCAGTGATGATCTATGGCGCCGAAACGTGGTCCTTCACTAAAGGCCTCATTCGAAGGCTCAGAGTCGCTCAGCGTGCTATGGAGATGGCTATGCTTGGCATTTCGCTACGAGACATGATTCGCAACGATGAAATCCGTAGACGAACGAAGGTTACCGACATAGCTCTCTAAATCAGCAAGCTGAAGTGGCAGTGTGCCGGTCATATCGCTCGATGGACCGATAATCGATGGGGAAGAAAGGTCCTCGAGTGGCGACCACGTTAGGCAAAAGGAGTACAGGTCGCCCCCCTACCAGGTGGACCGATGACCTGAAGAAGACAGCGGGAAACCGTTGGATTCACAGGCCACAGGACCGGTTGGAGTGGCGCCAGTTAAGGGAGGCCTATGTCCAGCAGTGGACATTAAAGGGCTGATGGATGGATGGATTAGATTAATAGAAATATGTTGTTATAATGTTTTTCGAATAATGAAGCCAATACACGTATGAAGTATAAAAAATATTTTTGCTAACGATAAAAAGAAAAGGAAAATTTCCACAAAAACGCATTTATTAGTTTTTGCTTACTTATGAAAACTATTCCAAGGTTAAATTCGCAATACCGTCAAGCAATTCTTGCGTTTCGGTGGAAGGGTGTAGTAACCGGCTCACTTTAACATAAAACGATTAGGTTATTCTTCGCGAAAAGTAATGCATGTGTCTTCAAATAGAAACCCTTTATGAAGTTTTATGTATAAAGTGTACATAGGCAAAATGTTCATGGGTGGCCATTTACGTATATATGATTAGGTGAACTGCATGCTTCAAGCTGCATGCATATTCAAGATTGTAGAGTCAGTGTAGTTCGACCGAGGAAGTACCACCGCCACACCTGTTTTTAGCGTGAAGCATTTCTTGCGTTTCGATAGAAGGATGTGGTTGCCGGCACTTTCACATTATGGTTGATCATAATCGTCGGGAGTAGCAACGCATCTGTGATTGACCACTTACCATCAGGTGGACTGCATGCTCGTTTGCTACTTCAGTCAGATAAAAAAAATGCTCGTGTAGCAAACGAGCATTTTTTTTATCTTTAAAAAAATCAAAGAAGTCATATAGGTAATTAAAACTTTAATGAAAGTAATCTACAGAAAACATAACAAGAATCAGAGTCCTTAAAGTATTTAACGCATTTTAATATGTATAAATGTATATTCGCGGAACAGCACTAATTTGCTTGTTCGCTACTCTAAGCAACTGTTACATTGTTACACAACTGTTAAACATTAACTGATAGCAGATAGGGTTGATGTACCGTTTAATTAATTACTATAATATGGATTTGCCGTGTCACGGATTAGTGATGTGCGGTAGTTAACCGTGTAAGAAGCTATCTTGCTATCGTTGGAGTTACAACTGGAAGTTAATTCGTAAGTGATAACTATTTTAGAAAAAACAGCTAATTCAGTATTGCCTAAACTATGGCTTGCATTGAATGCTGGTCAATAAACATACTGGGTCAAACGTTTTTAAATGTCACTTTTTGTACTGTCCACCAACATTATATTGATTTAAATTTTACAAATACACATGATTTAATTTTCGATGCTTACTATATATAGCTCACCCTTTCAAATAGCGTTAATTATCCTTTTACGTCTAACTTGGACAGAGCTAGATAATTACGCTTGTCTTCAAAGGTTTGTCCAATACGGTTGTGGGTATAACCGCATATTAAAAGTTCTTACAATCCAGAAAACTATTCTGACCGTAACATACCTAATTTTAATTTTGCTTCGTGTAGGCCTATTTGGTTAATTTTGTCATTTGTTTTACGCAATTTTAGTACGTCCTTCATAATCTCACTGTTCAACATGTGTGACTGGCTGTAATACTTAAAGAAATAAAATATTTCAATTATATATATTTGTGGTAGTCGCAGGACCCTTAAGTGAAGTACGAAGTGCGTTAGAGTGACCGGGTGCCAAATTATCTTTCATTAAAGACAAAAATATATACACATGTCGGCAGAATACCGCATATTTACGAAAAACACGTTGCCGAAAATAATTATTTTAGGTAGTTTAAAGATCGAAATTTATTTGTTTATTAAATTAGCAATATTTAGTGATTTCTAGAGATATTAATTTAATCTACCCTCCATAAATGTGTTATTGTCATCTCACGCTATTTTGTTAAATACGGGCGAGTGCCCGCCGGTATAAAAAAGATCCTTGTTCAACCGTCGAAGCGATCGGGAGGTCTGATCGCTTTGAAATCGAAGAAGAATAACTCCAGCGTTTTACTTGAAATCTTCAAGAATGGATAGTACTGAAGACCCTGAAACTTCCTGACGTCACGCCCATTTAGTTACATATCATTTTTCACCTGCCATATTTACCACTACCACAAAGTCGCAAGGATTTAAATTGATTGAAAACCTGAGACCTAAAATAATACATTTTTTTTGACTGAAGTATCAAACGAGCATGCAGTCCACCTGATGGTAAGTGGTCACTGCCGCCCATTGACATCTGTAATCAACTTCATACAGAACATGGGTTCCATCTGGAGTCAATCACAGATGCGTTGCTACTCCTGAGGACTATGATGGTCGCCTCATGTGAAAGTGTGCCCGCAACCACACCCTTCTATCGAAACGCAAGAAATGCTTCACGCTAGAAATAGGTGTGGCGGTGGTACTTCCCCGGTCGAACTACATTGGTTCTACCACCTTGAAACATTCTGTCTATATGGGTACTTTTCATGTTAGCATATTAGTGGTACGATTTATAGGATACAGTTAGTGTCTTGAACGCTGTTGAATGTCATAATTGTTATCAGTGTATAATTGGAATTTATGGATATCATTATGTTTGTAATTATCGGATCTATGTCTAATGGAGCAGTCTAACACGCGTACTAATAATTTACAGTGTAACTACATATTGAATTAATTAGACAAAAGAAATGTATACAAACTTGATGATGATAATCACTACATATTATAGTATAAAACAAAGTGCGCTTCCCGCTATCTGTCTCTATGTAGGCTTGGATATTTACAACTACGCTACGGATTTTAATGCAGTTTTTTTAATAGATACAGTGGAGAAACACTGATAATTTTAGATTTTTGAGTTTTAGGCGGAGAGAAGTTCGTCGGGTCAACTAGTGATTAATAAATAAAAAAAGAAACATTTATTTAAAAAATGTTCAAGTTCGTTTCTAAAAGTAAAACAAAATCAGTTTAGGTTAGTGATCCATTGATCACTTACCTACCTGATATGCCTACCTTAAAACGGGGAGGTTTCTGAGTTTGACTCCGCCAAGAATCCGCTTTATAATGGTGAGTGTTCCGAGGAACTGTTTGATCTGATGCCCACATCACCCTTCCTTTATCGCACCACTCGCCGACGGTTGAGGTTCCATCCGCATCAACTGGACTCGTGGCGGTCATCCACGGTTCGGTTTGCGCGCTCGTTCCTGCCGCGGACGTGCAAGATGTGGAATGAGCTTCCTCCTGAGGTATTCCCGGGGCGCTATGACATGGGGTTCTTCAAGAAAGGTGTAAAAAGAGCTCTCCTCCAAAGCCGGCGATGCATTGGCGACTCCTCTGGTGTTGCAAATGTCCATAGGCGACGGTGACTGCTTTCCATCAGGTGGCACGTCAGCCTTATCGTTAGGTCTTAATATAAAAAAAAAAAAAAAAAGAATCTAATAGATAGCCCCGCTATCTGTTCGTATATTCCTGGTTATGTATCCATAGCATTTACATATGCATGTATATGTATAGTCCTATAATATTTTATCAGGACAAGGACCTAAATATGGAGTTTCTGGAGAAGGAAATACAAAACGTAATACGTAACTTGTAAAAGAATTTTCCAATTACCAACAATATTGCTGAATGCATGTTTCCTGTTCGCAGTTTCCTTGATGTTTTCCTTCTTATTAATGGAAAGTTAATAATTTTTCGCGTATATATGTCGCTGCTTGTATTAAATAAAAGCAAATAACAACAACAAGGTAAACAAAAAACATTGATTTTTGTTTTTATGTTTTTGATGATTTAAAATAATTTAATTATTGGAATAATAAAATAAATTAAAAGGCCACCACGGTGTTTTTAGAGCTCAAAGTTTTAAATTTTTGTCCTTTTAAATAAAAGTACTCAGGTACATATATTTTTTACTAAAAATTTAATGAATTTTTAATTTTATGCAAAGCAGAAATATCTTATTAAAACAAATTTAACACAGTGATGCTGGATTAGTGAATGACTTATGGCGTCTTTCGTTCTCGTTCATCAACTTTTTTAATATTCCATTCACGTGTGTGACGTTCACTCTGCGCGAGTAAAGCCGAAAGTCAAAACAGTAGCTGTCAAGTTATAAAGTTTTGTGTAAAGGACTCGTTGTACGTTTGCCGGAAAGCGAGGAATGTTTCTTTAAATTAAAGTAGGAAAATAGGCGGATATATAAGTTTAATAATAATAAGCCTTACAGTGAGAAAAAATATTGTGTTATTATAAGCACTAGTCGCCCGTCGCAACGGTCTAAATTCGACCGTAATTTAAATTAAAAAACTTAACTTCATACTGTCCAAAGTAGCACCAATATTTCCCTAATTAAAAAAAAATGTAATAATTTTCAAGTATTTTTAACCTACCCATTAAAAGTAAAAAGAGGTTTAATTAGCTAAGCTGCATTTAAAATCGATAGCGGGTATTTTGACAAAAGGCATCTGACATTTTTGACATTATGTAGTTTCATAGTAAGACATTGAATGTTCTATTTCGTTTATTATGTGTGTGTTTGTGTCAAATGCAAAGTAGTGTGTGTAATGTGTTTTAAGTTAATTTTATGTATGTTTTATGCATTATTTGAACAAAATATTAGCATGGCGCGTTCCTTCTCATATTTGAGAAATATTTGTGCTACTTTGGACAATATCAAGCTTAGTTTTAGATGTGAATTACGGTCGAAATTCGATCGTTGTGACCGGTGACTAGTTATGTTAATCACAGAACGCATAAAAATACGGAGACTTTTTATCCGTTCCGTGATCAACAATTATATCATCGGATAGTTTGTCGTTACTGGTCTTCGGTGAGGGTAGTGACTAAGGTCGAGCAATAAAGTTTCGTGTGTATGTGTCGAGTTTTGTGGGAAGCAATATGGCATGCGTTTTAACCAAAAGCATGGGCCTCTACGATTTGAAATGAAACTGCTATGAGTATTAAGACTTTTAAATATTGAAAAAAAAATGAATGCAATTCAATTGTCAGTTTGGTAGTACCAACGATTTAACACAATTTGCCATAATTTGAGTTCGGTCATCATCGATATCGCTAAGCGATATAATAGCCCACCCAGCCCATCTTTTATGAAGTATATAATCATACCCAATCGTTAACATCTAGAAATCGGTCCAAAAAGCACCGTTAAATGGAAATGTGACGTGCTGCTACCTTTAAGGCATCTGAATACTTTCTTTAAGTTCACATTAGGATAGCAGGGATACATTATTTCTGTAAAGCAGGTATAATTCCGATGGTGTCTCTAAGCAGTGACTAATGAATGTAAAAAAATGATAGCTATACTGTGCAGCCATACTTTGCAGCATTTTTTTATGTCCACACTAAAGTTGTTGGTTAGTAGTATTTTTATTTAAAGTTGTTGGTAAGTAGTAATTATATTTGGTTAAACAGTCACCCGTCGCATCGGTCGAAATTCGACCGTAATTTAAATTAAAAAACTAAACTTCATTTTGTCCAAAGTAGTACAAATGTTTCTCAAATTCAAATAAAATGTAATAAGTCAAATAAATTAATGAACGCACCCGTTAAATACAAAAAGAGGTTTAACTAGCTAAACCGCATTTAAAAACAATAGCGGGTATTTTGACAAAGACGCTGACATTTCTGACGTTACGTGTTTTCGTGGTAAGATATTGAACGTTCTATTTCGTTTATGACAAATGCACGGTAGTGTGTGTAATGTGTTTTAGTTGATAATAAGTATGTTATATGTATGAAAAAAATATTAACATTCTGCACTCCTTCTCTACGTCCACTATAATCGTGCAAAATTTCGTACTAATCCGTCCGCGGCATATTATTAAAAAATGCGCCAGATGTTTTTACTTCACGTATTAATATATAGAGATATAGATATTACCCAACTGCGTGATTTATAAAAATAGTTAAGCTTTCTCCTTCCGAAGTTAATTTAAAATGTAAGGGACATAAAATTTCCGAACATAAAATATGCCAAGTCCAAATTTCGGCATTTATTTACGTTATTAAGTTAATGTTTCCGTTAATGGGTTCTTTAAAATGGGATTTACGGTTGTTTTATCGAGCTCAAGTGTGGTAGCAGGTGTTCTTGAGTGGCGGTAAAAAACTAGCTCAAAAAGTTCGAAGGGCAATTGCGCGATCATGGCTTTCGAATATGTTTTATGATGGTTTTTCGGTTACTGCAATATCGACACGTGCTCACTTAACTGTAACAGTTTGGTTACATGTAACGTTGTATTGTTTAAACGATTAGCATAGGTATGACGACCCAAGTGGTGCTGCGGTTACCATACCGTCCCGGGTTCGATTCCCGGCCAGACAAGTATCTGAATGATGAGTTTAGATTTTAGTTCTGGGTTTGGGTGTTTGTGTATTCGTCTATGTGTGTGTCCATGGTACCCACGACATGGGAGAAAATCCTATTATGGGGCTATGAGTGTAGAAAGTGTTTAGTGTTTGTTTATATCATATGAGTTTCACACAGAGGTCCAGGTTCGATTCAGGCGGGCATCTAATTTGATAAATTTACTTATAGCTGCGTGGGTTGAATAATAACACGAGACATAGACGCAAATTTTACATAGCCTGAAATATAGCCTTGAATTATTAATGAATGATATTAAAATAATAAAAATTAAAAGGTAACAATAGTGTGCATAGATACTTAGATGTACTTACTTAACTAGTTTTTAGAGGTCCTTAGTTACTTACACTCTAAGTAACTATAACTCTATAAACTTATACCTTTAAGTCTTAGAGGTATAAGTTTTTAATTCTAGACCGTTTGTTGGATAAAACTTTATCCCCAAATTCATGAATTTAATAGTGCTATTATTCACACGATTATATACTTCTGCTGTAATAAAAATCGTCATTATATTCAGATTTATTACAAAGACAGCTTTTAATTAATTCACACACGAACCTAGAATTGTAATGAGCATACAGTATATAATAGTCAAATGAGTTCTACATATAACCAATCTAAATATTTAGAAAACACCAAGAGACACAAATTCATCTGTAATAATAATGTAATATTAATAAGTAATTGAAGATAGTGTTGTCGAACTATTGATAGTTTTTCAATCGATAGTTTTCATATTAAAACAGCCATACTGTCGATTGTCCTAACGATAGTATCGATACTATCAATAGCATCGATACTATCAATAGTTCAAAATAAGGCAATATTGTCGAATAAGAGCGATACGAAAGTATTGTTGCTCAAGAAGAATGGTCTATAGATTGTATCGATACTACCGATAGTATTGTGATCATAAATTTTTAAACTATTGATAGAATCGATATTATCGATACTATCGATAATATCGATAGGCTCGTCGATAGTCTTACGATTGCCTGGCTATCGATAGACTGTCGAATAATCATCGATAGTCGACTATCGATCGGCAACACTATGAAGCTTGAACGAACAAAAAAACAAACCCAAACATACACGAACAATTAATCGACCTTAACAATACCAAATTAGAAAATAAGCGCCCTGTAAAACCAATGTGAAACACGGAGTAAATTGTTATTTTTAACGGTTCATTTGCTCGCATGTAATGGCCGCCGGACAGCTGTCATGGCTGTCAGTTCTAAATTTAAAATAAACATTTCATTTTTATTACGTTATGAGTTATATTGTTGTGGCAGTTGGCTTAGGTCGTGGTAGCGGTTTCCGTTTGAATTTAATTAAGCCTATTCCAAGTCGTTAAAGAGGGTGCATTTAAAAATCCATCTGTTTTAATTTTGGCTTTTTCGAAAGTGGTGTTAAATGTTTAAATGTCGTAATTTTAGTGTGGAATTACGAATAAACGAGCTAATCCATATGAGTGCACTAAGGTAAATTTTATTATTTTTTGTTGGTTTTCGTAGTTTTAAAATGTTCTATATTACCATATTGTTTACAAATACCCTTTTATACTTTTATTTACAATATAAATAGGTAACACTTACTTCATAGTCAAAATTATGTGCGTATTAAAGTCGAATGTTTGAAATCTCTTTATGATTTCCGACTTAAGGAACTTTCTGTTTTGAAATAAACAAATATTTTCTCAAATTCTGCCGTACAAATTACCTTGGTTTATTTTGCGTACTGTTCAGTACTGCAAAGGAAATAATATATTCATATCCAATTATAATTATTATTGAAGCAATATCTTCTTGATATGTTTTCTTTTGGAGATCGTGTGGGATTCAAAAACATGTTCTGTATTTTTCCTTTTGTGGTTACTTTGAAGTTCGAAAAAAATGTATATCGCTGTTAATTAGGTTTTTCTTCAATAATATATGTGCCTACATTTATTATTATAGATAATGTTAAACACTCAAATTATCTGAGAGCAGTGATAGCCTCCGGACCTCCCGATTGAGAGGCCAAGTTTCAAACATTAAAAACTTGGCCTCTCAATCGGGAGGTCCGAGGTTTAAACTAAGTAAAAATAGAAATTAATTAATTATCACTGCTTCGGTGAAGGAAAACATCATGACAAATCCAACACACCAGAGAGTTCTTTAAAAAAAGTTCTTAGAGGTGTGTGAAGCCCACCAACTCAGACTTGGTCAGCGCGATGGACTACGGCCTAAAAACTCCACTCTAGCCGTCCCCCGGAAGCCCCTTTTAATCGCCTCTTACGACAGGCAGGGTAGCCCTATTCTGATCCCGAAACTACAGGGACGAGACCCACCGATACCTAGAAAACCCTACTCTAAATGTAACTAAAAAGGACTAGGAGTAATAAACCTGACTACTAGACCATAATAATTGTAATGGCTTCTATCGCTATGTATTCATGTGCCAATGTATTTAAACAGCGAATCACGTAGCTCATAAATGATGCCTAGATTTCAATCTAGACCCAATATGGAGTATTTTATTAAGCTTATCTAGATATACTTAGGCTATGTTTGTACGCTATGGCTTATTGTTGGGAGCTATTTAAAGTGCATTTGCATTAAATCTTATTTACATTATAAATGCGAAAGTTTGTAGGGGCATATGTGCGTTTGTTACTCTTTTACGTAGAAACTACCGGTCCGATTTAGCTGACTTTGGGACAGACAAAGTCTATGACTTAGATAGAATACTTGCTTAAGGCATAACCTAGTCAACCTATTATTGTCCCACTGCTGGGCACGGATCTTCTCTTAGAATGAGAGAGTTTTAGGCCGTAGTCCACCGCGCTGGCCAAGTGCGAATTGGTAGACTTCACACACCTTTAAGAACTTTTTTTTAAGAACCCACGGGTGTGTAGATTTCCTCACGATGTTTTCATCATTTCTCAAACATCGTGAGGAAATCTTCACAGTGTCCTCTACATGTTTTCCTTCACCAAAAAGCAGTGATAATTAATTTCTAATACACACATAATTTGAGAAAAATCAGTGGTGCCTGAGATTTGAGCCTCGGACCTCCCGATCGACAAGGCAAGTTTCAACCATTAGGCAGGCTATCACTCGTCCCTGTAGCCTCGGGGTCAGAATAGGGCTACGGTATCCCCTGCCTGTCGTAAGAGGCGACTAAAAGGGGCTTCCGGGGTTGCAGACGGCTAGAATCGGAGCTCGAACAGTTCGGTCAGGCAATCCCGGGAAGGACGGCGGTATGTGTGGTCGCATACCGTCGTAAAGACTAGACGGAGCGGTGGGCCCAGCCGCCCATCTGGGAGGAACCCGAAGGGGCAGCGCGCTCGGAGGATTCCGGTTGAAGTCGTTTCGAGATCCCGGAGTCCTCCTTTTCAGCGCCGAGGACGGCCACCGGGGGGGTTTTAGTGCGGTAAAAATCCCACATAACCCTGCGTCGCTCCCACGGCGTCGGGTACCTTTTAAAGGTTTCCCCCTCGAAAACAAAAAAGAAAGGTAGGCTATCACTGCTCTAACCTAGTATCTAATGTGTTAAAAGTTTCTGAAGTAATTTTCAATAGAGGAGACAGGGCAGAACTCAATCATTCAAAATTAATTTCAGCAAGCGATGGGATTCTACCACACACCAGTTCAATACATTTTGAGTCGTGAGATGAGTTTTGACCACAATACGATGTTAGAAGGCCTCCCAGGCCGGTGTGTCGTACCTAAAACATTCATCGCATACCTAAAATTCAATTAGCTGTCTATTGTCGTATGATTAATGCTCACCCAATAACAAGTAACGGAGCTGTCAAAAGTCGCACTTCGGTAATAATTACGTACAATGCAACGAAACTTGCATACAATTATAGCCTTTTGTACTTCAGTATAACGGTTAAAATTGCGTGCGTGTGACCGCTATTATCTTTGTCGTCAATACGAGACACACCTGTCCTGAATGTTCAATGCGATGCTGTCTCTCTCCTTTCAGTACTGTTGGTAAGAGACGGGTGCTGTGGGTGCTAATTCATAGAATCTCGGCTCGGTTACGACTGGAACTCTTCTATTTGCATTAGTTTGTGGTTACGTGCTTTTGTGTCTGCACGCTAACTATGGGGTGTGGTACAAGTGATAAGATTTGAGTCAGTTGAAAATTTTTGGCACTTTTTAATTACTTATGAATTTTAGGAGAGGAGTGGCTCTGTTAATATTTAATTAAATTTGAGTTCAGTAACTATAAGGGTATGATTTTACGTGCTTTAAGTGAATTGGATAAAATTAAATATTGAACTATAATTAACGCAAAGTAAGACGTGTGTGACGAAGTGTTTTAATGCATATTATTTCATTAAACATAAACGTAATCTATAAAGCCAGGATCTTAAATGATTTAATACTACAGTGTTAACAAAAACAAAACACAAAAAGGCATTGAATTGTCATCCGTTGATTAGTTACATTTTATTATATTTTTTTTATTTCCATAATTATTGTATCTTTAGATTTCATTATGTATATGCCTACTGCTAATTATCTTTCCTGCTTCTAAATCGCTATCATTCCAGCTTGTACCTTAAGCCGTAAAGGAAATAATAAACGTGTTACTGCAATATTATTCACGTGAACAAGGTTAGAATAAATAAGGGTAACAAGCAACATAACTTGTTTAAGTTAACTTGGTATTACTGAACCATATTATTCTATTCGTTGCGATTCGATTCTGCAATCAGACCATAATGTGTATGTGTGTGTATCTCTTTGTTTTCTTTTATGGTATTTATTATTAAGGGTTAAATAGTGTTTACAGAACTCTTTTAGATTTAGCAAGATGATAGAACGTATGTTTTGAAGGTGGTAGAACCAGTGTAGTTCGACCGGAGAAGAACCACCGCCACACCTATTTCTAGCGTGAAGCATTTTTTGCGTTTCGATGGAAGGGTGGGTTTGCCGACACTTTTATATGAGGCGACCATCATAGTCCTCGGAGGTAGCAATGCATCTGTGATTGACTTCAGATAGAACCCATGTTCTATATAAAGTTGCTTACAGATGTCCACGGGCGGCAGTGACCACTTACCATCAGGTGGACTGCATGCCCGTTTGCTGCTACAATCTTTAAAAAAAAAAAACACGTGAGCTTCATTCGGGGCGGTACCACTGTCACACTTATTTCTAGCATAAAACAAGAACTGCTTCACGCTAGAATCGTTTCGGTGGAAGGTTGTTGTTGCTGGCGCATTTTCATTTGAGGAAACCATCATAGTTCTCGGGACTAACAACACGTCTATAATCGACTTCGGATAAATCCCTTGTTCTATATGAAGTAGCTTACAAATTACCTTAGGCGGCATTGACCACTTACCGTCACTCTATGCTTGTATGCCACTGCAGTCTTATAAAAAACTAGCTGACCCGGCAAACGTTGTTTTACCATATAAAAATTAAAAAAAAACGTTAAGGGTGGACAACTTTTATCACTAAGGGGTATGAAAAATAGATTTTGGCCGATTCTCAGACCTACTCAATATGCTCACACAATTCCATGAGAATCAGTCAAGCCGTTTCGGGGGAGTACGTCAACGAACACTGGTACACGAGAATTTTATATATAAGATAGAGTTTCATGGTTTTGCAAGTCTTTCCATTTATTTGGTAAATAAC
The DNA here is from genome assembly GCA_949699795.1 of Spicauda simplicius. Lineage (NCBI taxonomy): Eukaryota > Metazoa > Arthropoda > Insecta > Lepidoptera > Hesperiidae > Spicauda > Spicauda simplicius. The sequence continues at coordinate 2,886,319 of OX453064.1, forward strand.
GTTACAATTGGTCAAAACAAGTGCGATAGTGCTCTTATCGTAACCTATAAGGGTAGTTTCAATCCAGGTTTACCTGAGTAATCAATCAGTAAGTAACGTACGTAATCAATCAATTAATTATTAAGTATTTGTGCCTAACTCCATATACCTAATTGTGGTTCCCTCGTATTTGTACAGAACTAAACAGATCAGTTGAACTACGATATTGAACTAGCTACCTAGGTAATTATCTTATTTAACACTAGCAGTTCCCGCGGCTTCACTCGCGTTTAAATATATACATATGTAGCCTAAAGCCTTCCTCGATAAATGGTCTATTCAACATAAAAAGAACTTCTCAATTCGAACCAGTAGTTCCTGAGATTAGCGCGTTCAAACAAACAAACAAACAAACAAACAAACTCTTCAGCTTTATAATATTAGTATAGATAAGTAAATAAGCGCACAATTCAAAATTTATTAATTTTAAGTTAGAATCCCAGTTTTTATCCAAAAAATGTGTGGAATTCGAAACTTGGTGCTGTAACTAGGCGGTGGTTAATGGCGTTCTGAATTTATTTTTGTTATTTTAACTTCATTCATAGTGTAGTTATATGAAAACAAAAGTGTAAAATTAGCATTTGTGTATGTTGTCATGTCTGTCACTGTTGCTGATGGACACCTGCAATTCACCCCAAATAAACTCAGAAACTTTGGTAGGTTTCTGAGCCTATTTGGGGTCTGGTGACCTTAGCGTGTATGCGTTGCCGATGCGGTTTTTTCTACATGAATAACATTATAACTAATAACAAAGCTAGCTAGCAAGGATGCAAATATATTTTATAAACAGTGCATTGAATCGCCTAAGTCTAATCCCGAACCCCAACGCATTTTCCAAGTGTATGGAGCAAAAGCGCAATTTTTAAGCCGGCGCCGATAAGTTTGTTCGCAGTCACGTGTGCGCGCAGATAAGTGGCCGGTACGTGCTCTCTGAGTCGCCGGTGACAAGTAGCGCAGAGAGGACATGCGTTTGACGTTACAATGTCTTACATGTAGAAGCCTAATCGCGAAGGTTATGTTCGGCAAATACGCCGCGAGTACGTAAACGTAAACTGTAAATGTCCACTAGCACTGAAAGACAACTCGTATATGCTTTCCTTTATGCCGAAAATAGAGAAACCGTAAATGCTGCTGTTCAAGCAGCATTGAAAGAAAGCTAACGCAAAGGTATGCAATCGGAGTCCTCTGAGCGTGTTGCTCCATCAGGCGTGTATTAAAAATGCGAATGCAGAAACCGTACTGTACTTACGGTTCTTCCTTGACGGTTAAAATAAATAGCATTTTTCAACTATCAAAGGATAGGAACACAAAGTCTAAAAGACAAACACCCAGACCCAGAAAAGAAATGTTCCAAAACGCAGCAGAATATTGAGATTTACAAATGTATATCTAAATGACTATCATTTGCCACAATTATTACCTAATTTAATGTTATTTTTCGAATGTAGTATTTTATAATGAATTTGAATTTGACGTGTTAATCAGTGTAATTGAATTATATATGTCTTTCTAATTAACAATAAGTAAATAAATTATTTTGGTTAAATAACTAAAGTACTCTAGAAAACTTTGTATAGAATGTAGGCATAATATCAGGGTGACCGTTGTGTTCAGTATTACTCTATGGTATAAAGTCTGTTCAGAGTAGATTAGCAGAGAGACACTTCGAACGTACTTGCGGTATATTTTGAAGATTTTTATCTTTCGTTTTGAGAATTTTGAAATTCTCAAAACGAAACGTTTTTAAACACACACTTTTTTATACTTTGTTTTCTTTATAAAGCGAAAACCTCTTAGGAAGCGAAAGCTTCTTAGGATTAAAGTGGTGATAAGCACAATTACAAATATGTAATATATGTTGTATAAGAATAAATGATTACCGGTCTTACTTTTTAATACTATTACTAGGTCAAAAATTTGACTAACTGACGACTGATAGTAATTACCATCGCCTACGAATATCTGCTACCCAAGAGGAGCACCAATGCATTTCTGGCTACGAAGATGCCTTTTTCGCACCTTTCTTAAAGAATTTTCATTTTCAAAATTCTCATAATGGTGAGATTGTTTTCGAGTGAAATAACTATCTAATAAATAAAGCCTAAAATTAATTAGGTACCTACCTACAACATCGAAGTTTTCATCAAATAATATTATTTTATGTTTAATAATGTTTATTATTATATTTGTTTTGGGTCATTAGCACCTCAATGTAAATTCTTACTCTTGTTTCTTGTCTCAATTTTTTTTTTATAATCATTTTACATGCATAGTTGCATGTTAAATGATTGATAGATGATGCATAGTTCTTGAATCTATTTAATGTTGTACCATCGTTAAGTTAAATCCGACCTCTTTTCCTTGTTAGGGATATTATTTCTATCTTCACTTTAATGCACTTTGGTATTAATATAAATGTAACATGTATTAATGCAACTAACTATCTAATACAAAACAATTAAAAGAACGTCTGATTATTTTTTATTTTATTTCATTAGATCTCGATTAATTTTCTTGTGGTATTTTTATTGATTATCTTTGAGATTACCATCAACATATGGTTTATTATAGAGTTATAATAACGAGATACTGGGACTCAATTCACATTCCCAGCGAATCTTGCGTATCACGTTACACAAAATAGTTCTGATAGCAAACAACGAAAAATTTAAGTCCGTATAAATATATTAAAGGCTGGATACTATGCACTATACTGAATGTATGCATATGTCATGTGGTCTTGTCCAATCGAAACACCCTAACAACAAATAAAAAAACATTATCTCCACCATTATCATCTCATTAAAAAACAAAATTCCAAATGCCCCTTCAATAAAGTTTTATAAGTACATAAAACTATCCGACGCCTTGATTAATGGCTGACGATAGAGACGGGCTCTAATTGTAATTAGCATAATATTTTTTATGGCCGACCCTGTAATTAAAAGTCTTCATTACAGCCTGTCTGATGGTGTGTTTGATTGCTACACCTTGGGTTGGGTTTCCTCTGCGCTTGCTATGCTATGGAGAGCTATGATAGCTTAGCTTTCGAATTTTACTGTTATTTTTTTTTTTGTTGCTATACTCAAGGGAGATATTGGTCCTTGAGAATTAAGTTGGAGTAAGCGTTCGTGAAAGTCTTTCTTGCGTTTCGATGGAAGGGTGTGGTTGCCGGTACACTTTTATATGAGGCGACCATTGTAGTCCTCGGGAGTAGCGACGCATCTGTGATTTCTTCAGTCTACACTTCAGATAGAACCCATGTTCTGTGTGATTCCCATCAGGTGGACTGAATGCTCGTTTGCTACTTCAGTCAGATATAAAAAAGTCTTTGCCTTACATACGTACGAGTACCTAATACATTTTGCAAACATATTTCTGTTTGAACTGAATACCTGGCTATATACCACGGAGTATATCGTTGCGATCCACCAATCCCAAGTCCACCAATTCGCACTTGGCCAGCGCGGTTGACTATGGCCTAAAACTCTCTCATTCTGAGTGAAGATCCGTCCCCAGCAGTGAGACAATAATGGGTTGATGACACATATCGTTGCGATAATACAATAATGGGAATGATGTTGTTTCATTTCATTTCATATCGTTGCATTCAAGACTCGAATGTGTATATTTTTGGGCTTCTGAATTTAGTGATTTGTAAACCAATGTAATTAAAAAAATGTATTATATTAACATTTATAATTCTAGAAAAAACACTTAGGTATAAGGTCATGATTGTAATAATCCGATACCGCTTCTTGTTAACTTATACACATTTTTAAAATATTTTTTTCTTTTTATTCGCAGGTACGCATCTTTTCTACTTGAAGCACTTGAACCCTACTTCAACTACTTGAGCAATTCCAGGCAAGATATGTTCTTATTATCTTAGCTCCTTATGTAGATTGTCCCTAACGTACACAGTCTGATTCAATTTGATAACGTATTAAACGTCCATCCAGCTTAAGTAATATATGAGAGGTGGTTTCCGGGGCTACCAACTATTTCATTAACAAATATCTGTGTTATCTTTATAAGCTTCCGTCGACTTTACCAGTTTTGATGTAACTTTTTAAGTATGTTATTGTGTTAAAACGTGCTATAGAATCTTGTAGTATAAAAATAGGATTTGTTTCTTTCTGCATAGATCTTTCCTTATAGTTTAAATGTTCCACGTAGAGTCTGGTACAGGTGTCTATTGGATGGCACTTACGATCATAACTATTATATAATAAAAATGGTATTCGCTATAACATTTTACTATATAGTAGAGCAGCTGACCCGGCGAACTTAGTTCCGCCTAAAAGTCAAAAATCTAAAATTATCAGTGTTCCTCTAGTATATTATGCAGGTATCATACATAAAAACCTTCCTTTTTAATCACTCTATCTATTAAAAAAACTGCATTACAATCCGTAGCTTAGTTTTAAACATCAAAACATACATAGGGACAGAGAGCGGGAAGCGACTTTGTTTTATACTATGTAGTGATAATCTTATTGGGTACAACTAAACATACTATGTTAAAACCTACTGATACAACCTTCAAATTCACTTCACTAGTATAGATTCAACCGTACATACCGAATTTTAATATCCAAACTCAATCGCTCTGTAAAACGAGTAGCAACAAACTTGCGCAACGAAGTACCAAAAAACAAAACAAAACACTAAAAGTTCGACATTAAAGATAGCATTAAACATTCACGAGCACCAATAAGAGACCGCCGTTAAAATGTTGCCTCAGCTGTAAGTGGCTCAGTAATATTTGAACGATCCTAATGAAGAACTCTTTTAAATACCCTCAATAATTAAGCGTCTAGCGACTGGAGAGGGCTTGAGCTGAAGGTAAAGATTGTCGATTGTTCGCTAGTTAAGTGTTGAAGGTTCAATGCGTGCAACCACAAAGAATTTAATAAGAATTTATTTTAACTTTAACGACCGTGGCGACGCGGTTACCATACCGGTTTGACGTGCAAGTGTCCCGGGTTCGATTTCGGTCAGACAGGTATCTGAATGCTGAGTTTAGATTCATTTTCTGGGTCTGGGTGTTTGTGTATTCGTCCTGTGTGTGTCTATGCTGCCCACGACACAGGAGAAAATCCTAGTGTGGAGCTATGAGTGTAGAAAGCGTATTTTTTTTATTCTAGATATTGGACAAGTAGTCTATTCAAACTTTTAGTCTTCTAAATTTTGTCTGCGTATAAAACTGAAGATTCCTTTTTCAGTCCATTGACTAAGAAAGGTAGGGTATAGTTCATACAAATTGATCTCACTCGTGAAAACCAGCTTGAGCTCTCCGAACTATGGAGACTTATGCTCAAGAGAGATCTATTAAGATGGTCTTTACTTTTTGTAAGTACCGATCAGTTGTATTTATATCACGGTACAATACACTAAAACGGGAGAGAAAGCCTAAGCCATTCCTAGTTCGCAGCACAATAGCACTCATAAATAACTAATGTCTTATGTTATTAATTTTTCGGGACTATAACACCGAGTTACGACACGTCCAAAAATATATTACGAAGACATTCTATTCTTTTCAATAAACGAATTCCGGCCCATTACATAACTGTTACAAAAACATTCGGAGCCGACGAACAAAGAGTACTGTCATTCAAAGTAGAGGCACCACGCCTCCGTGTCCGTAGAGCTGGTAATTACTCGTAATTCCTCGGCCTCTCGCCCGGTAATGACAGGGTGCGTTTGATCTTACGTACAGTTCGGACTTACACTTTGGGAGCGTAGATTAGGACGGAATAGACAAATCACTTGTTGGAATACGTGTACGTAATTTGTAAATACTTAAAAGGTATCAAACGCTTATATTTAAGAGCTTAATTGAGTCTGTCCACGTTTAATGTATAACTAACATTGACATGTATTAAAAAGTTAAATTTAGAATATACCTACACTAATACAAGGAAAACAACCGTGTTGCTTAACGACTACTTTATTACTGATCATTTTAATATTGTAACATGCTGCATACATATATTCCACACACTTCACCTCCGGGGGTGAAAGAAAAAAAAAGTTTGCTATACACTTCTGCTACTCACAAACAAATTTTTTTGTTCTATCTTTATGAACTATATCTACTTTCCCATTTCTAAAAATTTTAACATTAATCCCTAAATCGTCCAAAACTTCAAATGGACCATCATAAACATTATCTAATTTTCTAGCACATTCATTTTTAATTAAAACAAGATCTTTTTTACTGTATAATACAGGGTTACAAAATTTATGATAATTATTTCTAATAAATATAATGTGGGGTCTCTAAATCGCTTTAGCTGTTTCAATAGAATACGAAAAGCTCAACAATAAACTAACAATTTTTGTGGTAATATTTTTGAGAAAGCAATAACCGGTAAATAGGCTATTGGACAATGCGAAAAATTAAGTGTCAATTACTGTTATCAGTATATATTATGAGTTTAAGAATGGTGATTTATTAACATAAGTTGAAAATAATAATTAAATTTATTTAAAAATCCTTAAATAAAAATGCATTTTTTAAACGTTTGTCACGTGACACAAAATACTCCTGGTTGGGCGGGTTTATGATGACGTCACTTGCTTGTAAACTTGCGTTTTTTGTTTACAACAAATGTATGTGGATGATATGAGCCACAGATGACAATACAGGCAAGTGACGTCACCAACCCCCGCCATATTGTCAAAGTAGCGTTTTTGCGCGCTATTTAAATATTGAATTTTTAATTTGATATTTTTCAGCAAATATGTACCAAAATTAAAAAAAAACAACTTTTACTTGGTTCCTTAACCTCTGCTAGATAATATAAAATGGATTTTAAAAACCTGTCAAATAGCCTATTGTGAGATTTTCTGAACCAATAATTTCTTGGGCTTTGTCAGTCAGCAATGACTGGTTAAGGCTGAAATTCACAGTGCATTTCAAAAGTACAGCATGTAATGAGAGATCGTGATAGAAAGTGTAACCTCATAACATACGATCCGTATATTGCAGGTTCCTTATAATGCAACCAAGCTACGGGTAATACGTGGTTAAGAACACAAAGCGTTCCTTTGCGTTGGAAGTAAGCAACCGTTTTGATAAAACTTTGCTTTCTACATTTTTTTCTTGCTGGCTTGGTTGTTTTTATTGGAAGTGAGCGAGACGGAATGTATTTCCTTTTGGACCATTGGTGGATTTCAAATAATTAATTACCAAAGACCACTATAGTGAAGTAATCTTTTGCCTTTTAAAGTTTTTGTGTCTTTATTTAAAGCATTACACTTTTAAGTCCTTTGCTGGACACGAGCTTCCCCTAATAGCGGTTTTGACAATTCACCGTGCTTGGCATGCGCATTGATGACCGCAGTTGTTGTGTTACAAAGGAAACCGTACCTGCTCATTTACTGGAACTTGTTCCTACACGACACCTATTGGAAAGTGCTGCAGGGTCTACAACACACGGCATATTTTAATCTAATTCTAGACATCATTAACTTAGCGTTATAGGCTGTGACCTAATCCAAGTAGCGATGAGAAGAGACTTATGCCGTTAGTATAAATGAATTACATTGTCTGTAACACTCGATGTTGACGTTTTGAGTTACACATACACAGCAAATGTACTTTATATGTGTGGCGATCTCCCGTAGCTCATCAAGAGATGGCGCTACTTGTATTCTGAAACACGCTATCGAAGCATTCTCAATATCCCGCATATATACAAGTTCCGATCAACGACTGTCGGAGCACGGCCGCTCCCCAGGCATGATAACCTAGTCTGGTGGGACATCTCCCATTGCCAAATATGCTTACGTTGTCGACCAAAACTAGCTTTGCAATACTAGACGAAACGTAAACAATTATTGTTTTAACGAAACATAATAAATTCCTACCTGGATAGCCCAGCAGTATAAAAAAAAACTTAAAACGCTTTCTACACTCATAGCGCCACAGTAGGATTTTATCCTGTGTCGTGGGTGCCATGGGCACACACAAACACCCAGACCCAGAACAAGAATCTAAACTCATCATTCAGATACCTGTCTGGCCGGAAATCGAACCCGGGACCCACTGCGTGTCAGACCGGTACGGTCACCGCTGCGCCACGCGGGTCGTCGAATGAAGTATAAAAATAATGCGTTGACAATGATATGTTCACTGTCGGAATTAACCAGTTATAACGCAGTGAGACATTTTAATCACTGTTTACTTAGAATTGCTAATTATTCCCATTTATGTGACCAGGAAACTAGATCAAATGGACATGTTATTTTAACGTACTATTTAAATAAATGCTTCGCCATATAGAGCGGAATAATTTTAACGCGTTTGTAATAATTCTTTGTCGTAATTGTAGTAATTGCCTTATTCTGTGTAATTGCCTTATGAAGTCAGTGGGTTTAATCATTTTAATGCGGCTATATATTATTATTTCAACAATGATAAAACTCGTGTTTGATTGCAAGGGGATTTAAGCGTGTTTAGAAACAGATTTGATACGATTACCATTTACTTAGAACGGATTTTGTTTTGTACGAAAATATTAGAAGTATAACAAGTTTTTAATATAAATAAATTTCTCAGAAATATTTGCTTTCGTAGAGAATTAAAGTTAAACGAAGCGAGTGCACAGAATAACTTGCTAACAGTATAGCTCAAGTTACGTAATGTAGAAACTGTTAAAAATATAAATAGAGATAAAAAAATATATTTAACAAGACAAAAATGTAACCTCTTTGTAAAGCTACTCTATATCAAAGTAATATGAACAGGGTTAAAATAAAACATGTTTAACGCGATAAAAATGTAACCTCTATGGAAAGCTACTCTATAGCAAAGTAGTGTGAACAAAGATAAAATAAAACATATTTATCGCGGTAAAAATGTAACCTCTATGGAAAGCTACTCTACATAAGTGAAGCAAGGAAGCATTCCATAATTCGTAGGTTCGAAATTGGAATTAATAGCGGCGGTGCAGCGCAGCAGGGAGCGTTCGCGATTGAATGTTAAATTGAATATGGAACAGTGTTGCCAGTGAAGAAATATAATAAAGAAATATTACATGCATGTCTCAAGTAGGTTCGTGCGGTTATGCGGTTGGGGAAATAGTTTTTCCAGTTTATCTCGCAAAATGATTCACACGCTTAGACAATGGGTTTGGTTTGTGAGAATTTATTTTATTCGCTGGCAACAGCTACATTTAGAGTAATTTATTTATGTAAGTCACCTATTGTACTGATTTGTACTTGTTAAAAAATGACACGTTAGTTAAAATTTGAATTACTCTATGTATAATTTTCTTATGCATGAAATGTATGTTTAGTATACTAACTGTATGAATATTGACGAATTTTTAAATTAAATAAAAATAGTTTCGGTTTCATATATATAGACGAACAGACAGGCAAATTTTGTAAGCACAAAAAGTTATTAATATTCTCAGTCCTTCAAAATATATCTCTCTATTTGCCTTAATGTTAGCAATAGGTATTGCGATGTACTGCAACACGGCACTTATCTATATTATATTAATTACTTAATCAATCAATTAAATACGTGCGTCGCTCAACAATTGAAATTGGGACATCCCACTTAAATGGCAACCTTGCAGCACTTGTACGGGTGAACGAACTACGACCCAAGGCTTAGGTTACACGTTTGGACAAACAATTGTTGCTTTAAAGTGTTAATTCTGCCCCTGGTTATTATAAATTTATTTTAAACTAGCAGAATCGACGCGACTTCGTTCGCGTAGAATATAATGTAATCTATCCAACCATTATACATGTGAGCACTACTCCTGGATTTTTTTTTCTATTATCAATAGGTATTACAGTGTATGCAATAAAAAAATTTTTTGAGCAAAATTTTTGACACTTTGAATCACATTACTCAAGTTTTTGCAAAGACGCCTTATAAATTCTAGTAATAAAAATAGCCTGTTTCTCAGGGATAATGTTGCATTCTAATGGTAAAAGAATTTTTAAAATCGGTTCAGTAGTTTTTAAGTTAATTCATGACAAACATACAAAAATACAAAAATACAACGTTTTCCTCTTTATAACATTAGTATAGAAAAAAATATGTGATTAAAATGATAAAGCGTTAACAATTACACTTGTGGTAAAAATATTTAGGTAGGTGCACCTTTTTTCATGATAAAGATTTTGTTCTTATAAAAATGTTGATTGCACTATTTCAACTGAATTAGCGAATTTGTTTTTTATAGTATGACAAGTTCTATTTTTCATAGTACATATTAATATGAATGTTCGCGTCTTAAATAGTTTTGGACAGAATATAAATTGAAATATTTTTGGACCGAAATTAAATATACATTTTCATTTTATTTAACAATAGTATTTGTATTAAAAGGTACATAAAATATTTATTTACCAAACACATTTATTTTATAATTATGTTTATTATGGATTGTACATTCGGTTAACAAGATACGTAATTAACTTATGTTTTAATTAATATCTAGGTTACTGCTCTCTAATTATGTTGACATGAACGATGGGAGGCTCTAAAGTTAATTAGTATTTTTCAGTTACGTTAACTTAGATGTAGATTATTATGTATAATGTAAATATTTGTTTTATTAATGCGGAACAAATTGTTTGCCTCTTTTCCATTTTCATTGGGATAAGTCCGAGTTATGCTTTTCACAAAATTATTCCTATAGGACTATAGGTCTATCATATAGACTTTTTTTTTTGTTTTCGAGGGGGAAACCTTCAAAAGGTACCCGACGCCGTGGGAGCGACGCAGGGTTATGTGGGATTTTTACCGCACTAAAACCTCCCCGGTGGCCGTCCTCGGCGCTGAAAAGGAGGACTCCGGGATCTCGAAACGACTTCAACCGGAATCCTCCGAGCGCGTTGCCCCATCGTCCTCCCAGATGGGCGGCTAGGCCCACCGCTCCGTCCAGTCTTTACGACAGTATGCGACCACATATACCGCCGTCCTTCCCGGGATTGCCTGACCGAACGGTTCGAGCTCCCACTCTAGCCGTCTGCAACCCCGGAAGCCCGTTTTAGTCGCCTCTTACGACAGGCAGGGGATACCGTAGCCCTATTCTGACCCCGAGGCTACAGGGACCCGGATTAACATATAGGCTACTTTTTACTGTTGAAGAATATCTTATTCCCACGCGACAATCGATAATAACGCGACATCGTTTTTATAACGCGGGCGAAGCTGCGGGCTTCAGCTAGTTTTATATATTTCTGAAAACAAAAACTAACGTATTGTTATTACACACTATGTTTGAGCTTGTCAGTTCATCTGTCTGTCTCTACATTATATCTTAAAATGTAAAACAGAATAACTTCGCAAAATTTGCAAGCAACAAATCGTGAAACTCTTACAACAATTAAAAATTCACGGGTGAATGCCCTCCAAAATTCTCGTACGATTGATCAAATAATTGAACACACGGCAAACGTTTGGTCAAGTACCGACATCCCTTGATAGCATCTAAGGTAGTGATGCGAGTCGAACAGAAATTTGTGACTCGAGTTTCTGGAATAATTTTATTACATCATTCGAGTTATACTCGAGTTTTTGTGTCACTCGAATTGCAAACTAGCAACTTGCGTGAAATCCCACTCGAGTTACAAGTTTGCAATTCGAGTTTTTTTACTGGCACGTATATTAATATACACGCTTTCTACACTCATAGTCCCACAGTAGGATTTTCTCCTGTGTGCGAATACACAAACACAACAGACCCAGAACAGGAATCTAAACTCAGTCAGATACCTGTCTGGCCGGGAATCGAACCAGGGACCTATTGCGTGTCAGACCGGTATGGTGACCGCTGCGCCACGCGGGTCGTCAAATCTTTGAGTATACGTCAGTACTTTGAATGTCAGGAAACGACAAACCCAAAATTATGCGTATTTTGGTTTGTAGCCGGCGCAGCATAGATAAAAAATAGATTAGGTGGTCACGGGACATCTAGTGACAACAAAAAAATCAACTTGGTGCGCCGAGTTGACTCTAATGCATTGACACTCGAGTGATACATTTTTTTCAATCGAATACGAGTTTGAGAAGTTAAAAAAAAAACACGCTTTCTACACTCATAGCCCCAAAGTAGGATTTTCTCCTGTGTCGTGGGTACCATGGATACACACAATACGAACACCCAGACTACGAATCTAAACTCATCATTCAGATACCTGTCTGGCCGGGAATCGAACCCGAGACCCATTGCGCGACAGACCGGGATGGCAACCGCTCCGCCACGCGGGTCGTCTTCACGAAGTTCACTCGAGTGACTCGAATAAAGAAACTACTCGAGTCGCATCACTAATCTAACACATTACGCCGAGCGGCACTCATCTAAGCAACAAGCCACGCCCACTTCCGTGCATAAGTACCTGTCTTCTGCCCGCTGAATTCACTATGAACTGTAATGAGTCAGTTTTAAGCATCGGTCATAAACTTTTGAGCAATCTGAAGTGACCGACGCCTTTACGAAATTCTAACAAACACTCAAAACTAAACGGTTTCCGCTTTCGCCTTCTCAGTTTTGGCGGTTTAAAAATGTGACTTATATTCGCGACTAAGAATTCCTTTATTCGCGGATGTCGTCGGTACAAATAAATATATTTGACTACTACTACTGGTCATTCACGGTATAATGGCGGGCTCGTAACCCTTGCGAATATTATGCTTTGATTATATAGATTTTGCGATTCACTTTTTAAAAGTTTAGATTTTTTTAATACTTAAATGTAACGTAAAACCAACAAAAAGTAGCCACCTACGTCCCAATATATCTTCCGTTTATTTTCCGCTATACCGCCAAAAAAATCTGTATATAATATATATAACGCATATAATAAATATATAACGCAGTTTAGATTGAATAATAATACAACACAAAATCGATACAGGAGAGCCAGGTAAAATGAAACAATCCATTTTGTTTTTATCTTTTCAATTAGTAAAGATTTGAAGGAGAGCTGTTTTCGCAACTTTTTTGAAGAGACCCGTGTCATAACACCTAAATAAATTATAAATTAAATACTAAAATTATTTATATAAATTAAATACTAAATTCTGCATTTGAGTCCAAAAATGATACTTTTCTGTTCGTTTTCATTATGATCCAACATTAGCCACCGAGTTTCGTAATACGAAAAATAGTATTATTATACTGGATACTTTTATCAGCATTAGGGTGCCAATCGACCGGTGCGATAAAATACGGATCAACCGTTGATAATTTCGACAATGCAACTTTAACCATTGTTGACTTTATGTACCATTATAACTTCTTACGGTTTAACAAGCTCGTATTTTTACTTATCTCGTTTCGCGAATTGTTATTGTATATTTTAGTCAAGGGTGCCACCCCTGTATTACGACCCCCTTGCGGCCGTAATCCGACAGGGGTGTGACAGAGCTTTAAATCGCGTAATATTTGGCGGCGAATTTTTCAATTTATGTTTTTTTTTTCGTTAATTTAAGTTTTTCGACTGATGTTCGTAATTGTTATAATAATTGGCTAGTGTTTTAACTATGTCAATTCTTAATGAGTGTTTATGAAAATCGCAAGTAGCTGTATCATACTATCGTACTTCATACTAATATTATAAAGGCGAAAGTTTTTGAGTGTGTATATTTCTTACTTCTTCACGTCTAGACGTCTCACGGCTGGAGCGATTTTCATAAAATTTGGTAGGGAGTTAACGGACATTCTGGATTAACACATAGGTTACTTTTTATTTGGGGAAAATATCTTATTCCCACGGGTCCCATCGATTTTTCTAAAGCGGGCGAAGCTGCAGGGTTCAGCTAGTTTGTAATAAACGTTTGTTTTAACCACGTTCGTATTAAAACAACAAATATTACATGCTGCACTCCTCTTTAAATGTATGCCCAAGTACTGAATATAAAAGTATAATGATTTTATTTTACTTTCGTTAAATAAACAGCATATCTTAAATCGTATTATTTACTTATTTGTTACTGTAATTATATTTTCATTAAAACACATAGATAACTAACAGCGCCACTGATTCACGTTTAAGAAATGATTCATATCTTAAAATTTTAATAACTTTTGATAGAATTAATTTGGTCATGAAATAAATACTAAAAAGTGCCTGAAAATACGGCAATACTCGTATATTTACTCAAATTGTTTATTATGTTTAATTTTGATGCAATTTAAACACTGGGTAAGATAACAATTCTATAAATTTCGATATTCTGTATAGGTACAACAAAGTTCTATTCTTTCATTCTCTTTTTATTTCTCCATTTTTTTTAATATGTACGATTTACAGATACATATTACTTTCATATTTACAAAATGCATAGATATTATGATATCATATTATTGCTTTTATCAATTCAAAGTATATCATGATTTATAATCCCCACGTATTATTACTCGCAGAGAAAGGGTAACATAATAATTGCTACCCCATAACATTTTCACTTTTAATCGACGAAAGTATATCCCTCAGCATGCAATCAAGCCATCAAGAGAATCAATCCGTTAGTATATTATATTTTAGTATAGCTTTTAACCGCGACTTTGCTGCAGTCAAAAATGTATAAAACTCCATTTATTATTTTTAGAAACCTTTATTTGATTTTTGAAAGCGATAGAATTGTTTTAGTTTGTTTTAATATGTATACTTACGATATCGTATTTTTGAATTATATTAGAACTGTTTTTGTCGATATTTCGATCCAGTTTCATGGATCATATCGCGGCGAAACTTGGCTTCGCTATTAAATATATCAATTCAGCGATATTAGTCTTAAATGTCCACCAATTCGCACTTGGCCAGCGCGGTGGACTATGGCCTATAACTCTGTCATTCCGAAAGAAGACCCGTGTCTAGCAATGGGACAATAATGGGTTGACGAGAGTCTTAAATCATATTCTTATTGTTGGGTTCCGGAGACAACACCACTATAACTATTTTTGCTTTATAACAGCACTGTTAAGCGTTGCCGTTACCGGAGGCGTTTCAGCTTAGTTCTTTGTGGCTAACCTCAGGTAAGACTAGGGTTGCCACCTTTTTTTCAGCGATTAAAGTACATTGGCTATAAAAGGTGTAAAGAAAAAAGTACGAAGCTACAAAATAAAGTACAGTTTATTTTATTCCTCATTTTTTGGGTCTATGAAACTTTTAGAATGGTGGTGGGTGGTGGTGCTGTAAAAAAACTTCAAACCTCATTTTCCACAAATGCTGTTATGGCGTCCTTTCCACTGACGATATGTCTGAGAATCGAACGCGAAACCCTACGTGACAAACCGAAATAGTGACTGCTACGCCACACATCTTTGTGACGTGAGAACTGTTTCGCTATCAAAATAATTACGCCATCGCATTTAAAACTAAACGGACGCACAAACTATCCATTTATATACTTAGAGATAACAATCAAATTGTATTGTTTCATGGTAACGTGCAGGCTATGATGACCTTTAGGCAAATGGAATACGTAACATAATTCTGTCAGTTGCGATATTGGATTCATTTGTCGAATCTATGTGTAATATAATGGGTGGATATTGCGTTTGTATGTCTGTATGGAATATCTATAGATTTATTAATACGTGAAGCAACAACTTGTGATTCGTTTTTTAAGATACTTGCTACAGGCGGAGGAGTTAGGAGGAGAGTGCCGGTTATAGTTGATGTAGAGAAGAATTGCGCAATGCAATTTTTTTTTAAATAATGCATAAATCATACATAAAATCAACTAAAACAAATTACACAGACTAACTTGCATTTGACACAAACACATATATAATAAAAGAAATAGAACACTCAATGTCTTACTATGAAAATACATAACGTCAATAATGTCAGATGTCTTTGTCAAAATACCCGCTATTGCTTTTAAATGCAACTTAATAAACCTCTATTTACCTTTAACGGGTGCGTTTAAAATAACTTGAAATTATAACAATTTATTGGAATTTGAGTCATATTTGTGCTACTTTGGAGACTATGAAGTTTAGTTTCTTGTTTTAAATTACGGTCAAATTTCGACCGTTCCGACGGGTGACTAATATAGAATAATATGGGAACATAGAATATTTGTCCTATTAAATATTATATGTAAGTGTTATTGGATTATATGTAAATCATTTTATTTTATCAACTATTGTATGATATTTAACAAGAAAATGAGCGTAGTTTCTTTGGTAGTTTTTGGTAACTGTTCTCAATATGTACGGCCAACTATAATTGACTCCATGTGAAACTGAATTTCAACCTGAGATCGACAACAGATGCGCTGCTTCTCGTGAGACAAGTGAGAATGACTTAAATAACTGTGTGTTTCTAGTTCATGCGTATTAGAAATTAATTATCACTGCTTTTCGGTGAAGGAAAACATCGCGAGGAAACCTGCACACACGAAAGTTCTTAAAAAAAAAAAAATTCGGCCGTATGTGAGGTCCACTATTCGCACTTGGCCAGCGCGGTGGACAATGGCCGAAACTCTCTCATTCTGGGAGAAGACCCTGCCCAGCAGTGGGTTAATAATGGGTTAACGAGAATCTAGTTCATAAACTATATGCGTGCCAAGTCTTAGCGAAATTTGAAGTGAAAGAGTAATAAACGTACATACATTTTCAGAAACCTTCGTATTCATAAAACAAACACAAATAATACGTGTAATGATTCATAAAAGCAAACGGGGTTACATATCTAACTAGTGTTATAGAAATAATATTGAAAGCCTTCCAATGTTCAAATCAGATAACACGAAATCAATTTCACGAACACGTCCTGTCAATTGTATCACAGAACCATTAAATATATTTGTAACAATTAGTGATGAACGTGCACGTGTGAAAAGTAATCAAAAATAATGAAATGCCTGCGTGCATATGCCATATACTTGTATTTAAAAAGAAAACATATTTTGAAGAAAAACATCTTATTCTAATCTTGTTCTTAATGCTCCTTTCAACCCAATTATTCGCGAAATCCGGGTAGTCACAAAACAAGTAAATATTGACATTTTTAATGATAGTATTTAAAAGTTTAAATATATTATTAATAAATTTATATATCATAAAATATATTGACATATAAAATCTGTTTAATCTTAATTTTATTTTATTTTATTTTATTCCAGAAAAATGTTTTCTTTATTACTTTTGTTATTATCATTTGACTCACTTGTTACTCGCTCCTTTTTGCAAGCAGTCTTCGCCTATAAATGTAGTTGCACTTAGCTTTTCCGTATTGTATAATTGTGTTATTTTTATATTATAATTGGTGTAAACTATGTAGGTGATCAAAAATAAATAAATAAATAAATTGAAGAACTGCGAATAATGCTTCTTTACAAGAACAACGGGTTATCTTGAAAGCTACAATTTTTATTGGAGGCCAATTGTTGAATTAGACAAAATAAAATTCCTTAAAATTAATGGTCTTACACAGACCTAATACGATCAATATTAATATTACCTAATGACTTACCGGCAAATTTAAGAAAAAAAATAACAAAAAAGGTCAATTTGTACTTGCCTCGTCGTTGTTGTAAAGAGGCGATAAGCATTACAGATATTTTAGGTCTGACACGAAGTGGGGGGATATGCTGATAATGGGTGTAGGTGATAAGTAGAGGTGATAATGGTACTCTATAAGTGTTAAAGCCAAAAGTGTAAATAGTCTTTAAAAATACAGGTAACATTGAAGAACGTACTAGGACATCATTAGTCCCTTAATGCCTAATGACATCTTTAATTAAGCGTAGTTAGGGTTAAGTCCTAATTTAGTTCCGCCACAAATGCTGTGCTGAGTAAAGACCGTGTTAGAATGCCTCATGGAAGTGTCCTTTCGGACACCTTGCACCAGAACATATACATATATATTAGTTGTCTAAAAGCCAAACCGTCTCTTTGCCTAAAATTATAATATTTCTGCAAAGAGGCGGTTTTGCTTTTAGACAACTCAATTATATCGTCAACCCCATTATTGTCCCATTACTGGGCACAGGTCTTCTCTCGGAATGCGAGATTTTTAGGCCATACCCACCGCGCTGGTCCAGTACGAATTGGTGGACTTCACACGCTCCGAGAACTTTTATTTATTTTAAGAACTCCTGGGTGTGTAGGTTTCCTTACGATGTTTTACTTCACCGAAAAGCAGCGATAATTAATTTCTAATACGCGCATAAATCAGTGGTGCGTGCCTGGATTTGAACCTCGGACCTCCCGATTGAGAGGGCAAGTGTCAAGCATTAGGCTATCACTGTTCTGCTCACCAGAACATATCAGTTGTTAAAACTTGCAAAATTTGCTTGTGCAATGGTGCCACCGCACTCGAATCACTAAGCATTCTAAAACCCTAAAAATAATTTGTCTTCCTATTAAATATATTTTACAAAGCGAATAACTATTTATAATTATTTGGTTACCAGTTTAACATTAAATGTTTATAACGTTATATCTTGTATTTATGTATTTATACATGTGTACTACATGTTTAAATTTACGAATTTATAATTTAAAATGCTATTTATATGATATTTTTAAACAATAACACTGTATTTCAGCAGTTGTCGATGGGACATTCGTACCCACCATGCTACGTTATGGCGATAATGGTCGATTTTTTATCTTGCCGGCCGTTTTCGAACATTTTTCAGTTCCGTTTGATCCGTGCCGGCGTAATTGCCCTTTGTACGTGAAAATTGTTGTTTAAACTCACACCGCCGGTCGTTTGCACCCCAAACGGTTTGTGGAAATATTAGATAGTGGATGGAATTGTCCGGTTTGTTGATGCGATCGTTTTAGGGTTATTGTGGAGTGCGGTGAACGTAAAAACAGAGGGAATATTAAAGGATATTTAGCGTGAAATATTGCATGATACTTGGTAAATATATGTAGATATCTGTTATACCAAAATGTTGTTTTACTTATTATCTATACATATTTTTCTTTACATTGTTTTTCGTAGATAGACAATAAGAGACTAAATAAACCTGGTGTACCATGAAACCGTGGGCATACTAAATAATTATTTGTAATTTAAAAACGAAAATTATTATAATTATTCTAGTATTTCATATATATCTATATAAGTTGTTTCAGTAGATTTTTTTATTTAATTATTTTTATGTTACTCTTACTGTTTGAGAATTTGATGTTATGATTTTAGACTAGTATTATCGCGGAATTGATACATTATAATACTTAACGGGTACTCACGATATGCGGTTTATGAATTCTTATAGAATTCTTTTTGCCGATATTTCGACCCAGTTGCATGGATCGTGGTCACGAATCCTAACAACTAACTAACATCCTAAGAATTTTAACAGAGAAGATGGTTTTAAACTTGCACAAGCGTGGAATCCGGTGGTTAGTTTATGTAAATCGCAAATAGTGCAAAGTGTGGTGCGTAAGGATACAGTTAGTGTTGTGTGTCGTGATATGGAACCTAAAAAAGAAAAACGAACTAGACATAGGGTAGATAGGTTAATTTACCACTAGTGCTTGTCAACGGTTTCTCCCCGCTACCGCAGTTTGGCCGTGACCACGATCCATGCAACTGGGTCGAAATATCGGCAAAAAGAATTCTATAAGAATTCATAAACCGCATATCGTGAGTACCCGTTAAGTATTATAATTTGATGTTAATCTCTCTGCACATGTTACTCGTCTTCAAAAAAATTAAAATTCTTTTATGTATACGCTTTTATAATAAATTTCCTGTTGAAATCAGGAAATTGTCAATGAATAAGTTCAAACCGTTAATTAAGATTAAACTTTGCCGTAAAGCGTATTATAAAATTTCTGATTACATAGAGCACATAACAGCTTGGGGCTGAGCAATAATATACATTTCCTAAAGTGTTAAAGTTTAGGGTATCTTACTAAACAGTCTTCTATAGCAAACTGTAAGGCAAGATGCTGCCATGTAATAAACATGACTGGTAATATTAAATATATTACCAGTCATGTAAAAAGTATATAAATAAACTAAAACGACAAACCCACTGAGTTTCTTCCCGGATCTTCTCAGTTGAGGCAGTTGATCCGGTAGTAGTCTATGAAAAAAAAGTGTAACTGACAATTTTTAAGTGCCCACGTAGGTCTATACAAAATAAAGACATTTCATTTCATTTAATGTTTATTTTATATAGAATATTATATAAAATAGCTGCCATTTCGTATTCCATTTATTTATTGAAATAAGATAAGTACTAATTTATGTTCCAGTCGTAAAGTACATATACATAAAGAGAACGGCAGGACAATATAAAGCTATTACCTAATTCATTCCTAAAGGCTTGACATTTAAGAAAACGACGCTGTCGCCACGAAAAATAAAACGCGATCCGTCGTAACGCGCCACAATAATCCGGTTACGTGCAGTTATAACCGGTTATGTGCGGTAATAACCGGTTATAACTAGTTATGCGGCGTTCGCTCGTAAATTTCACGTGAGCGAATGTCGTGTTGAAGGAACGTGTACTGCTTGTTCGGTTAAATTGAACACAGACTTGATCAACATGTTCGTTTGTGGCGCCTGTGCCTGTTTCATTTTATAGACGCACGAGGACATAAGTGGCAACACTG